>VWYH01000881.1:4219-67035 GCA_013399365.1 Pampusana beccarii | reverse complement strand
CCTCCTCCTCCTCCCCCGCCTCCCCTCGGCGCCGCCGCGGCGGGTGCGGAGCCGCCTGGCGGACACCGGGCGCAGCCGCAGCGAAGCGGGGAACCCCCGTTCGAACCCCCGGGTTCGACCCCCCCGGCTCAGCCCCCCCGGGCTCCCCTGCGCTCCGGCGGGGCTGAGTGAGGCGGGGCCGCCCGCCGGCAGAGCTCCCTGCTGCGGGAAATCGGCTGAGCTGCGGACGAGAAGCTGCTNGGAGGATGGAGCCAGGCTCTTCTGGGTGACAACCAGTGACAGGACAAGGGGCAATGGGTACAAACGGGAACACAGGAGGTTCCACTTAAATATGAGAAGAAACTTCTTCACGGTGAGGGTGCCAGAGCCTGGCCCAGGCTGCCCAGGGAGGTTGTGGAGTCTCCTTCTGTGCAGCCATTCAAACCCGCCTGGACACCTTCTGTGTGACCTCAGCTGGGTGTTCCTGCTCCGGGGGGTTGCACTGGATGAGCTTTTGAGGTCCCTTACAGCCCCTGACATTCTGGGATTCTGTGTGAGTTAACAGCAGAGTTTAAAAGGGAGCTCTGGCTTCACACTTGGGCACAGTCACACTACAACACCAGCCAAAATTTCAGAAGTCGGAGCTACTACCTGTGCACATGTCAAGTGGCTCATTTCCTCCTGCGCTTCTCAGAGGCAAAGCTGAGGATGCGCAGGAGCACAAGGCGTGGGTGTTTGACAGCAACAAGTTCTCCCTGGGCAACAGGTGTGAGGTTGGGCATCCTCCTTTCCTGGGATCATCGGTGTGGTGGAGCTTGGAGGGATCTGAGAGTCCTCTCTCAGGAGCTGGGAAAGAAGCTGGAGCACAAGTCCTATGGGGAGCAGCTGAGGGACCTGGGGGTTCAGCTGGAGAACAGGAGCTGAGGAGGGACCTTCTGATCTCTGAACTGCCTGAAAGGAGCGTGGAGCATGGAGGGGGCTGGTCCCATCTCCCAAGTAACAAGCAATAGGACGAGAGGAAACAGCGTGAAGTTGCACCGGGGTAGGTTTACAATGGATATCGGGAAAAACTTCTTCACTGGAAGGGCTGTGGGGCATTGGAACAGGCTGCCCAGGGCAGTGCTGGAGTCACCATCCCTGGAGGAGTTTAAAAGACACGTAGATGAGGTTCTTAGGGACATGGGTTAGTGGTGGACGTGACAGTGTTGGGTTATGGTTGGACTCAATGATCTTAGAGGTCTTTTCCAACCAAAACAATTCTACTATCAAACAGCCTCCCTGGATCCTTCCCCTCTCTGCTCACCCCACCATTAACATGCTGCTGTGCCACCAGAGCTGGGCTGGAAGGGACCAGCGCGACCCCTTTTGCACCCGCATCCCCCTCTGAGAAACCTCTGCAGCAGCTTGGGCTGCACGGGGCCGATGAATCAGGACGGTGAAACCCAGAATAGAAACGTCAGGCTGAAAACTAGGCCAGGGAGGAGGGGATTACTGAAGGAAAGGCGAGAATCAGGGAGGCTGAAGGCACATCTTGCTTTATTTTGTCTCCAGTCCCTAGGATAGCACCTCCTGCAACACAAGAAAACACCCCAACAGAAGAAATCTCTCCTCCAGGAGAACCTCACGTATATGTTACTTTCCAATACCCGTATCCATGCACACCACACTTATTTGTAAGTGTACCAAAGGATGTCGAGACAATTAGGGATTGTATGAAAAGATCATCAAAACAAAAATATTAGAACATCTGTGAGTATTTGTGTCTTCTGCAGAAAACTTAATCATAGCCTAATTATGTCCCTTTGGCATCGTGTTGACTAGGAAACAGCAATTTAGTAGAATGCTGACATTTTTCAGCAGACGTGGGCAGAGTACCAGGAAGGCGTTTGATTTTAATGAACATGTTTGCAGATCAAATGACTGCAAGTCAGCAATTTTCTCGCTAGTAACTATTTTCAAGAAACTGTATATTAATTTAAATGACTGCTTATACCCAAGCAATAAAATAAATGGGATTATTATACACGTTGGATAAAATTACCACGTTAGTACAGAAATTAAAAATACTATTATACCGAAGTTGTACAATAGAGAGCCAAAGAAAATGCACACTGTATTTATTAACACATTATTTAAGGGAAAAGAGATTTTCTGGAGATAAGGGGAATGTCTGGAAAAATTGAAATAAAGTTATAAAAGAAACTTTATCCAGTCTTTCTTGATCCAGCAGCCTATACTGAAGTATAACTATTTTACAACATGAGAGAAATTTAGCCTTGCTAATCCACATCAGCATTCCCAGCTCCACCTTCTTGCAGTCACATCCAGGATAGTTCTAAGCCTGGGTTTATGAGCTGGAGCCAACAGGAGCGAGTAATCCTGAGACTGGTTTTGTCTTCAGCTGCTGGCTAGAGAAAAACAGCATCATATGGTGTTCTCTGAGATAGTGCTTCATCCCAAAAACGAGATTAGAGCTCTATGTGGTCTAGGAGCTGACGAACGGAGCCTCTTTAAACCCATTTCCAGCGCTCTCCAGACAAAATCTGAACAGAATTTATGCTTTAAAGAAAAGGGGAAAGGATGAAACATGAAACTGCTATGGGATTTGAAGCAATTTAGCCACATCAACAGAGCTTACTTGCTTCGTCAGAAAATAAATGTAAGAAATTGGAAGACTGAAATACCATAGCAAAAATAATAACGGGTAGATGTGTTTAAGCCCAGCAGAGCTTCAACACCGGTTTTTCTGTGTCCATCTCACAGTCCGCTGGTCATCTGTCTTTTCCCCTCTTCCCATCACAGATCAAACACGTTCCCAGCAATGTCAGCTCTTTGGCAACCGTTTCACCCTTGTTTCCAGTTTGCCGGAGGAGCTGCAGGATTTCCAACAGCTTCTGGCAGGACCCAGCGCCCGCATCCCTGGCTTCACACTCTGGAAATAACATCATTCCAGTAGAAATGGTGGAGACTTTCCCATGAATGATCACGGGAACTTTGCTGCTCTCTGTTACAACAAGTTATCTTCTCTGCTTCAAGCTCAAGAAATATATCGTAGGAAACAGGCGATATTTAAACACCAAATATTTATTTGAGGTATTCCAGTGTGATAGTGAACCTGGTAGCACCAAGTAAGATAAAATTATATTTTCTGTTTTCTGTGCAATGCCTGTAAACCCAAAACACAGTAATATGTGGCCACAGCCTGGAGAGAAAGGAATTCAAGGAGGAGCATCTATAGCCTTATTAAAGCAGATGAAACTGAATATAATCCTACTGCTTTCCTTCTGAATATTTACCAGGCTTCCTTATTTACTGAAATATAGCCATTTGACCCTTGGTAGCAGCATAGTAGATCTGTCTCTTTACTACAATTTGTGTTCCAGAATGTCAAACATAATGAAGAAGTTAGAAAATCAGAGGCAGCCCAGCAAGTAAGTAATACAGACACACTACTTCTGTAACTGCAAATATATCTCAGCCTAAAAAATGTGGGAAAATCTCTTTAAACTATAGATAATTGGGCAAAAGTGTGAGAATATGTAGCATCCCAGCGGTAGCTAATTTGATGACTTCAAAGAGGTGGATGTCTAAGATGTTTCCATTTGGAATCTAAAATTATGAGTATCTAGAAATATATTTAAGTATTCAAGACTACGTATCTTTATAATTGTTACAGAAATTGCAATAAATCAAAGCCTGCCTTGCGAGCACTTCTCTCCATTTCCACCTCTGGGGTTTGTTCTGTTATAAACATTACCAACCTGCAGCTTCAAAGCCACATTTTATTAAATTGAAAATACTGCAAATGCTGTATTTTCTGCTCCTTACAGGGCAGGAAGGCTTTTTTTTTTCCCTATCCTTCAATAAACTGCTTGACCACTCAACTTGCACTATTCAGTCATGAATGACAGCAGCTTTTTGACACCTAAACACATTAATTTAAAGTTTTGCAAGTCATCTCCTGTGGTATCAAAAAAAAGATGCCCTCAGATATTTTCGCAGCTTTAAGGAGCTCAGCCGCTTTGGTAACTGCAGTTACTGACCTTTGTGGTTAAAGGAAAACGGAAACCAGCTCTATGCTTTCAAATTTTTATTTTGAAATGTCTTTTTTTGCCTTTTTTTAAAAATTTTACCAGAATGGTTTATTCTGTCCTTTCCAAACCTTCCCAAGAGTTTTACAACTTGGAAGTGGAAACAGGACAAGTGAGAGGTCAGATGCTCCGTGAGCTGCTACCGAGGTATCAGGTCTCCTCCACCTGCTGTGGCATCTGTTCTGTGAGACGTTTTAGAAGACAAACTTTCCAATGGAAGAATTAATTTCTTAATCTCAAAATCTTTGAGAAAAGGCGGTTTCAAGGGCTTCCCCTGCAGCCACCAGATGAGGCAAGAGATGTTCCCATCTGAGCAAGGAGTTCTCATGGCAAGCAGAGTAGATGTTGAACGTGGCTGTGACAACCTTGAAGCACTTTCCCCCGTCATTAGCAGAACAAAGGACCTTGTTATGCCTTAAAGGACTGGTTTTTGCTGCTTTGGAAGGACAAGGCAGGTGGTTGTGCAGCCAGCCATCTCCCTTATCTTTCCCAAGGTATTGTGTTTGGCAGATGGTTATGGCATCAAGCACCTTGTTAATGGCTGTGAAGGCCTCATGGCCTAGTTGGAATGAGATGATCTCAGCTGTTGGACAGCCAGCTACCTGAAGAAAGCCATGAACCAACAGCTACCCCTGATGGGCAAGACAACTCACTTCTGGTCGGCACTGTGAACTTTGCCCTGGTTTGCAGACCCCAGACCCGTTTCCAGAAGAGTCTCCCTAATTAGCATGAAGAGCAAACAGAGGGAAGAGATGAACTGCCCACATGTAAATGGACTGGGTTATAAAATGACGCCCCACGTTGTATCAGGTGTGGCGTGTATACGCTGTGCAGGTAACAGAAGCCTTCAACATCTCCACCCTCCCTTCACTGGACATCACTGGATCAATAACCTGTGGAGTGGTGATATCTTACTCTTTCTCCATCTCTTATACCTTAGTTTTCTTTCCCTCTCTACCACTCTCTCTCTTTTCCTTTTGAACACATAAGAGTAACATCATCTTAAGCGCTGCTGTTGGATTCTTGTTAAATTTTGTGTTATAGCTACTAATGGAAGCCGATACATCACTCGTAGAAGGAGTTTTGCTGTTAATGTGTTAAGTTCGGTGATATCATAAAATACTTTTGCCAAGCCACTATTCGCTGTAACTGGTATTCCAACACGTACTTTTAGTAAAACTCACAATTGAATTGGGCCCGTGGAGCGATTGTCTGTCATTCACTTCACATAACTGCGCAGAATTAACCCAGAGTTAACTCACACCTGGTCTCATCTGTTGAGTCAGGGCGCGTGTTGCGTTCAGAGTTAACTCATCCCTCATCCCATCTGTTGGGATGGGTCAGGCCTTTCCTCCTCTACCAAGTTCTCAGCTGAGAAGATGTCATCACTTACTTGGAGCAAATTCAAACACTTAAAACACGTTTGGTTTTGTTTGTTGCTTCCCCCCTCCCCCCCAATAGTGCTCTAAGAAAGGTCAGAGCAAGAGAAGAATTAAATCAGAAGATGGAATCTTACAATTCTACCACGCAGCGTATGGATACGCAGAAATCGTTGTGATCACATCCCTCTCGCTTGCCCAAACAGTTGTTGCAATAATTTTGCAGTTCAGTTGAGCTTCAAATTTTTCATCTACATGTATAAAAAAATTCATGACGCTTTATCTGATTTCCCTCACTCAGTCGAAAAAGCATAAACAAATCGCTATTTCCGTCACTCCTCAGAATGCTGGCTGCAAAGCGACCAGAGACAAAAATCAATCTCATTCTCAGTATTCTGTAGTGCATTTATAATAATTTGCTTCAGTTAAAATTCATGCATGTTAGAAGAGGTGGAGGCACCATTGGTAACGCATGGCCTGATCCTGCACACCCACCTGCCTTGTGTTGAGCTTTATCAATTCCTTTTGGGGCCAAGCTCAGCTTAAAGATCTTTCCATCTCAGATGCTGAGCTCCTCTGCAATTAGACATGAAAAACGGGAAATAAAATGATGTGAAACTTTGGCGTAATATACAAGGGTGTACCATGTGTCTAAGGAAAATCACAAATATTAGCGTGACTGCCCACCAACCACACTGCTAAATCATCTTGCCACCTGTCAACTGTTTGTTAAAATGATTTTAACTAAATATGGAAGTTTTTTAACCACCGGTAACCCTAAATATGGAAGCTTTTAATCCACTGGTAACTGTCACTAAACTTTATGGTTGTAGGAGAAGAGAACATTTCCAATGGCTTCACCTTGAGCGCATTTACCTGTGAGTGAGCCCTGGGACCCCGCCTGCCACTGTCGGGAGATGGTGACATCCATCCAGAGATGGTGACATCCATCCGGAGCTGTGGGCAAGGCAACAAATCACCATATGATTTTTCCCCCCCCATGTAAGAATATGTTTGTACCATAGAAAAATAAATGCATATGAAATGTCTGCAAAGAAAAGCTTTCATTTTCTATTTTTTTTTTGCATCTGGTTGCTTAAAGCAAACTGATTTGTACATAAACAGAAGAGAAATAGTAATCTACCGTTAAAAATACAGGGATTTTTATTTTATTTTATACAGCAAAGGATCTCTCTGCTGTCCATCTAATTCATAATTACCTACTGTAATTTTTCTGTTTGTCGTGCAGGGCTGAGTCTGTGTTAGGTGGGGTAGAGTCAGGGAGATGCTGATCGGGAAATATTTTCTCTGACTCAGAGGAAACCAACCTCTTTTCTCTCTAGTGATGAGGTCTGTCATGTCAAACTGCAATTCTCATTACAAATTATATGATACTTCTTAGGCAGCTGTAAGAAAAAAAGTTAAGGAATCGTATCATTGGCAGACACTAGATTAACTTCAAGGTGACAGGGAAGAATAAGGCAAATTATAGTCTCATTTATAGTGCAATACCCCCAGCCGCGGGAGAATTTCAACTGTTTCAGCCACAAAAAATTGAGCCAAGTCACTAAAAACTAAAGATAATAAGGTTGCTTAGAAAGGAACAGCAGGCTACCCACTGCAGCTCTTAGTCTTTATTATTTAGCTTTTTTTTCTTTTTTAGCTTTTTTTTTTTACTCTGTTCATGTAAATTTGGTTCTCTCAGGTCCGCCAAAGGAGGATCACTGAGCGGCAGCTGAAAATTTGTTCCCTCAGAGTTAGTACCAAGACAAACATAAATTATTAAACATACAGATTTAAAATATATTTCGTAAGGGATAAGTAGCACAGCTTTTTTTACCTGAGTTTATTTTAAAATATCCTTGGACTATAAACACTTGGACTATGCTCTTTGTATGCCACTAAACAATGAATAGAACTATGGGATTAATAAACCTGTAGAGGTGGATCAGTCCAATAAAGTTTACCCATATTGCTATGGTTAAAATTTAACTGAAGTACTGGATAGAAAATGAGAGGCAGGTCTTTTGTTTCTTATTTCTTTACAAGGGCTGAAAAGCTTCCCTGTGCTGTTCACTGCCTAGAACATATACTGACTGACTTCTGCTATGTTATCTACATATATGACCATATAAATTATGAATAAAATGAATAAACTCCTAAAAGCAGTATCAAAAGTATCATATGAAGTCCCATATAATTTGAAAGAAACATGCACAAGACAATTTAATATAAAAGCCCAGTTGTACATCTCAAAAATCAAATATATTGATTTCAAATGTGATTACTGCTTTAAAGTTTTGAATCAAGAAATTGTAACACTGGAATGATTAGAGCATAATATCACTGTGTTAAGAAATGGGTATTTTCTCCCCCAAACAAATTCTTTGCCATTTCAAATTCTAAAAATTTAAACTCTCAATGTCTTTGCAGGACAAACCGGTTGAGCTTCAGGAAGTCAGCTCAAACAGGTTTATATTTAGCAGCACTGTTAAAAGAGACTGTTTTCTAAAGTTTAATTAAAAAGCCTCCAAATGATCCAGAAGCACGCGTTCCGTATAACATGGAATAATGACATTCTAATTAGTAGAAATAAAAGCTAATGGAATCCCTGTTATTTGTCCTGACATGTATGTAGTTATCACATGAAAATATATGGAATATAATTAAGAATTATAGTTTTTCCTTAGAAAACAACCTATTGACAGTAGATAGAACCTCCTTACTCCCCCAAAAGCCAAGATCAGCGCAGTCTTTTCCCAAAGAGCATAAAGAATTCTGAAGAGGTCTCAAAAGAGATCACTGGGTGGCTGTTCAGCAAGCAATTTGAACAGAGAAGGAATATTTTATTGATCTTTACCATCACAAATCAGATACAGATTTAGCAAAAATTACCGTGAGCTGAAAAGCTACAGCTCGGCAAGGCAACAGTAAATCATCTACCGACGATTTGCCAGGCTGGTTTTCTTGTAACTACAGCAACACCTTTCCTCCAGACCAAAGTTCAATTATTTTACGTTTTTATTACCGCTGCCATCTGCTTAAAGTTTACCAGGGTAACTTTCTGCTGGCAGATCCCAGAGAGCGAGGAGGAGGAAAACCACCTCATGCTGAGCAGGACTAAAGAGAAGAAAAATCCCCCGGACCGGCGGGAAAATCTCCGTTCGCCAAGATGCCCTCCAGGAAAAAAACCACCATGTTCGCATCCGCTTTTTTCACCTGCGCTTGCTCTTTCGTGCTGATTTGTGTCGCGCTGGCGACCCCGCACTGGATAAGCAGCCAGGTCGGCTTTTCGGGCACGAATTCCAATGTCACCGTGAGTCTCACCTATGGGCTTTTCAGCGGGACCTGCGAACAGTTCGTGGCCGCGGGACTTCAGGTGGCGGAGACGACCTTCCAAGGTGGGTGGACGTGGCTGGAAGGGGACGGCGTCTTCTTGATCGTGCGGGTGATGGATGTGGGAACCGCGGCTCATTCTTGGGTTCAGCCATGACTATAATAGAGAACAAGAATATCTGTAAACCAGTAGGGGGTTTAAGTGGTATAAGACCCCCAAAAAAGCATAGAAATGCTGCAGCATTCTTGCCAATAGCAGCTTCTTGTAATGACCCGCGATCTCAGCCTTGGAACAAGGGAAAAAATGCAGAATATGAACCTTGTGTAAAATTGGGTTTGATTTTTAGAAGCTTTCAGTGAGGAACAGAAAAATAAAAACATTAAATTACCATTTTATTAAAGGATTACAGAGCTAATTTACCTTCCAGGACTATTTTGGTTTTTTTTAGACTTTATGATGTTAAACGAATTCTTTGATTTAAAGCATTTAGTCACCTACTATCAAATTAACATCATTTTCACAGAAGAAGGTTTTATGAGGCTGCTGAAGGGAAAAAAATCAAAACATGTAAAACAATAATAGATACGGTGTTTATACACATTTGACCTACACATTAACGACAATATTCCTTTTATGTCTTTCTTTAAGAGCACCTCAATCCATTTTGAAGTGATATTATCAAACGCAACTATTTGGTTAGTGTCTTCAAAACTTTGGCTTGCTCATGTCTTTTTCTTCCTTACATTGGACTGTGAAGTATGGATTACAACATAGCATTTCATATTTTATAAGGCCTTTCTTCCCCCACCCAACACAGTTTTCAGGTGACTCCTCATCATCATGACTCTCCACAGAAACTCTGAGATGAGCTTTGGAAACAAGGTTATTAGAATAACATTTCGGCAAACATGCAGTAGATTAAAATTAAACCGAGCCTTGTTTGATATGGAACAGATCTTAATTTTTGTGCAGTTTTTGGTATTTATTCTCCATAGTAGAATTATTACAGAAGAAAAATAATTTAAATGGTTAAATAACTAAGGAGGACGGAAGAACTGAGAGATAAGGGAGCAGGGGTGCTACACAGAAATAAAAGAAAGCTAAAAAACAAGGGGAAGAGTAAAAGGGGTTTTACCTGGAGCAACCTCGGAGAAAGTTAAGACAAGCATGAAAAACCTTAGTATGAGAAGCAAAACATGAGAAAAAGCAAAACAGAAACTAGAAATTATGCACACCAAGTACAAACCACAGACTCAATACTGATTTCACGTAATTTATCATTTACTCACCTCTGTGTACAAGTAGCTCCACTAACGTGAGAAGAGCATTCACAGAGCCCAAGGGTAGATAAGCCTGAAAGCTGGGTAAGGATCAAGGATTTGCACCCATTTATATGTCTTGTGGTCTCACCAAGTTCGAGGTGATAATGCTGATATACACGTGTGAAAGGGGAAAAAGTCAGTCAAAAGAAACCTAAAGAAAATTGGGAAGGGTAGGTCAAACAATTTTGAAACTTAAGATGCATTTTAAGAATTTTTTTTTTCCTTTTTGATAGGCTGTTGTACCTTGTCCCATCCCAGGGAAGCCACCAAGGTCGAGCTCAACAGACCTAGGCCTCCAGATGGTTCCCATGTCCTGGCTCTTTCCCACCTTAATTTAGCACAGAAATTGTATCTATACAAACAGAGACCCCAATTCCCTGTGGCAAAGCTGGATCACACAAGCCCGTTCACATTATAACGATTATATTGCCACGAAAACCTGAACGCAGCAGCGTTCCTAGCAAAGCATGTGGCATATATGGAGGTCATTAGCTAGCAACTACAAAACCATAAGCCATCCAAACCTGTTTATTTACAGTCACATCAGAATAATCAAAGTAAGTTTTAGAGCAGCAAATATGCATTTATAAAAATAGCTTATTTATGGTTATATCTCCTCACACCAGTGGTTTCCCTTCACCACACTGAGGTTTTTGTGTTTAGCATTTATAAAGTGTCCTCTCAGCTCTCACAGATCAGCTGTTTAGGGATGAACAAAACCAGTGAGCTTCAGTTGTCAGTTGCTTTCAACAGCTGCTGAAAGAAAGTTGTGCTTCATAAATACTCTAAATGTGGATTTGCCCACATCCCTCACTAGTTCATATATCCAAGATGGCAAGAACTGACTTTAAATTAATTCTTAGGCTCTGTACTAGGCATGATTGTCACATTTTATGTTAAGTATGATTCTGAACTTCCTTGAAATAGAAGAAATACTTCACGGAATTGCATACATACTGTTTTAAAATCCATATAATTGGGTCCTCCTAAGACAGTAGATGTCTTCTGTTTGACGATATCCTTAAGTAAATGGATTTCCTGTGCTATGGAGAAACAAAGTACTGGCTTTTTCTCTGTTCTAGCATTTCAGACAGCAGTAAGAAGAGTTATGAGCACCCTTTTAAATCACAGTGATTTGTGGCTCAGTAAAGCATGGCCTGGCTGGGGGTCTCTGCTGTTCACCCCAACTGTGTTTCTCAAATGCCATTGTCATATTTGGGAGTGTGACAAAAGGAGAATGGAAATCATGAAAGAATAAATCCAGGACAATAACTTGGGGATACAAAGCACTTGTTAGCAATAGTCCAGGTTTTTATTAATGGCCATACAAAGTAGATGATCAACAGCCTTTACAACGACTGTAATGTATTATTTTGGAAACCACACTATTAAAGGAAATTTCCAAGCATAAAGGTGAAAGACAAATGGAAGAAAATGGTTTCTGCAAGCGTACAGTGCGTGAACCGCCCGGTCAGGGCAGCCCCGTTAACAGACTGCCGGGAATGACCTTAATAGAGCAATCAATCAATACGGCCACTTGGGAGGCTCTGGGGATGAGCAGAACGATCAGGCAGAATGTAAAAGTTATTTAATAACTTAACTCCTTGGAGTCTTCATTAACTGTTTTAATGATTTATCTTAGAAGGGAACCGCCTATGAATATAATAGTCTGTAAAAGGGATTGTTTACAGCCTTGCGTGTTTCCAGGTCAAACACGTAAAAATCGTAAGACACAGCAAGAGGCACACCCAGGGTGTCCTGTAAAGCTGGGATTTCCCCAACTCTTGGCAACCAGCACAGCCAACAACACACAAGCAAGTCTTTGAAATTTGCTATGGCAGAGATGAGTCGATTAACTAACTTTCGAAATACATGACAAGGGCTTGAAAACCTCTAGAACTTCATTGATGCTACCATCAGCTTCCAGGTGTGCTACGGGATCTTCTGAAAAGTAAAAGGAGGTTGAGCTCTATTTTTTTTTTTTTAATGAGCAATTCATGATGTGTCATAGTGATCGTACACCTTATAAAACCTGCCGGATCCCTGCTGCTTAGAACAGACCTGCAGGCTGGCAGCGGGACGTCGCTCACACGCAGGTCAGGAAAAGTTCTATCCAACCACACAAGAGTTAATGACTAAAAGGAAAAACAAAAGTAGTACAGGAAACGAAGGAGAGACCTGACAAAGGCAAAAGTCTCTACTTTTATCCTGGAATTAAGTTATTTTGCACCAATGCAGAGGTTACCCAGCTGTGGGTTACTATCAATCCCATTCAAGTAGATCAGCTACTGTAGNAATGAGCAATTCATGATGTGTCATAGTGATCGTACACCTTATAAAACCTGCCGGATCCCTGCTGCTTAGAACAGACCTGCAGGCTGGCAGCGGGACGTCGCTCACACGCAGGTCAGGAAAAGTTNAAAAAAAAAAAAAAATCTGCCACCACTAAACCAGCATTTTATTCCAAACCTTTATTCTTGTGCTGTTGCAGGGGTGCTTAAAACAGGCAGAACCTGACAAAATCACATCCCCTACACTGCAGAACACTGTCAGAAACAACATCAATTAGGGGGTGCAATAGGTGTAGCCAGTGAATTCTGGAGATGTTCCAAGTGAGGAAATGAAGTGGGGCTGTCAGAGGGAAATTACCAAACCTGTCAGATTCGGCTCCAGATTTATTTCTCAAACCAGCGATGCCGCTCCAGCGCGTGGCACAGCCGGCGCTCTGCTCACTCCATTTCATTGAGTGATGTCTCCTCAATGCCCATCTTCCCTGCTCTTCTAGCAGAATTGCTTAAATTTACAACTTATTTCCATAACACATCCTTACCTGCCATTTCCTCAAAGAGAAATTAACTTCTACCAGGAATATTACAGAAAATGAGAGAGGAGCTCTCCTTTTCATTTATTTCCAATAGCGCTTTTTTTTGTTGTGAGTGTTTATTTTCTTTTTATGGGCTTTTTACTATTTGTTCTGCTATGATTTCTCCAATTTATGTACTAACCGAATACTTCGCAGTAATGGCTTTGTATTAAAAGCAGCGTAGAAAGGAAGTTTTCTACAGATGGCTGTCTATCAGAACACCCATTTGAATAGAGCTTGAAAATACTGTTGTCATATTTGTTATAGGGCAAGGCAGCCGCAGGCACATTAGAGTTGCCTTTTCAATCTTTAAATTGAAAGGAGGCAAACAGTATGTTTCAGAGCAGCTGTGCTGCAACTACACTTCGAGCATACTACATTCACATTTGTGTCTCTTATTATCAGCAACAGATCAAATAACAAGAAGGATTTAGGCAAAACCAATAAAATTTATTACAGTCTGGGGGTGGGGGGGCGGTGACTGCATATGTATATATGACCAGCCACACATATAGATCCCAAAACTGCAACAGGCAAAAATCTACGTGTATCAGCTGCAGTAATCTGGAGCAAGGAGAGATGCCAGGATCACACCGGACCTTTCCGCACCAACAGCTTTACTGAACTTTCAGAACCTGTTCCCCTTGTCGGATTTATTCCGTATGAGGGGCACTGCTGCTATATTAAAAGGAAATAATCTGCAACTGGAGAGCCAAGTTCTACATCTGTAGAAGTTACCAGACATCTCAGGAATGATGGGCAGAGGAACACCTAGTGTTCTGGTCCAATTTAGGCACATAATTTCTGCCTGGCCCTGTCAAGAGGAAATTTATACAGAAGTATTAAAGAAGGTAAGTTTACTACCCAACCCAACGCCTGGGAAGTTTGTGTGCCTGCAGGCTTAGCAGACAGACACTTATTTTAACTTAACATCCCTTCACCCCATCTTGGATTTGGGTTCATGTGCTGCGTCCAAACCTACTGTTCCTTCTACACCCCAATCCCTACAGATCAGCCCAATCTCTGATTACTAGCTTTTAATTACAGCCATGTCATTAAGTCCTAAGGTTGTCTGAGCCCACCAGACCCTGCTGGAAACACTGTTTTTCGGTGCTGAGCCGCTGTATTTCAGTTGCAGATAACCTGCGCAACACCGAGGCACAGAGCACGATCACTGCGATCATCGTGATGCTGGTTCTCAGTCTGCTGAGCTCCCTTCTGAGCTCTGGGTTCACCTGCACTAACGCCGTCAGCAACCCCTACCAGACGTTTTTGGGACCCACTGGAGTCTATACCTGGAATTCCTTATGCAGTGAGTAACGCATCCCATGCTGACCGCTTTCTGCCCACCATGGGGATGAATACTGTATTATGATAGATTCCAAGATGAAGACATATGTATTTGTAAAAGGAAAAGCTTGTAAAGGTATTCTGTTCAGCTGATTTTCATTTTTAACTTGAAAGCTATCCTTCAAGTACCAGTAAAATCAGATTATTTACTCAAAGTGGCACCATTGATCAGTAAGAGCCCAGATTTACCAGCAGCAAAAGTGGAAGTTAAGCAGCCCAAACAGGTGTAGCATCACTTCAAGCATCATTTCATGCATGACACACATTGAGAAGAACAGAGTAAACCAACAAATACCAAATAAAGCTGTGATAGAAAAATATGTACTGGATGTGACTATGGTGCAAGCTATAACCTCTTTAAGACCTTATGTCACTATGTTATTGTATCTGTAGTATATTTGTTGCCGGGTTACCTAACAAATTAGGCCCCTAAGGTCTAATCTGTAAGATGGACTCTAGCTTCATTTCCAAAAAATTGCATTGGATTGAACACATCCACAACAGCACTAACATGAGGGCGCAGCGTTTAGGAGGACTGAGTCATGGCAAAATTTATTTCCTCCTCCAAACACTACTTTCACAAAATGAATTAAGTTTTAATATTCCCTAAGCAGAAAAAAAAAATGGTAGAGACCTTGAGTTATGAGAGACGTGAACCCTGTCAAAAGCTCCCTGGAGGGGAGACCCCTCCTTCACCTGGTGGCTCCTAACACACCTTCCTCCCCTCTTCATCTTGCTGTGGTAATGACTACAGCTCTTGAGTTCAATTAATCTCAAGAGGATTATGTGTCCATCTAATAAGAGGTTTGCACTTGGAAAGTTTTCTTTCAGGACACCTCATTACAGGGTACTTCAGCATTGGCGTTTTGTCCTTCACACGGTCTGAAGATGCTCAGCTGGTGGAGCAGGAGCTCACTCTCCCCTGAGCCTCGTACCCCCCAACAAGGTCCTTTCCTGCAAGCTGCCTCTGCCAAAAATCAGACCTTGGCGGAAAGGGAAACGCATAGATAAATATAGTTTTAATCATACAAGTACAGGTAGGGGTGTGAAACCCACCCCTTTTTCTCCAGCCATGGCTAACACAGCGTATAAAGATAGGTGCTGTAACAGCTACAGATGCCTTGAAACACGACACAAGAAGCGAGCAAAAGCCTAGGTTAGACAATTATTCAGCTTTTGAGACAAGCAGACGGTTGTCTCACCACATGAGAATGTTTCCCAAGCCCGGCACCCGTTACGCAGCCTGAATCCGCAAGCTTTGACCTGAAACGAAAGGACCATGGGCTTGCCAAAATAAATATTAGTGAGAAAGCAAACCCCCGTGTCGACTGACCCTGGTTACTTTTTACAGCCCTGTAAGTGCTATGACCTGGAAGTCTATTTTACCGTGGGCATATTTTTATGAGAAATCATGCATCAGTTGATGCAAGTGCATCTTGAAGGTTTCTAATTCTCCTACCAGATGGCCTGAAAGTCAAGTGTCCTCCTGGAAAAACAAGTGAACCTGTTTCAGTGGGAACACGTGCAGAATGGTGTAACTATAGGGAAGGAACAGAAATATTTTCATCAATGTTCAGAGATTATACCTCCGTCAGCACTATGAAAGTAGAGCTGCAAAAGCATTATTTACTTAAATGTCAAAGTAACTTCAACTATATTCAGAAAGCTGTAAGAAAAATATAAAGATCTGATGAGATCTCTCATTTTGACTCATCCCAGAGTGATGGAATAATTTGCATCAGAAGGAATGTGAGGTCTCTAAGCCTAAAGTCTTGAGCAAATCTGGGCAAACCCTGAATGCAGACCGGTTTGCTCAAGGTTTTATCCGGTGGTGATACTGTACATCCCATATCAAATAGACATTCTGCAAATCACCCAAGGATTGAATATATTATCCTCATCAGCCCTAAATTCAGTGAAAAAAAAATACATTAAATGCCCTGATCTAAGAATAGCCAGAATCCATTAATTTTAGCAGGAGATATAGTTGGCCCATGTCAAAACACTGACAGATACTATTAGGTGGGGCAAAAATTCTTTAAAAGCCTTCATATTTTACTAATGCAAAATGTTAACCTTTGTCCTAGTCCAGGTATTCTAACTAATTTACGTAGATTATTTGCAAGTAGCTACATAAATAGTACTACAGTTTCACCTCTAACATTTGTATTTCTATTTTCTAGCAATCTTCACACTTATAGCCATGATACTTTTTCCTGTGAACATCGAAGAAAATGGCTTGTCTGTAGAATTGGCCCAGGGATGTTTTTCTCTTCTGCAGACAAATACCAAATCTGAACACACTTATGGATATTCATATTGGATCATGCTGCTCATCATTTTTCTGAACATTGCTTCTATCATCATCATATATTTCTATGACCATGCAAGATACTCTAAGAAGAAAGAACAGGAAAGACCCATTGAAAATGCACCAAAAGACGTCATTCTGTTTTAAGGACACCATTGAAAAGAGGGTGGAAAGGAAAACGACTATTTAATACGGACAATCATGACTGATCATTTCCATTCAAATTGAAGATGTGTGTATAGTTCAATTATTGTGTCTTTGAAGCAATTTAATTTTATCTTTTTGTTAGGTATTCGTGTAATACTTTTAAGTTTCCACTGGTAAGTGTGCTGCCTAAACATCTCCAAGTAGATAATGTCTCAAAGCGCCCAACACCAGCACCGTTCTGTAGGAATGGACCTCACGCCTTGGAGCTTTGCTCATCCGCGGANAGACGTGAACCCTGTCAAAAGCTCCCTGGAGGGGAGACCCCTCCTTCACCTGGTGGCTCCTAACACACCTTCCTCCCCTCTTCATCTTGCTGTGGTAATGACTACAGCTCTTGCATTCAATTAATCTCAAGAGGATTATGTGTCCATCTAATAAGAGGTTTGCACTTGGAAAGTTTTCTTTCAGGACACCTCATTACAGGGTACTTCAGCATTGGCGTTTTGTCCTTCACACGGTCTGAAGATGCTCAGCTGGTGGAGCAGGAGCTCACTCTCCCCTGAGCCTCGTACCCCCCAACAAGGTCCTTTCCTGCGAGCTGCCTCTGCCAAAAATCAGACCTTGGCGGAAAGGGAAACGCATAGATAAATATAGTTTTAATCATACAAGTACAGGTAGGGGTGTGAAACCCACCCCTTTTTCTCCAGCCATGGCTAACACAGCGTATAAAGATAGGTGCTGTAACAGCTACAGATGCCTTGAAACACGACACAAGAAGCGAGCAAAAGCCTAGGTTAGACAATTATTCAGCTTTTGAGACAAGCAGACGGTTGTCTCACCACATGAGAATGTTTCCCAAGCCCGGCACCCGTTACGCAGCCTGAATCCGCAAGCTTTGACCTGAAACGAAAGGACCATGGGCTTGCCAAAATAAATATTAGTGAGAAAGCAAACCCCCGTGTCGACTGACCCTGGTTACTTTTTACAGCCCTGTAAGTGCTATGACCTGGAAGTCTATTTTACCGTGGGCATATTTTTATGAGAAATCATGCATCAGTTGATGCAAGTGCATCTTGAAGGTTTCTAATTCTCCTACCAGATGGCCTGAAAGTCAAGTGTCCTCCTGGAAAAACAAGTGAACCTGTTTCAGTGGGAACACGTGCAGAATGGTGTAACTATAGGGAAGGAACAGAAATATTTTCATCAATGTTCAGAGATTATACCTCCGTCAGCACTATGAAAGTAGAGCTGCAAAAGCATTATTTACTTAAATGTCAAAGTAACTTCAACTATATTCAGAAAGCTGTAAGAAAAATATAAAGATCTGATGAGATCTCTCATTTTGACTCATCCCAGAGTGATGGAATAATTTGCATCAGAAGGAATGTGAGGTCTCTAAGCCTAAAGTCTTGAGCAAATCTGGGCAAACCCTGAATGCAGACCGGTTTGCTCAAGGTTTTATCCGGTGGTGATACTGTACATCCCATATCAAATAGACATTCTGCAAATCACCCAAGGATTGAATATATTATCCTCATCAGCCCTAAATTCAGTGAAAAAAAAATACATTAAATGCCCTGATCTAAGAATAGCCAGAATCCATTAATTTTAGCAGGAGATATAGTTGGCCCATGTCAAAACACTGACAGATACTATTAGGTGGGGCAAAAATTCTTTAAAAGCCTTCATATTTTACTAATGCAAAATGTTAACCTTTGTCCTAGTCCAGGTATTCTAACTAATTTACGTAGATTATTTGCAAGTAGCTACATAAATAGTACTACAGTTTCACCTCTAACATTTGTATTTCTATTTTCTAGCAATCTTCACACTTATAGCCATGATACTTTTTCCTGTGAACATCGAAGAAAATGGCTTGTCTGTAGAATTGGCCCAGGGATGTTTTTCTCTTCTGCAGACAAATACCAAATCTGAACACACTTATGGATATTCATATTGGATCATGCTGCTCATCATTTTTCTGAACATTGCTTCTATCATCATCATATATTTCTATGACCATGCAAGATACTCTAAGAAGAAAGAACAGGAAAGACCCATTGAAAATGCACCGAAAGACGTCATTCTGTTTTAAGGACACCATTGAAAAGAGGGTGGAAAGGAAAACGACTATTTAATACAGACAATCATGACTGATCATTTCCATTCAAATTGAAGATGTGTGTATAGTTCAATTATTGTGTCTTTGAAGCAATTTAATTTTATCTTTTTGTTAGGTATTCGTGTAATACTTTTAAGTTTCCACTGGTAAGTGTGCTGCCTAAACATCTCCAAATAGACAATGTCCCAAAGCACCCAACACCAGCGCCCTTCTGTAGGAATGGACCTCACGCCTTGGAGCTTTGCTCATCCGCGGAGAGATCGCTGTGAGAACACACTCGTAGAGCGGTTCCTCCTCGTTCCTCCTCTCCGTTCCACCTCCACCACCTTTCTGAGAGAGCTCCTGCCCACATGGGGCAGAGGGGCTGGTTCCCACCTCCTGCTTTCTGGATTTTTCAGGACCACAGGACAGCCCCGCAATGGCTGCACCAACTTTCTGCAGGTTGCACCAACGTCGGCACCGACGAACGCATTTCTGTTTCATCCTTTGGGTCCAAAGCAGGAGATCAGAGACACTTTTTGGGTTGTATATGCAATTTGGGATCTCAAGGGGCAGAAACTCTGGCGATGGGGATAAACAGTCACTAAGATATTTGGGCATCATTTTGTCCTTTCCCTGCTCAGGGACCTTCTCCTGCCGGTCCCTGTGGCACTGCCCCTGTGGCCACGGGCAGGTTTGCAGGCTCCTGTTCATGAACATGAGCATGAGCACCTGGACAAACTCACTTGCGATCCATCACCTTCACATCAAACCTCCCAGCAGCACAGACCCCGTCCATCCTCCCCTTGCTCGGTGCTTCATGGATGGACGGGGCAGCAGGAGGAAGAGGATGGGCAGAAGGCACCATAGGAGCCCTGTATCTGCAAGTTATTAATTTGTAGGACATTAGCAATATCCCGTTTCAGGCTGTTTATAGACCCTTGATCGCTGCTGACAGCAAACAGCAAAGCTGCACTTTGAGCAGGTGTGGCCGCTGCTTTCCCACCTGCGACACCAGACTGTATTTTAGCCCAACACAAAAACCAAAGGGCGGGCTTTATTAGGGATGATTTATGACCAGTATCATCCCTATGTCTAGTTTAATTAGTATTTAATGTGCACACACAGACACACAACTGTAGAACTACACAGAATTGGGAAAATCCCTTCCTGTTCCACCCAAGGGAAAGCGAGCAGAGGAATGTGACCTTGGGACAGATGCCATTGTGCAAAATCACACTTAAAACACATGCCCCAGGAGAACTGCCCCATGCCAAACAGTGGTCAGCATCTCCTGCCCCTTTGCTTCTCACCTCTGCAGCAAGGAGAGCAATTTTACCGCATCGCTTTCCTTTACAATATGATTTTCATGGTCGTGTTCAATAGCTGTCCTGTGATGCAAGAGATGCTCACGTAGGGGAAAAAAAAAAAAAAGTCATTTTTGAAGAGGAGATGAGAAGATACAAGAGGTGACTTCTCCCTATTTAACGTGAAAAAATAAAGTTTCAGGATTAAAGTGCTCTTTCAAAGGAATCAAAGCATCCTCCTTAAGCGCTTCACTAATGAGGGCAGAGCGGGGGGAAAAAAAAAAATAAAAATAAAAGCATGTTTTTAAGACTTGAGGGGTGGCTCAGGTCAACAAAACAAGAGATGTTATCTGCTCTGCACTGCTGACAAGAACCATGCCTGGAACTGCTTTTGGGCGCTGTAAACATCGCAGTTAAACCGTCGGAGACCACGCGCCCGGAGCTACGCTGGCCCAAAGCCAAACAGTTGCCAGTTTTGCTTCGGCTGCAAAAATTTTCACGCAGTTT
The DNA here is from genome assembly GCA_013399365.1 of Pampusana beccarii. Lineage (NCBI taxonomy): Eukaryota > Metazoa > Chordata > Aves > Columbiformes > Columbidae > Pampusana > Pampusana beccarii. The sequence continues at coordinate 46,341 of VWYH01000881.1, read as the reverse complement.
CGGCGTGCATCTGTCACTGTTGTACCCAGCCAGCATCCATCATGCGATACAATTACACTTACGTCAGGCACTTGCAGGGAAATGAAGTCGTTACGAGAGAATAATGCTGGAGGAGCGGCGGCTCCTGCTTCGGAAAATGGTGGTTAACTGTTGCTTGGGCATTTCTGTTGCACTGACGTAAAAATTCCTATGGAAGAGCCAAAAAAAAAAAAAAAAAAAAAAACAAAAAAGAAGAAAACAACCCCAACATTCTCACTTTTACGTGCTTGTTTGAACACCTGGCTCTGTTAAAAATCAGTCTGGAGGTCTCAAGGGACCTTATGTTCCCCTGCTGAAAAATGTGGATGCAAAGCTGGAGGTGGCTAACAAGGCTACCCTAATATATTTAGTCTGAAGGTTTTATTTCAAATTAAAGACAGGAGATTTCTTCTCAAGCTCAAAATGAGCATCTCCGCCCTTCGCTACACACTTTCTGCTTCATGCAATGGTGTTGGCTTGGCAGATGTTGCTGATGGGAGTTTAGCGATGCCGATGAGGCCGAGGAAGGCGACGGCTCCCCGCGGTACCGAGTCCCTACGGGATGAGCTTGATAGGGAGAGGAATGAGGCGAAGTGGGCAATGCGAGAGGGAGAAAGCACAAAATTGTTCCAAATTTTTCTCCCTACGTTTCCCCAAAAACGCCACGACAGCCCAGGAAAGTGGTAGCAAAGTGCTGTGTGCCCTGGGGATTCTTATATTTTACATTGAGGCCACAAAAGCTCAGTTATCAGGTAAGTGCCTGGATTTGGAAGCATCTGGTCCAAGTTAAATGACAAATGATCAGAGCTCTGGAATTACCCTGTGTCCCGAGAAGGCAGCAGGGAGCACAGGAGCCATCCAGGACAGCGATCCCTGGCAGGCAAATACTCAAGATGAACAAAACCATCCAAACTGTTCGGGGATCTGTTTGCTCAATCAAAATCTCGGTGAGAAGGGATTGTGCATCTGTATTACAGCGATCTGTATTACATCCTTCTACCAGAGGAAAAGAGAAAGAAAAAAATAAAGGATGCAACATATTCCAACATTGCATTTAGCTTTTAAGATATCAAAAAGGAAATGGTCTGGCTCTTGCCAACCAGACAGCCTTTGAAATGAATGGAGCTGTGTTCTGTATACTTATCCTCTTAATGAGGACAAATTCTGGCAGTTTACCCTTAGGTAAAAAGGAAAAAAGCTTGCACTGTCAGCTTGATGCACTCTTGAAAGAAAAATCAAGCTCCCATCTTATCTGAAGCTGGGGTAATTTTACACATTCATCACTTGCCAGCAGTTGAAGCACACTGCTTTTCACCAGGAGCTGTGTCTGATCAGGGCAAGGGAAGGATCCCGCAGACAGTTCTGAGCCTGCCAGGAGTTCGGCAGGTGGAGATTAACAAGAGTAGGATTACCCAGCAAGGCAGCCGGTGGCTCCCATATGTGACACCCTCTGATGGGCATAAAATCGCTCTTTTCCTTCATTTTTCTCCCCAAGGAGAAATCCAAGGCAGCCCCTTGCTCCCAGCCCACACCGACCTATCCATAATGTTTGCCTCAACTAAATAAGTAACTTATTTTGCTCTGGCTAAATAAGTCACTTGGGTGCTTCTACTAAAGTGATCATGATTGAAATATCTAACATTTAAAATAACAATGCACAACGTTATTTGGCAATACACTCCTCTGCTTCCTATTTATGCAAGATCTATTTTAGCTTTACGGTTCGCTCAAAAAGTTTCCCTCTGGATAAAAGTCCCACCGAATTCAACAACTGTAGAAATGCTGAGTAAAGGCAGCTTTTTCTTCAAAAACAGAGAAGATCCTCAACGCCTGGTAAATTATCAGTTGCCTTAATGTTTAGCAGCAGCTGGAAACACTTAATAAGACGCATTGCAAACCTCGCAGCAAGCAAATGCAATAATTTTTGGTGCAGGCATATCTACTTGACAGCACGGCAGAAGCTAGTTAGCTGCACAATTACAGAAAAAAAGAGCCAGCGCAGCTTTGCTGTTACCCCCAGGCAAAGAGACTCAGTCAATAAAACCAATCCCCGTCCCCCAGGAACTATTCTGCTAAAGAGTCATCCGGCTCCTGCTATTTAAAAATCTCTGCTGGTAGGAGAACTGCCAGAATTAACAATCGATGTTCTAAATCAAGCACAGTATCACCGGCACAATCACGATTTTTATTATAAGAGCATCAGAGAATCAAAAATAGATATGCAGCCCCATGGCAGGTTTGGGTGGAAGGCAGGAGAGCCTGAAACCAGGATCACCATGGGACGGGGGACAGTGTCCCCCACCCTGTGACAGGAGTTTTTGTCATGGCAACTGAGTGCAAAATGCACAATTGCAGCTTTTTCTCTGAGAATCCTTTAAGTGAGACAACTACTCAATCATAAGGCAGCTCAAGGGATTTTTGCCATGAAAACAGGAAAGCTTTAGCGCGGCACATACGTGAGCATTTTATTTTCATGATAAGACAGCCCCATGTTGTACCAGGTTTCCAATATTCACTGACTTTGCAGTTGGATGTTTTAGAACTCAAGTACCTTCTCTCTGCGTGAGCAGAGTCCTGTCTGCCATAAAGCCACGTTGTCTAAAATCGTGCTGTCCGTTTTGTCACAAAGTAGGAAAAAAGCAGAGATACGATGCAAGCTGGGAAAACAGAGAGAAAAAAGCAGAGATATGATGCAAGCTGGGAAAGCACACCTTTGCAATGCGCCCATCAACAGCTGCTCCTGCCCTTCCACTTCTCACCTGCTAAAGCCTTTGCTTTAAAACCATGACTGAGTTTTAACGAGCTCAGCAGCCAACATGGGAAATCATAGAATCATAGAATTATTTTGGTTGGAAGAGACCCTTAAGACCATTGAGTCCAACCGTAACATAACTCTGGCACTAACACATGTCCCTAAGAGCCCCAGCTATATATCTCTTAAACCTCCGCAAGTGTTAGGCTGAGCTAAGATGTGGGGTTCTTAGGTAAAGAATTTCAATCATTTTAGCACTGCTGGTGAAACACACATAACTGCTGCTCCAGTATGAGTAACAGAGCCTCCAGAAGTCAAAAAGTCAAAGTTTCCCCCTTTCTGGAGTGAGTCAAGTCCCACATGGAGCACAGATCAATGGGTGATGGCCAAAGCTTCACGCATGAGAAGCTCTGGTACTCCATCCCAACAGCACCCTGAGCATCTACAACTTCCATGATCTCTCTTTTGTCCCACACTTGGAACATGGTTTCATCAGGATGTTTTTTCCAGCAGCATTTCCACCAGATAAATACTTCCCGACGCCCTTGAAGAGCACGCAGAACATGGGCATGGGGTGCACACCGGTCTGGAAGGGAACGCTCCTGAAGAAACATCCCAAAAGAACCTCTGTCCAGAAAAAAACACTGCAAGGACAGAAACAGATCTTCATCCTCAGTTTAAGTGTCCTCTTTCTGGATAATTTGTAAGCGCTCTGAGGTGAGCTTCTCATTTGGTCTTCAAAAGATTGGGCACAAGCTAATAGTCATTTTTCAGGTATCATCCCATCTCTCTCCTGTCTACTCATTTATCTTTTAAAAACAATCTTGATAAGAATTGCAATGGTGTTCAATGAGGATCTCTTAGGATTTTTTTGGAGAGGATATTGTGGATGGAGACTTTCTCAAAATGAGCTTAGATCAGTGTCAAAACTTTAGTTCAAAGAGAAGAAATCTGCTTATAAAAGACACACACACACCCCTGGGCTCTCTGATAGATCACAGCCTGGTCTTCCTTTTTTAATAATATTTTATATTTTTTAATAAAGCAGCTGCAAATCCTTGAACATTTTGAACTACTTAAAACTCAGCTTTCTATGCAACAGGATATAGGTCATGGTGACAAATATTTCTGTATTTAATCCTGATGCACTCAGTTATCTCAGGGCAATGAACTCCATCCAGGCTTCTGCTGCTGGAGGAGCAGCTACCTGCAGTGGTGAAACCACATCAAAATCACCTCTTGTAAGAAAAAGAACTGAAAAATAAGGAAATCAAATCGCACAAAACAGCATTCTCCGCAGTAATTCAGGGCATTCAGAGTTATCCTGCCCTGCTCGGCCCGTTGGGTCAAACAGCTGGTTCTGCTCCTGGGCCTTGGAAGAGGCTTTTGATGGAATATAAGGGGGATGCTCCGAGCTGCTCATTAACCACTTTCCTCCTGGTTATTCGCCTCGGGAACCATCAGAGGGCAGCAGCCCCCTTCCCAGCCTTGCCTGGGCTTTTTTCTTTCCTTTTCTGTTTCGTTTTCTTTCGCAGGGGAGAGCGAAAAAGAGAGGGAGGGAAAGAGAGTTGTCTTAACTATACACGCAAAGACAGTACTGTATTTCACCGCCTTCTCTGAGACACGAAACCAAACAAAACCAAAAAGGCACAACACCAAAAAAAACCCCACCAAACAACCCACAAACAAACAAACAAAAAACCAAAATCACAAAAAGCATTATTCAATCTACACATTAAGTGCTCTAATCAACACCCCCGACTCTGTGGGCATCCTGGAAATGAGCACGAGAAGTACGGCACGGAGAGGTGGGTTGCTTGTGCATCCACTGGAAAAGTTTTTATTGGCTTGTTCCCAATATGAGACAAGATAAATTGCCAAAAACAACAACAACAAACCCCCCCAGTCCCTGAAAATCAACAACACAACCCAAACACACACAAGAAAACCCCACAAGCAAGAGTAGAAGATGTTCAAAGCCGCTTCAATCAGAGCTGCTGGTGTGGACGCTAAAGAGCTACCAAAGGTATTGATTAATCATGATTAGAAATACAGACTCAAAGAGAAAATGGGGTTTTATACACTCCCAGTCTTCAGAGTAAGGGTAAAAATGCTGTGTTTTGCAAAGGTTACCAAGACAACCTTCACTCGTGTTTCTTGATCAATAGGGTATGAGCAAAACCGTAATCTCAAACAAGAATAAAACAGTATGGCTCAAAATTATTTTCCAAATGTAGTTAATTATCTCCCAGATATAGGAAAGAGAGAATACATCCCTGACAACGGGCTGGGTGATTTCTCCCATTCTTCACCCAAGACTTTAAAGAAAAGGAAGACAAACCCTCTTTCTGTGTCAAAAGCCGGAATATTTAACCTGATTGCCAACTCCATATGCAATGGAAGCAGGTTTTTCAGCTTCAAATATGCTCTGGCAAAAAAATATTTTCTGTAGAGGTGAAGTAAATATTCTGGAATGAATATTGCCATTTTTTGGACTCCAGATTTCTGTACGATGAAAGAAACAGATTGAGAAAAAAATCCTAGGAAAACACAGGATGATTGTGGAGATTAATGGTATTCCTTAGGTACTATTTGTCATCTAAATCTACATACTAAAGCCTCTGAAAAAGCATCAGATATATTACAGTGAATATTAGTATATTCAGATTTAAGTTTCTAGGGCAAAGAGCAATTCTAAAAGTCCGCAGTGCAGAAGAAAGTTGTGCACAATTAAAAGTGAACTCCATTCAACAACAAACATCCACGTAAGAAGATACAGATGCACACTGGAGTTGTATTACTCTGCCATTTGTATGCATTTTTAAGTATTCTTTTCCAACAGATAAATGCCTGCTTTTCTTACAAAGTGATTAAAAAAAATAAAACAAAAAAAGTTTAATTTTCAACATTTTAAAAATTTTCTAAAACTATCCCAAAAGAAGAGATTACGGGTTCGAACCATCACCAGCACTTGTCCTCTGGTCTTTGATTTAGTTTAGCGGATGATCAAGAAGTTAGAAAGTCAAATACTTTTCCGTGTTTCCAAATTTTCTGATGACCTCTGAGATTCATCAGGTAATTTTTCCTTGTGATTATATCTGCTGGATGTATATAATTCTGATGTCACGCATGAATTCTTGCATAATATCATATAAAGGAACAATTTACCCTAGAACACGTTATTTAAGGAAATTCTTCATGATGACCTTGATATATTTAAAGAAGACGGATTAAACTCTTACATTTACATTTTCTCTATTCAAATAATTTTTTAAAACCTAACAAACAAACAAACTCTCACACCAACAAAAAAACCCGGTTTGTTTTCATTTATGTTTTCACATGTTAAGGATCAGATTCATCTGTTTTTTTCCTCCCATCTGCCAAATCGGAATATTTGAGAAGGAAAGTGTCCTTCAGTGTAGAGAAACTGAAGTGAAGGGAAACGCCCACAGACTTTTGCAGAAAAGGGCAAATACATCAACGTGCTGGTGCTCGGTTTGTCTACAGCCCCAAGGAAGCTGTCAGTGCTAATAAGCCACTGAAAGATGGATGATATCCTAATTATAGGAACTTCAAAGAAAATCACTAATTATAATAAAACTACAGCTTAATTCATAAGGACTTTGGGTTTCAGTCTAGACATCTGCCCATGCTGTATATATAGCATTTCTGGCCTCATTACTGAATCTGAGGATTTCATATATGAGAAGTCATGGCAAGGATAAGAAAAAAAGAAATGGTATTTCACGTAAAGTGCCAAGAAATCATGGGTTCATGTTTAGTCACCTGAAGAAAATTAGCAAATCTAGTGAATTCTTCCCTTGCACCATTATCAAATGCTTTCAGAGAAATTATTTTAACAGTGGCTTTTGGCAGCAATTTCCCAGCTAGAATAGTCGATAGCCAGGAAAACAGTCAAACTTTAAAGAGAAGAGACAACAGGACAGTAGCATCAACAAGGCAAATGTAGAATTACGTGATTTACACTACAGAAAGTGTTTCCTAAAATGGTACCTAGCTATCCATGTCAGTTCATATTTAGATGCTCTCTGCAGAGCTTGGACTTCTGTTTTCTGGAGTTTTCCTTGCACCTCACCATGAAAAACACTGCAATATATTAATAAAATGAAGTGGTGTCCCAGGGCCAGTTTGGGAGAACCCTTGAGCCGTCACATTAGAAGATCCACAAAACTGCAAATAAATCCTGCAAACATAAATGCACAATAAGCAACTCTCAGGATCCGCAGCACAGTAAACTGTGCACCTCATTATACCTGTGTCCAGACTATCAAAGATCACGTTGTCCAGATTTTATGGAATCTTCCTGCATTTCCAATAAGATTTTACAAAGTTCGCCAGCTCAGACTTTTAAGGAAGTCACATAACTGTGGCATAAGGGAGGGTCTGGCACTGACAACATAGGTAAGGCAGAAAAGCTGTGGTGGGAGTTAGTGATCGGATCTTGCAAAGGATGGAGGTCACCATGACTGTTCCACATGTGCTGTTCAGAATGGGAACATACTGATGGGAGAATTGATGCAGACTGGAAAAGTGGTCCCTGTTCACATCTGAAGTTCTGTACACTGAGCTGACTCAGACTGAGACATGATGATTTTTTAGCTGGGTGCTCATCAGCTCTCAGAAAAGCTAATCAAATGTTGGGCACGGAAGTAAAGACTGATAAAGGAAAAGACCAGAGATGACAGTATAATCCAAAGCATTCAGGAGGTGTGATGAAGACAGCTGAAGGATTGCACAGGAAAGCTTGTTGAACCCTACATAGCAGGAGGTTGAAGAAAGGTACGTCAGGATCTAATTATCCACAAAGAGTGAGTGTTGTCTTACAGGACTAGCACAACTTTAAAAATAAAGTTCCATCACATACACATCTCTAATTAGCATCTATGCAGACAATAGCACGTGTCTTTTTGTTCTTCTTTTAAAACAAATAATAAATCCTATTCAAAGTAAAGGCAAGTGGACAATACATGCAAATTATTGGTCCATGTACACTATTATTCTGTGCAAGAAAGACTACAACCTGTGCTGGAGCAAATCAAGATCTTCCTGTCAACACATAAGGTAAATGTAATAAAATGACAACTTAATATTTGTTACCAAGGCAATAGATGAACTTTTCGAAGATTCTATTATCTCTCCCCTCAAAAAAACCCACAACTGAACAAAGAGAAGAGCTGGCAAAGCACACAGATGGTACACACGGAGCAGGTGAGCATCTCTCATGGTACCTGTCCACATAGGAACCTCCCACTGCTCTATCATCTCTAACTTAGCAGTAGCTCAGTTTTCCACTTTCCAGCATTTTAAGCTGCCTTTTCAAGCCTCTTCCTAAACCTTAATGGGACTTTTGATTCTTTCCAGCAGAAGCACGTTACAGCACAATGACCGAAAACATCCCTTCCCAGAGGGTGAGCTGCTCTGTTTGTCTGTGTAGGGAACAACAGTTCTGCTGGATTTATGCAAAATAATAGAAAATAGAAAAGAACAGGAACTTTCATTGACTTGAGCGGGCTTTGGATCAAGTTTTGAACAAATTAACATGACAATAATGGAGATCTTTTCATGTTTATCCTGTAAGGGGAAACTGATGGGGATTAAAGTATCCTCACTAATCTCAACTTCCTTTCCCCACCTCCATTGCAAGAGTAGGTAACACGGATTAGAGAGCATCAACGGCAATTTTGGAATCAACCATCAAGTTCTACAGACACTTTTGCATCTTTGGGAGGAAGCAAACAAAAATCAAAACAAATCCAAGCATACCTACATTGACCTAATCAAACAATACTGATAATCAAGCAGCTTTGCATACACAACACATCAAGTTGTTCCTGCAATATTGATACACTGCTGAATAAAAAAGCACAAGTGCTTAAGTACAGCAATTAATGAGTTATAGCAGTGCCATCCTTGAAAAGCTATAAGCTAAATTGTAAACATTGAAAATTAACCATAGTCAGTATCTTCACTAATATTTATATATAACTGACTATTATCAGATCTAGATATCTGTTGCACTATAAATATTTTGGGACTATCCCAAAAGACCCATTTATTTAGGAGATCACAGCATGGCCATTCTCAGAAATGAAACGCAATGAAGATCAGGTGTGCTCATGAGGCTCTTACAATAAATCTCGAATGCATCACATCTCAGGAAGAGCTGGGCAGAAGACATTTGCAGATACTATTATTGGGTTGTCTTCCCCATCCCTTCCCTCTTCACAAGAGAAACAAACAATAAATTCCCTCTATTTCNTTATAGCAGTGCCATCCTTGAAAACCTAAGCTAAATTCCCTCTATTTTTTCATTTCCCAACTTGATCATTTTTCTACAGCTCAGTCACGAAAAAAACATTCAATGCAGCATGATGAAACCAATACAAAAACTGCATTTATCAGTCATTTTTTCTCTGTGTTTTGAAGTAACCTCTGCCTTTTTTTTGATGGGACTGAAACGTGAGCAATGCCACAGCCATTGTTACATAGCCGTAACAGAAAAAAAAAGACAATGTATTGCCACAGAACTATTAAATTCTTGCAGGATGACCTGTTATGGTTGTAAAACAAAACACATTTCAGTGCTGAGCGAGCAAGACTGAAACCTGCCTATCTCCTTTCTCAGCAGAGACGACTCACAGTTTTAAGAAGCAAATCTCCACTTCCCAGTAGGTGGCTAAATCTGGAACCTCACAAACACCTCCTGAATTGGAGAATTTAAGATAAGGGCTTAGTTTTCTTTCAATTTTGCACATGTGTGATCTCTATCCTTTGGGATGTGGTGATGTCTGTGCTTTTCTGTCTAAATCAGAGACGTAGAGCTCATGGTTCAGGCTGTGGTCAAGGTCTGGGAAATGCAGGAACCACAGATGCAATCGCTGCTCTGCCACATGGTGCAAAACTTCCAGGGCTAAGATTGCGGATTTTAAGACTATGGTCCTGAATTTATCAACATTATAGCCATAGAAATTCACCTCCATTTTCAAACTAGCAGTTTAGGTGCTCTATTTACAGACCATGGTTTCTTCGGAGAACTGGAATTGTTCTGTAAGTAACGTCTTCCACAGGCTTTGAACTCTGTGGAAAGCAGCAGGTCCTGTTCTCACCCGTCCCTCATCACACTGCACCCAGGTACCTTCCAGTATATATTACACAACACTTTAGTATTTGCAATGTGAAATAAAAAGCCCTGATATTACCTACAGAAAATGTCAATGGTTTGTTTCCTGGCTCTCTTTTAAAAAACATTTTGTGGAAAAGCAGCTCCAAGGGACATGGAGCAGTTGAGCTGCAACCTTTACACCAGTATTTTAATGGGATGTTTTACCAGCAAGCTGGAAGAAAGAATAAAACCCCAAACTTTTAAGAATAAACCCATGTATTTATCAGATTTAACACTGTCTGCAGGGAGGGAACAATAACAAAAGAGACTAAATGAAGAGGGTCATGATATGTACTGCAGGTTGTACGTTAGCTTTGATGCTACTGTCAAATCCCCAACCAGCAAAGGGAAAAAACCAAAACACACACAAAACCAGAAACCACACTGAATTATCCACAAGAATAAACTTGCTGCTGGCTGTGGATGACTATAAGGTCAGAGCAACTTGGTAAAACACCTCTCAAGTAGCAGTTTCTAGTTCATAAGTGAGGTTTCTCAGCCCATAAATTGCTGTTTTCCAAGCACGGCATGTTACCTGCAATAGAGCTGTAGAGGCGGACAAGAAGAAAATGGACAACCCATATTCATCCATCTTCATCTGTCTTTCAAGAATATGAGAAGATAAGTTTGGCCCCATGTCACACCACTGGCCTTTGCTCACCGATACCATCTTGGTCGTTACTTATCACCATCTCCCCCTTTACTCTGCTTCCCTCAGTCCTGGCCTCATAAGTTGAGACATGCTCAAGTGACCACAGTTCCCAAATTTCGAAATAAGGTTGGTTTATTTTTCCAGCAATTCACTGGAAATGAAATTTAGCATGAGGGAAAAAAAAAACCACAGAGGGATATAATTCAAAAAATATTTAATGGACACATCAGTTAAGTTTTAAATGCTATGTGCAGTCGCTTCTGTTACAAATATCACAGTACTCCCTGCAGATCAAAACTGTTGCACAGTGTATTGGATTTTAATAGTACCTCTAGGTTTACTATGAGATAATGAATGAAATATGCCCACAGATGTTAAGGTATCCTGCGAGCAAGTGTGCATTCAAATTATTTCATTGCAGCCAGAGGGCGACTAATGTTAATCTGGAAATAATTTCCACTATTGAAAGCAAAGAAAAAGAAGGTTACTGAAAAGGATCTGTAGCTTCTGATTAATTCTGGGGTGACTATTCAGACCTTTTTTATGAAACCCAAGCTGCAAACACTTTTAGGCAGCTTATTGCTAAGCAGCACAGGTAAAGCTGATAGGAAACTACAAGTTATAAGAGAGTATCAAAGTCCCCAGTCAAAGAGGAGTGCAGCAGGTAAATGAAGTCAGGTATAAGAAAGGAGCTGAGCGGGGTAGCATCTTCTGGCTTCCCTCTAAATATTTTTTAACAGAGTCAGGGAACAGGCTATTGACCTTTTCTGTAGATAATACTCTTTATCCCTCTTTAGAGGAAAGAGGATGTCATCACTTATTCCAATAAATGTTCCCTGGCATTGACTTGCAAGAACAAACCCCAGAGTTCTATTTCAACATTTATATTGATTTATTACATGTGTCCAAAATAATTTCAAGAGCAAATTTTTCTTTGGAAGCTAGCAAGCACCAACTGTGCCCTTGCAAGGATTGAGAAACCCTCTTTCACATATACACCATTATCTGGTAATTCTGGAAAGCAAAGCCATCTTACATATAGACAAACATACAGTGTGTATGTGGACTATTGTCCAAGATCAATTTCAAGACTAAATATATTTATCTGAAAGTCATAAAGTATCTTGAAGGATTTAGTCTGAGATTTTCCTCTCCTATAAATCTCCAGCAGCTGTAGCTACTTGTTAGCATTCATTAAGACCAAGAGCACTCTTGTTCTCATCTGTGAAACAGCTTGAAGCCCAAGGATGGTTTGATTTCCCCGGGTTGAAAGAAAAGATCCCTCTGATCTGATAGTGTAGTGGAACTGATTTAATTACGGCCCAAAAAGAAAAAAAAATGACAACACATTTTCAACATTTCTGAGTTAGTTTTCACAGCACACCAAACTAAGACATACATAAATGTGGGACGTATCTATGGACGTATATAACATGCTGAGATGGTGCAGCAAGTGCTGCTTTTGTCCAGGGGTCGTCTCCTCCCCCAGTGGCAGGTGATTTGCTGATCAACGATGGGGAATTCGCCTGCAGGGATGCTGCTTCCTCCAAATCCTTTTTAAAGGAAGATATTGAAGCCAGTACATTCCTTCATAAAAATGGCAGGCAAGTCTTATTTTGAAAGTCTAACAAATAAAAGGGCTCAATTTGTCAGTGTCAGGATAGGGCAGTGATCTTTTTTCCCCTCTTTGAGCAGTAAAAACCTCCCAGCACCTAATGGTGCCTGAGACATGATCAGATGGAAAGAGTCTCTCAATCAAAAAAAGACCCACTTGCAGAAAAAAAAGTGGGTTTAGGCCAAGATGTGGCAAATACAATATCAAAAAATATTACAGGCAGTATTAAATATTTCCAACAGGCTTATGAACTAGTAAATGGTGTACAACTACAAAAAAAAAGTTCGGTTTTAATTCTGGTTTTCCCAGTATTCCAAGTTCTAGGCTTGTAAGCCTAACAATGTGTTTATTCTGCCTCACACGATGTTTTCTGTTTCATTTCCCACATATCCAGCTTCTCTGCAAATCTGAACACCTGGACTCTGAATGAAGCTACAGCAGATTGCCATTAGACCCTGTTTTTTTCCCCTGGCTTGTCTTTGGGACAGGCTTTCTGTTCCATTCAGAGTATATTGATCGTCTATCAGCTGTGTGACTGCCTTTCTCTGATTGCACAGCCAGCTCAAGGAAGGTACAAAAATACTTCAGGACAGATTGTCATATGGGGTTGTCATACGCAGGGACAGGAGTGGGACTCAGTGATCATTGTGGGTCCCTTCCAACTCAGGACATTCTACGATTCTGTGACTCCTGAAATCCTTCACTCTGATACCATTCTTAAAGAAGGAGAAGAGGGTTAACCACACCAGACGGAGGGGATATCCAGATAAACTGGGGGTGGAAGTGTTTAGGCATCTAGTGCAGACGTGATAGAGCTGAGTGCTGGTGTTTATCAGTTTTGAAGATTCCCCAGAAACATGGGGTTGTCTTCACAAGATCCAGACCTGTCCTCCATCTAAAGGAAATCCACTTTAGTGTCCCTCCTCTCTCCTCTCTCACAGCTACATGCTCTGCCCTCCTCTGAGGAAGAGTTTGTTGAGTTTTTCCCAGCCAGAAAGGGAGATGACATGAAATGTCCCCTTCGCCAGCCTTCTGTCCCCATGGCAGTGAGGCTCGCCTGGGCCTGGTGCTGCCAAGATGCTTTTCATGGCAGGCAAGAGGAGAGAGTTTGAATCCCTTCAGCAAGAAGCAGCAATTAAACCTAATACAGGTCTGCCACTTCTCACCTCCTGAAAGGATGAACCGATTCCTGCTGGTTTGGCCTCATTTCGAGCAGTGTGGAAGCATTGCCAGGCTTCAATCGCACCTCCAGCTGCGAGCTCAACGTGCCTGCAGGCACCATCATAGGCCTGGACTAATACTCATCCTTGTCCGCAGGGCTTTGCTGCTGGGTTCAAAGCCCACCTTGGCCATGCTGGGCTCATGGAGAAGTTCAGGGTCTGCCAAGGGTTTCTGATCTCTGCTGGAGGTTGTCGTGCCTGGAGGTTGGGCACTGTTTGATCAGATCACAAGCCAGGTCCTCGCAACGTGAGTTTTATTTTACATTCCAGTCAACTGAAGAGCACTTGGGTTTCTCGTGTGAATCATAGAAACTGAACAGCTGGCTTTTGCAAGCCCATTGTTGCATTTTATATCTTTTTTTATGGTTCCTATGTATGGGCATGGAGAAATAAGGAGAACTCCAGCTGATTTTCCCATCCTGGATGCCTTGTTAACAGATATTGAATCTACTTCAGTATTATTATAAAATTGACTCAGAATAGTTTGTCTTAAGTGCACAGATGAGCATTACAAACAAAAACCGCACACAATTTATCAGCTAAGCTATCCGCTGAAACGAGTAACAAAACTTAAATGGTTCACATCAAACTACATATTATTAAGAGCGCTCAGGAGGACACTGGTACTGTTACAAAAACCTCACTAGATGTCCAGGTCACCTTGGCCATAACCCCCAGAGGAATCAAATGCCTCTGAAGATCATCCACATGCTTTGAAGGGATAAAAGGGCTCTTGCATGGACCCAAGAGCCACAGTGTACTTTGGAGTAGCTCTTCAGAGAGCAGACTCATTCTAGGGCAGTATAATGAAGCAATATCACCTGAGTCAGTGCCCTCGTACGTTGAAGACTTCAGAATAGCTGTGACTAAATTTTGTACAGGCAGCCTCCAGCGTATTCGAAAAGATATAATAAAGAATTTACCAATGGGCACGCGATTCAGGTAAATGCTAAAGAACTCTGAAACAGAATTTAAAGTGCTGTTCTTTGGCACCTACGGGAACCTCCGATGAACACAATAGCGTGAAACAAAGAATAAAGAAATAGCAAAGGTCACTGGGGTCTATGGAAGGGGTGAAAGAGCACAGGAAATTATGAAAGGGAGCAGAAGCACGGAGGAATGCGCAAGACCCATGGATCACCGCAGCCAGCACTGCCCAGCAGAGCTCGGCTCGCAAACACCCGATTAAGTATTTTAACTATGCACTGCCAGGGGCTGTCACAAGGATTTGAAGTTTCATTAACCCACAGGCTGTATTTTTTTCTTTAGAAGTCTTTCTTTTTTTGCTACACTACCCTAAACTCACCAGTCAGCCCTAACTCAAAACAAAGAAGCCTGCAATGAAATCATGGTCTGATGGGAAACCAAAGCTTTTCTGCAAGTAATGCAAAGCTGTATTTTGTGCAGCCCTCTTGTTACCCCCTTACCCTGCTGCACACACCTTCGGTCCACCCGCAAATGAGAAAGTTCACCTGACATCTGCAGTCAGTGTTTGCTACTCACAAAAGCCAGCACAGCGCTTATATATAGAAAAACAACTTGCTTTTCTCACCGGCCCAGGATACAGCCTCCTTTTCATTATGCTCCATCGTGCTTCAAGTTGCTTTATATCAGAATGGAAGGGAAGAAAAAACACACAGAACACAAAATATGAAATAAATCAAATAATATTATTGAAGACTCATTCTCTCTCTAGGACCGTTCCCTTCAAGGGACTCGATTTCTTGCTCTCAGAGAAAGCTCCTGGATTGCAAAGGGGTATTTCTTTGAATTGCAATTCTCCAGCCAACTACATTATTTTATTTCTTTCTAAAAGTATTCAGGCTTTGCAGTTTTGAGTTTGGCTGCGGTCTTTGTTCAATTTCTTCCCTGTAAATCAATAATAATGCTCACTGTTTCAGTGTCCTACCACAGGCTTTTGAATTCTCACTGGTACAAAGGCAAACCAGACTTCTTGTCCTAAACCAGAACCATGTTAGAAGACCAACCTCAAAGTCCACGCTTATTTTTGGAGTTAAAAAAAAAAAACAACCAACAAACAAACAACCAAACAAAAAACCCAAACCTCAACCCACAGATAAGGAGAAATACCATGACTGGGACATGTGCATGTACAAATATGCAGTTTGTTTGAATTATTACCTACTATTCAGTCTTAGGCCTTTGTTTTGTTTGCTCAGATAACACACTGATTTGATTTTCTGTACCTAATACCTTTGCTTGGAGTTGGAGCCAAATCTCCACAAACACAAACTTCATTAAAGCAAATAGTTTGAAAAAACCCTATGTGCTGCTAAAGAGATCTGCTTGGGTCATAAGCACTTTCCCCAACAAGCAGATTCAAATGACTTAATCCAGGTACACAAATGGCTCATTTCAAATCCAGAGGGATTTACGCTTTGTGTAAACCCTGTAAGGTGCCTGCTGCCCATAAATAAAACTCAATGCAGAAAATTTATGTTCTTATCCTGTTGTTTTCTCCAGGCAGGAGGGAAACCCGAGTCAAGACTTTTACTTTTTGTTAATCTCAGGTTTGGTCTGCATATTGATGCACTTAATTCCCACAAGCAAAGCATCGCATCCATAGGCAGGCAGCACCACAGCCTGCACTTGCACAACAACAATATTTAAAGCAATTTTGTATTTTACATCCTTCCATCTTCATTTGGGCACCACAGTATGGTCTCTATTGGTGCTTGTGTCTCAACCGTTAGGTACCCAGCGCTGCCAGTTAAAGTTTGCCATTCGTTCAGTTAAAAAAAAAAATACATATATACATATATATGACTGGAAAACTTCCAAGAGCTGTAACTCAACTTCAGTCATTTGAAGTTAAACACCGGAGTCACTGTAACCAGGATGTTTCTGGGTGGTTTTTTTAATGGAAAAAAATGGCCCCACTGCAAACCCTTTAGGAAGAAATCCAGCCATAGTCCTGCATGGTAGATCTCTCCAACTGCATTGAATTAAGGTACAATTACAAATATTCAGTAGCAGGAGCAGCAGCAGTAAGTACATATTAGATACAAAATGGGTGTGTTTGGGTTTGGTTGGGTGGTTTTTGTTTTTGTTTTGTTTTTGTTGTTGTTGTGTTTTTTTTTTTTTAATTAAACCATTTCTGAAGCTCTCTCCAAGTATTTATTTGAAGGACTCAGATATGCAGTGCTTGCTGAATGAATATATTATAGCAAAAGGAATAAGACTTCAACTGTTGTGAGCAAAGTTAATTCTTTCCATCCTATTATTCCAGCATTGCTCTTAATATTAGAAAACGGAAGCAAATAGAGAAATAGTTGTGAAAAAGCAAGACAGAGAGCATGCGAGCTCGCTGTATGAAGGAATAGTGTTAAAAATAGTAGATTTCTAAACAGATAAGGTTGTTCCTCTGACCTCTAGTGACCCCAGAGAGGTACTAATTACTGGGTTGCTAATACCTTTAAACAAAAAAAGTGTTAATTCAGCCTGGCAAAAGATGACATAGGAAAAGGATTGGGTGGGGGGAAATATGCCACCACCCTTCTGTCGACAATATTGTTTCATTTGCAAACTGACTTGTTTAATACTAGAGTTCTAAAACCAGGTGCCAAGCAGTTTTCCTTTGTAAGGTTCACAACTGAAGCTGACACCTGGAATGAAACATCCCAGACTACTGAGTTACTGCACTAGAAGCAAACAGAACTATAAAGTTTATTTGATCCCACGCTCTAATGTGAAGCTTCATCACACAATAGACAATCCTGGCAGATGGGGATTTCTGAGTACAACTGCAAGCCAAAACAAATTGCTTGTGGGTCAGATACAAGACAGCAAGTCAAGGCACTTTTGCCACAAAACTGAAAAGATCATAAATGACTTTATAGAGCAACAGTATTGTATTTTCTCTCCTGCATGTGCTGGTGGGCCAGAGAGGATCGAGTCTTAGATCTTCATGCTGTTCAGATCATTATTTTCTCGGCTAGTAAGTTATTAACTCAAACGCTTTGCAAGAGAACCATAGATGTGCAAAAATCAGAATGAAATACACGCAATTCTTTAGGCAACTATGAAGAAAAAGCCAATTTGCTGAAAGAGGAAAAAAAAAATATCCATAGCATCTTCTTCGACTTATTCTCTTTGGGTTTGTGGATGGGGGTTGTGCCTGTCCTTGGATGATCTCCAAATGACAGTTTAAAAAAAAAAGTTAAAAAAGAATTTCGTTGTAGTAGCAGTTTGGCTGATAACCTCTCCTTCGTTTTTCTGAGATTGGCACATTTGTTTTGATGTTACTGCAGTGACAAATAACATTGCAAGCTGAAGTAGGTATAATGGTGCTTCAAAAGAGCCAAGGTAAAGAGGAAAACAAGTAAGCAAAGGTTCTTAAAATAGTGCTCACTGAAGCATAAAGTCAGAAGCATTTTTTAAGGTAAAACATCAGGATTTATAGAGCCCCTGACTCCAAGGTTACCTTCCCTCCTCCTGCCCATTTCTGCAATGTATTTTACCCTCTGGTGCCAGGTATGAAATTATAGTAGAGAAACTACTATTTCAGCCCACGTGGGAAACATTTGGACAAATGTACTTTCTGAAAGCAAAGAAAACATTTTAAGACCCACAAGTATTTTGCCTCAGGAAATTTCCTCTTAATCTTTGCGCTGACACCTCTCTCAGACACTTCTCAGCACTTTAAACCATCCAGGAGGCCAGCAAGAGCTATTCCCAAGGTATTTAGTTTCTCCCCACAGATTTTTGCAGCGATTATGTGACTTCAGATCTGAAAGGCTACTCTTCTCCTTAAATGACAGGTAAATGAAAGGGTGCAGCAAGGGGCTGAACAAAGATGTTTCCTCCAGACCAACGTCTTTCCCCATCCTCCAAAGACAAGTGCTTCTTACCTGAAATGGGGGTACAATTCTCAGCTTATATTGTTTTAATATATTGCGTAATAAAGTACGACAGCAGATTTGGATTAGATTTAACTAGGAAATATAGCAAAGATCATTTGGAGCATCTCATGCTAAAGCGTGTTAACAAAACTGAGCAACACGTAGACAAATAGTGACTTTTGAGGGTGACTCCAGCCCCTGGTGTGGAGTCACAAAGGGGGTTATCTTTGTGGGAATAAGCAATTTCAGGTGTTGCAGATGCTGCATCTATGTGTTTCTGAGACAGAAACTCAATTCTCTTCATATTGTCACCTAAAAGCAACATCTACTCACACAGACAAAACAAAGTATTTAAAATCTTTTAGCTAAGTAAAATGTTCCCAAGATTCTCTACCAAAACACTATAGCTGCACTGTAGCATGAAACCATTGTGAACAAGGAGCAGGGAAATGGGGATAAGAATTACAGCATCATTATAAAAGGCGTGGAGATGAGCTTCTTAGGGACATGCTGTAGTGACAGATTATGGTTGGACTCGATCTTAACGGTCTCTTCCAACCAAAATGATTCTATGATTCTGTTCCTGGTCCTTATTTTAGCTGCATTTTAAGTGTGCAATGTTTGTATTTTCTCGTATTTCCCTTTCTCTGTTGCAGGCTGGAGTCTTGGGAAGGTGGGTTTGGGCACCCCAAGGCTGTGCAATCCCCATCTGCCCACCCTTCCAGGGGCTCTGATGGGTAACGGGGAGCACAGGAGCTGCAAACACCAACCCAGAACCATCCCCGGTTAGCACTGGGCTTTTTACGAATAGCATTATCACAGCTGACAACACAAGACAAATTACAGCTCTTCTGAGAAATCAGCATATAAAGTTGGTGCACTTATAAAAGATCTGCCAGCTTATCTAACAGAATGGTAATATATTGTGAATTTCAATTAATGTCTTTGGAACTCAGAGACATTTAAACCCCGTTCAAATTCTCATTCACTCTGGCTTTAACGAATTCTACTGTGCAGCATTTTGTGTCAAGATCAGCTACTTTGCTATTTTCTCAGGTGAGACATGGGAAGGACATTTCTGTCAGTCCCCAGACATGTGCAGACTGCTACTTGCTCTCAGCTTTCCACCTATGAAATAAAACAAGTTCTGGGCACATGAAAAATCTGAATGCAGTAAGGAGAGAATTACCCTGGAGTGGAAGTTTTATAGAAGTAACTGTAGAAATATTTCTAAAATGGAAATAAAAAAAACCCTCATTTGTATCACCATCTGCAAGAGGGAACTGTTTTAAACGTGACTTTCCAGCCATCTAAAACAGATTTTCTCCTTTATCAGTCCAGAAATTATCTTCACCTATTCTGAAACTCACTTTAGCTGAATTAAAAGATCAAACAAATTATTTTTGAGCATTGTAATATTTTTGATAGAATGAAGCAAGGTCATGAACTCAATATTGATGCATTACATTCAGTAGGCAGAGAAATATTGCAAGTTTTTTTCTAATCAGGACCAAAATTCCCAAGCCTCCTAGTTTCTAAGGAAACTGGGAAACCAGAAGATAGAGGAAGTCTCAGGGTAGAGGTAAATTCAATAGCTCTTTTATGACAGTCATTTATCACCACTTTCCAGCTTTCACCTTGGCTCTACCCCTGCTATCAATAGTTTCGAGCATCATGTAAGTGACTCCTGTCTCAAACAAGAAATAAGGCAAGAAACTTCAACAAGGGATCACATGTAAGCGCACATGGGGTGGCAAGAGAATCCAGGGGCAGCTGCCTGGTGTCCAGGGTGGGCTGAGATCAGCACCCAGGTCCTTGTGACCAAGGATCACTGGTGTACAACCAGTTTGACCTCTGGAAGCAGCAAGTTGTGAACACAGACATGGGAGAAGACCAAAACACCTACTGTTGAGGAAAGGACGTAGCATGGAGATGGGGCTGCAAGCAGGGCATGAACCAGGACACACTGTCCACTTGCTCTGGAGGAGCCAGATCTTCCAGCCCTTCATCTTCCTTCTTCAGTGCCTTGTTTGAGATATTTCAGAGATTTTTTCAGACTTGTTTCTGTTCCATCTCGTGACAGCAGGTACAGTCGCAGGCACTGAAAGGCAACAGGTTGGCCTCAATCCTCAAAGACCACAACTGACATATTAAAGTGTTCCGGGAACTACTCAAGGATTTAAAACAATTGCTGCTGTTCCATAACCCTCACGTTACAAGGTATAAAATGGTTTGCTTGAATGGAGAAGGCTTTCCTTTGAGTTAGGAGGTTTTCCTATCTCCTGGTGACCTCCATGCCCAGATGCACAATAGATTGTCCAGGGCAGTCAGTATCCAAAAATCTCTTCCCAGTCCTTGTCTCCAAGAGCAGCAGCTTGTGGGCACACTGCTCCCTTCTATGACAAATGACCCCACAAACAGGCAAGACCTGCCCAGAACTGGACAAAAAGTGGGATGGAACTCTGGTCCTCATCAAGGATCCCCCCAGCATCTCATAGAATCATAGAATGTCCTGAATCGGAAGGGACTCACAAGGACCATCAAGTCCAGGACAGCCCCAAACTTCACACCATGTGTCAAAGGAAGCAATGCAAAAACCAAAATAAATACTTCAAAAAAAAAAAAATATAAAAGGTATGTGTTTACTAACTCACCGTCAATGAACACCATAGCCTCCTCCACACAAGCTGCCCAGGGAATTCAGTGTTCACTGTGCTAATTCAGCAACTTTGCTGGATTTTTTTCTGTTACTTTTAGCAGCAATCACAGCAATTCACAAGGCAGCAATGGGCTGAAGAGGTTCAGCAGCTTCGAACCCAAACCAATGCACAGCACCATGAAAAGCAGGTTTCCATTTCAGGACTGTGCTACCTGTTTCGGCTTCATTAAGATGAGTTCTGTTGGCCAAACACAGCTGTCTGCTGCCATCTGATTTACTGTGGCTGTCAAGCATCCACCCAGGGATAGCGGATAGTATGTAGGACCTAAAAAAACAAACCCCACAGGTTTGGTACCTGCTGGAGGCCATCAGGATAAAATAAATACCACTGGGCATCTATGTGCAGCCGAGTGAGCTGAACCCCCGGAGCCCACACGCAGATTTACGACACACCTGAGCCAAAGCAAGGCAAATTCTCCCTTCCACAAGTGCTTACTCTAAGCCAGCAACCTGTTTTCTTCCATCAGAAACCAAGACGCCAGAAGCAGAAAAAGGCAAGTCACATTTTGGTGGAGGGCACAGCGCTATGAACTCCTGTACAATTCGTAACGTTTCAGCATTTTGATGCCTGGGCCGGAGGTGAAAACGCAGCACAACATTATTACATTGAATTATATTGACAGTAAACAGTCTGAAGCTGTTTCAGCTGTTACACAGGGAGGGAAGACAGGTGTCGATGGCTTTTACAACTGTGGAAAAAATACCCAAACAATAATTTTATGTCTAAATGTTTACAGCAAATGATACCTTCAGAGCATATGAGACAGTAAAATACATGTTTGCTTGGGGATGGAAGGGGCACAACAGAGACAGCAGTCACAGCCCCTTGCACCAGCTTTCTGCCATGACCAGCCAGTCGCTATAGATAGTAGAGGACAAAACTTGCCCAAAATGGCAAAAATCTCTTCTGGATAAGCAAGAGTAAAGTGATAAATCTTTAGTCTGTGAGTTACAGTTAACACTATCAGTTCAAGTACTAAGAATCGTATTGGAAGAAGAGGAGGTGAGAACAAATCCCCCTTCCTCTTCTCAGAGCAAACCCTACCTTTAGTAGCCTTTTCTTGTTTTAAGTTAAAAGGAATAAGTGTCAGTATTTTGTTACATGGGCACAAGTAAATTTAAGCATGGCATCTTGTTTTGACAAGAGAAAAAAAACAAAGAACCGTTTACATTACACTATCAATAACAGTCATGAAATAGTGCTGCAGGAGATTTTAAATCAAATCCTGGTATACATCAGGTAGGACAGATTTCAAGCTTTAAATCATTCCAGAGAACCGTGCAGTAATACAAGCTGTCATGATTTTGCCTGAAATTTTCAAGCTGCGTGATATTTTTAAGGGAACCTGCACCTCGCTATAGGCTCCGAAATGGATGGTACATTGGCTCATAATAAAGCTTGCTTTCATTCTGTAAAATTTGTGACAGTATATACATTGACATGGTTTTCATGGTGACAGTAAGATGGCATTTGTTCAGTTTACAGTTTAAATGGCTGAGGCACAGATGTAGCCCAAGACTACTCACAAATACTTTCTTTTAAAAACGTGAAATATGAGGTTCTACTGACGGTCTCACTGAACAGCTTTTAAAAGCTTGCTCAGGTTTAAAGAGCAATCCAAGAATGAGATGAACCACTGGGAAAGGGTGGTTTTCAGGTGTGTGGGTTTTTGAGGTTTTACTTTGTTGTGTGAGGTTTTTGTGTAGGGTTTTGCTGTTGGTTGGTTGTGGTTTTTTGGAGCGCAATCAAAGGAGCATCCTTTCCGTGCAGGGAGGGAGGAACAACAGCTTCTGCTCCAGCCCTCCCAAAACGGCTCCTCCACCCACTAAAAGCCCAGAAACAATATCATTCCGTGGTTTTGCTTGGGGAAAAAAGTAGCATTGCCCGGTCGTGACAGAGCGATGGAAAGAAGTTTGGTGGAAGCCACATGCAGACCTTGAATTAGAAAATGTTCAGCTCCTTTGCACCATCAGCTTTAGCAGCACCTTTCAACCCTGGAGAGCAATCTTCGCACATCACTTCACCCCCACAAGCTGCAGAACGACAGATCAGCTTCCCTTGCAGCTGTGGAAACCACAGTTCAACATTTTATAGCCCGTCTCCAACAGCCCAACGGGTGCTGTATTACGTATTACTTGACTCTTCCATACACACGGCACTCAGATCCTTCCTCCCAGAAGTACTTTCACAGAGAAAGACCACAATCCTGATTTAGGGCAGTGGAAAACTACCCTGCAGAATTACTCATGGGTAAGCTGCAGTTATTATTAGAACTCATTAAAAGCTCAGGGAACAAATTAAGCTGCCCCTGTACAGTAAAACAAATACAGAGCCTGAAATCGAGTGACACGGTAACAGCCCAGGAGCATCACTGGGGGATGTGCAGGTTCCTACACTGTCCCATCACTGTTCTCCAGCTGTGACTCCTGAGCCAACAAGTAGAAAAGAATATATTTCAGCTTCCTTCTGGACACAGTTATATAGCAGGTCTGGAAAAGGTTTTATGATAATAATTTTTTTAAAAAGTAGTAAATTAACTTTTTACAGCCAGGAGCTAGCGTAACATTCTAGGCATTTCATAAACAACGTCGGAAGCATCAAACATACAACAAAAAGCACAGGGGAACAGAGGAACACTAAATATTTAACATTTTATCACCGTGTCTTGCCAAATATGTGTTCAAGTCTTACAAAGACATTATCATCTTGCAAGAGAAGGCCAGGTATGTGAGGTGGAGAGGCTACAACACACATGTACCTGGTTTTTCTTCAGAAATAAACCTACACAGCCATTTTCTCATCTCAGAGAGGATGAGGATGCTCAGGAGGACACTGAGGTGAAGGCATTACCCTCTGTGACCTTTACGTCTTATATACAAACACTATATGTTATATGCAGAGAACTATTCAGTTCCCAGCCAACAGAAGTGTAATTAACCACATAAAACCCCAACAATACATAATATATTTCATTCACATTTTGAGAAGATTCAAATGCTACATAAGAAGGACATGTTTTCTTGATGCTCTTTCAAGTTGATAATATTTTCTACTCCTCTTTTCAAATTACTCAGGAAATAAAGCAGCAAACTTCTCTAACTGCAACTAAAATAACAATTGTCTTTTGAAACACTCATAGAAAGTAAAATTCTTATGTTCACAAGAAAAATACGAATTAAACCTCTATCAAAAGGGCAGGGCACTGTCTTTCAGTCAAGCATCATTGCTGAGTCTTCACCTCAGGAGTACAGATCAAAGTAAATTCAGATGCACAAATAGAGGGAGAACTGGGAGTCAAAGAAATATATTTCTAAACCAGCCTCTTCAGCATCTCTAATCCAAAAGGTGCCATAAATACCAAGATTAATTTATAGACAGTGAAAGGTTTTAATAAAAAGCTCATCACTTTTTTTTTCCTTTATTCCTCATAGCAGTTTTTATTGCTAATCACGATATTTCTGCAATGTAAAAATGAGCTGGAGAGAAACTTGTGCAATCACATGATTCCCAAAGCCAAGGTTTGACAGAAACAAATAATAATAAAATAGCACAGTAGCAAACCTACCTCTGACAACACTACGTGTTTTAGATTCTTAGCCATGGTTGAACGCTTGAAATAAACATAATTCCTTCCTTATTCTGCATCAAGAATTATACATTGGATACTGAGGAAAGCACTTTGACTCAGCTATTATGTTGCTCATAGTTCACTAATAAAAAGCTTTACAAACAGGGAAAGAAAGACAATATAAATATAATAATGTATTTATACTTATCTTTCCTTTCAGTTCTGACTCCCATGGAGATTCTCTCCACCCTAAAATAAGTTGATTTCGTTCCAAAAACTGCTTCACAGGGACCTTAGGAGCTGTAAAACCCAACACATACCACAGCTGAGGTTGCTCTCAGGGAAGAGCTGATGGAGCAGCAGGAAGCGCAAGGTGACTATTTAGCACCTTTTATTGCTTGATTGACTAATCAGATTTTTTGGGGGGCAAATGGGAATTAGAGCTGTTCTCCTGGCAGGTGGTTCCAGGCTCCTGTACCTCTTGATAGATGAGGAAGGAAACCAAATGAGAACGAATTGCAGCTGGCCCTATGGTTTGGGCAGAACCTTATACATAATTAGGTGAATCCTGGGGTCTCTACCAGCTAATATAAAAAAAAGCAAAACAAAAACAAACAAAAAAAACCCAAGCCACCGTCAATCTCTCCAAACAAAGAAATGTGAAGCACAACCTTTATTCCCCTCTACCAGTGGAATTCTGATAGTGCTGGAAACCTAAAAAAATAAATGTTTCAGAAAGACCAGTGAGATTTACCAGTCCCGATCTGAGGAGATTTTAATGTACATCTATAATTGGACTAGTGGTCTGGCAGGTCCTCTTTAAACTTGTGGCATGTTGTGTACGGGTCAAAAAGATGGGGATGTGGTTTCAATATATTTGACTCTGGAGCTCAACTGCTTTAAGGATGAATCTTTTCCTGGCTGGATGTTGCACAACAATTTGGGCAGGCCTTGCTCTAGCAGGATTAGGAATGACTTTTGTTTCTATAAATACTTTGTACCACTCTGCTTTAATTTACTCAGAATTTGGCTTATTGCTGATGCCTGCCAATTCCCACTCACTTTTTAATTCGCTGGCTTTTTTTTTTTTTCTTTTCTGACCAATTGCTCTTGTTACCTTCTCGTTATACAGTTTTGGAAGCAGCTTTGCTGTAGGTAGCAAAGCTTTTATTTGTAAGAAAACTTGCATCTGTCACGAAGGCAAAGCTGGAAGAGCTGCCTGGTGTCTGAGTCCCTCCTCGCAGGTGCTGATGGAGAAGAGCTGGAGCACAGTGACACAGGCCCTTGGCCCATTGCTTAGAAGGTTCCAATCGCAGGTTTCAGGGCCAAGATTTTTGTTAAGAGTGTGAAGTTACTATTTTTTAAAAAAAAAAAAAAAAAAGGTTTTACTATTTAAGTGCTTAATATTGACTAAGGCTAGAGGGTAAGGCATTCACTGAGCAAAGAAATAATGGGATGTGATGTGCGATATTAGTAATGCAAAATTTGAGGTGTGTATTTTTAATGAGTGATCTGTAAAGTCCCCTTCTTCCCATTTTCTTTCTTTCTTTATTTGATTTATTGCAAGCCCAGCCTTTTTATCCCACTGCTTATTTACAGGGAAATGGGCACAACTCTACCCCCTGGCTGTGGCTTCCTCTGCACTGTAGTACACCAGATCTAACCCCAAATTATCCCAATGAGCTCCCTACAGAGAACTCCTCTCCTAGAGCCTAAAGAAAGGCAGATGGACTGAA
This sequence comes from Pampusana beccarii, assembly GCA_013399365.1. Classification (NCBI taxonomy): domain Eukaryota; kingdom Metazoa; phylum Chordata; class Aves; order Columbiformes; family Columbidae; genus Pampusana; species Pampusana beccarii. Next base: position 20,012 of record VWYH01000881.1, on the reverse strand, counting down.
CTATTGGGGTGTAAGAAAGATGAGACATCCTAAAGAGTGTAAAACGTCGCACAGGCAGCTATGTGTGCTGAGAGCGGGCAAACAAACAAACCCTGGTGTATAAAATTCTGTGAAAAACTGTGATCCCATGTAGGTGATGCCTGTTTTCCAATACATAGAGAGTGAGCAGTACTGAGCCTTAATTTTCCTAATATTTCAGCTTTTATGTAAGGTATGTGCAACTAAAGATCTCTCCTAGATCCAGTGAATGCAAACTAGATCGTGTTGCTATACCCAGTGTATCAAAACTGAACCTGAGCAGACAGGCAATAATTTATACTTCATAGACAGCACAGGCTATTAGGGAAAGCAGCATATGTGGAAGGCTAGTGTTGGGCTTAATTAACGATGCAAACGCAGGAAACTAATTTTACTCAAAGTATCGTTACTAGAAGTCTTTGATGTATGTAATTTATCCACAGTGATTGCTGACATGTGCTTATGGAGATAACTCAATGAGGCATCATTTTATCAGTGGCGATGGGATGCTTTCAAGGACAATATTTGTTTTAAAACGAGAAGCTGCTGCCTTGATAGAAAATAATGATCCTGAAAGGCAAGAGCTGGCAAGTGATCTCTGAAAATAAGGTGAAGGCATGGGTGTCCTCTGGAAGGCCATGTGAAGTTATTCTTTAGCAGCCTGTCATCCTCAGCCAGGTACCAGGAAAGTCTGAGATTTTCAGCCTCTCTGACGCTGCCCGTCACGACGATATATTGAACTGCAGGAACAAGATATTTCAAGGGCAGAGGTAATCCCAAACATCTTGTCTCAGCCTCGAGAACGAGCATAATTCAGCTGTTGAGGTGAACCCTATCCAAAACACGGGCAGAGCAGCAGTGTTTCCTCAAAGCCATGTCAAATATGTCATTTTTTGTTGTTGTTGTGGTGTACTTACAACAATTCCCAACAGAAAAGGAAACGTGAAACTGTGAATCGCCCTAACCACAAGGGCTCAGCCTTGAGCATTCATCTCACAAAGTCGTACTCCCAAAAGTTTTTTCCCCAAACGAGCCTGTAGCATCAGTTTAAAAAGGCCACGAAGTATTACAGCTGATGAAAAGATAACACTGAGAGGGATCTACGTGTTTTGTGTTACTAGGTTCTCGTCTGAATCACTGCAGAACAGCACCAGCTCCTCTAGGGCACATTTCCCAGCCCCACGTCTGTACCAACCGCAGCAGCATCGTGTGGCTGGGACACACATTAAAATTTAAACCCAATTTTCTTGGTAGGCCTAAAAAACCAACTGGACGCTAAGATCCTCTGGGGAAAGGGAAAGTTAATTAACAGTGTATTACCTTGAGAAGCCTGGAGGTGCCAGCCAAGGCCATTGCTGCCTCGTGGAAACCCACAGCCCTCTCCTCTCTGCTCTCATCAAACTTCATTTTCAGGGCAGAAGGAGTCGGCCCCTCATTCCATATTTGTACTTCTTCAGAGCTCTCTTTGGGCTATTGTTTTCCAATATCTTCATTAAGAGGACCTAACGAAATACTTATGCCATTAAGAATTCTATCCTCGCTGCTGGATAACTTTTCTTCCACAAAAATATATCAAGATGAAAACGATTTTACATCCCTAATGGGATCACCCTGGTACTACAGCTACCAGTCAGCCTTTGGCTGACTTGATTTTTCTTTCCACAGCCAGTTGCTTTAGGGGTATTCCTTTTCATTGCCTCCTCTCTACTCCCAGTGCTCTATTTTCTTTATTTTTATTTTTTTCCCCAGTTTCAAGACACCCATTTTACTCTTTGCTTCTAGGTTCCTGACTTTTCGGTTTCACTGATACCTACCAGAAATATCTTCTGGGCAAGACGTAGTCATTCAGATCTCTCAGAAGAACTGCTTTGCCTTCAGAGATGTGACACAGAAGACCTAAATCTCAATGGTAGTGGCTTGGCACTTCTGCAGGCATAGCAGAGGGGGGAATTCACTTAAGCAACTTTAGTTGTGTCAGGACAATATAAATACAATCGAACATATCTTGTATTTTAAGAGTCATTCCAGTCTCCTACATCACGTCAGCTTGCTGAGCAGAAGGCAGGAGTGAATATAATTTTTACCCGTATTTCTTTATGACATGAATTAATGAGTTTCTGCTGTCATCTGCAGTGGGAAATATGAAGAGCGCGTATTATTTTCAGGATCTCAAGAGTGTGAGAAAATTTCAGAAGCATGAAATACCTCACCCCTTTAGCAAGCCCTTTTGTTCAGTTATTTTATAGCCAGCAGGAGAAAACTGTTGGAACTTACTCTGAAAATTGATGACTACTGGTAAAAGATATCGTAACGATTTGGGTCATTTTGAATTATAAAAGTCACCATTGTACTCCTGGCTATTAACTGTTTCCAGAATACAGCATTATAAGTGTCAAAGCTGGATGATGTGTGATGCATTTAGCTAACCTCTGACTCCAAAAGTCTCTGTCTGTAAGGTTATACCCCAGTGATGAGAAGTGCAGATATAATACTGGCTGGGGTGTCCTGGACAGAAGGAGGGACAACCCAGCACTCCTGCCACACTCCAGCGGGGACAAGGTTAAGGCTCTGCAGTCTTCCCACAGAATAATTTTAATCTTTCCAAAATATATAGGTTTGGAAAAAACGTAACTTTGGAAAAGCAAATTATTTTTTCATATGCTTGGGGGAAAAAAAAATAAAAAAGAAAACTGGAAGTTACAGAATGTGTCTCAAACTCCAATATGGAGTGGAAAATGGCCTACTCCTTAAAATCTCTTCCCGTGCGTGAAGGAGAACTTCAGGCTCCTGAGCTGCACCCCATCAGGCCTCCAAGAGGACAAGGGATCGCTGAGCCTGGTACTGCCCTTAGGCTCTTGGTAGATTCCTGGCATGGAAATAACCTCTTCAGTCTGGGCAGACTTGAAATACGCGCTGTGTAGGGTCTTAAGGCAGTTTTCCCCCTCTCAGATGGACCACCAGAAAACCCTCAAGAGGTTCTTGGTGCTCCATTACAAGCACCAGCCCACGGTTACAACCTGCACTTCTTCAGTCATGCTGTTGGTACCAAGCCCTTACACCCCCTACCACCCAACTCTGTGTTCATCTGGAGTTACACAAACCTCTGTCTCACTCATCAGTTTAATCCAAAACAGAGACTTCTGCAGGGACTGCTCTGCTCAGAGATCACTGATGATGAGTGGGATCTACAACCACAACATCCATCCGTCCTTCTCTGCTCTCCCAGGAGTCAGAAGTCCACCCAGGTCAGTGTAGAGCATCCCAAATCTCAGCTGCTCCTTCTTGTTGAGATGATGTTTTGATTATGACCTTTAAAGGTCCTTTCCAATACAAAATACTTCATGATTCTGTGTTTCTATGATCTTTGCAGGATTGGGCAAAGCAGGGTCTGGCAGGAATCACAGAATCATTTTGGTTGGAAGACACCCTTAAGATCATCGAGTCCAACCATAACCTAACTCTGGCACTAACCTGTGTCCCTGAGAACCTCATCTATGTGTCTTTTAAAACCCTCCAGGGATGGTGACTCCACCACTGCCCTGGGCAGCCTGTTCCAGTGCTTCACAAACTTTTCCATTAAGAAATTTTTCCTAATATTCAATCTGAACATCCCCTGGTGCAACCTGAGGCCGTTTCCTCTCCTCCTATCCCATCCCTTGGTACCTTGTTTCTCTGAAAATAAGACCTACCCCAAAAATAAGTCCTAGCACGATTTTTCAGGATTTTTGAGGATGCTCGAAGTATAAACCCTACTCCGAAAATAAGCTCTAGTTACAGTTCATTAAAAAAATCAATTTAAATAGTGTCCAGGCAGCTATATATATAAAAAAGTAAAATTAATTGGCAATAGAATGCAGCAGAACAGATAGATCCTTCACCAAGAAAAGCAGACAACTGACAGTTTATTGCCAATGCGTTACAAGCGGGTGACATGGACAAGAAGTGCTCATTTAAGGAAAGTGCTGTTGCTAGACATGAGAAATTGGGGCAAATGGTTCTAAAGGAAACAGAGTCACAAGAAATTCATGATGGAATTCAGGGTTTGGAGAGTTATGTTGGTGTTCCAGGATGCAACGACGTGACTATATTTGAATAAAAGTTGATTTTTTTGTTCAAGAATACATGTAGATTGTTGTTCATGGAAAAATAAGACATCCCCTGAAAATAAGCCCTAATGCATCTTTTGGAGAAAAAATTAATATAAGATCCTGTCTTATTTTGGGGGAAATGGGGTACTTGGGAGAAGACACCAACACCCTCCATGCTACGACTTCCTTTCAGATAGTTGTAGAGAGTGAGAAGGTCTCCCCTGAGCCTCCTTTTCTCAAGACAAGATATAGGAATTATCCCTAGAACATAATTAAGAAGGAATAATCATAGGAATCAAGACAGGATACAGGAATTATCCCCAGAAAAGTCTGCTGAGTCACATCACGAACTAGTCCTGGAACTCAAACATCATGAAACAAAGCAAGAGTTGGGGAAATCATGTCAGGGATGGAATTTACGGTTGTAGAGAACCATTAGGCTCAGATATCAGGTGATGCATTTAATCTTTTTTAGGGGGGTGAGGAACATCGATCTCGTTTTCCTCCCTGGAGCACACTGCTGGGGACTGTGCAAAAAAAGAGGGGGTTTCACATAACCCCGTTCAGCGTTTGGTTTGCGGAGGTTCCCAGACAAATGTTAAGTGTCTAAAAGGTGTCTAAATAACCCTCCCAATTAAAAAGCTGAGGGTTGTTCCTCTGCAGACCCCTCTCAAGGGCCAAATGGCAAAGACAACAGTATCTTCTCAGCTCTGTGCTGCTTGTCACAGGCTGGGGGCCGCGAGATGGGAAGGAGAAGAATTTAGTATGCGGGAAGCTAATTGTAGTAATTAGTTGTTGAAGAAGGGAATAGTGTATTAAAGTATCAGAATTTGTCGGTGATGTATCATTATGAAACAAAGCATTGTATTGTACAAGCAGAAACCTGAACTGTTAATGAGTCATACCTTAGCACAGATAAAAATGCCAGTTTATTCTGCAGCCTTAATGTTGCTTTTTTTGAGTCCTAGAAAGAAATTTTAGCATCAGTTTGTCACTAAATCACTGTCATACATTTCCATTTAAATTTAGATGGATAAAACCCACAACTGATGTGGGTTTTAAAAATGTGTAATTATTAAAAGTCAGATACAGGATGAAAACACATTTATGCGTCTAAAGCAAAGATTAAGGTTGCATCCTACTGTTCAAAATATCCTATTGTTCAAAATATCTTATTGTTGAAAATCACACTTTGTCTCCCAGCAGTCTGACCACCTTTCTTCTGTACTTCATAGCTGAGACTGAGATGGAATTACCGCTCCACCGTGCCGTGATAAACACGGAGCAAGCCACTTTTCTCACAAAAACACAAGCTGCTTTACGTAGTATGAATTTGGATTTCTTTTCTTTTCCTTGTTTACTCTTTGTCATTTACAGCAATAAGAAATCTGCTGGAAGGTACCTATGCAGATTAAAAAAAAAAAAAAATCTACTGTGAATTTCTGCGCAGCGCGGCACAATTTGCAATGACGGAAAAGCCCGAGGCACAAGCCATTGATTTATCCTCGCCTCCAAGTCCTGTCACTTGATTAAACTCCATCATTTAAAATACGAATGCAGAGCGAGAGATGGAGATGGTAGCATCAGCTGCAGCTTACACTGCACCGAGGGATGTTTGAATTTTTTGTTTTGTGTAAGGTTCACTCTTCCCTGGCAGCTCTCTTGGCAAAGGGCTTTCCTGTGCCCCAAACCTCGGGGACATGCTCCAGTCCCGCTGCAGCCGTGGGGGAGTTCCCCTGGCTCTAAACTCAGCATTTTCCACTTGCTGCTGGGTAATTCTGCCATTTTAGAGCTTGAAGTCTCAATATTGCCTCCTCGTTCAAATGACTGAGGGAGGATACAACTCATCACTGAAAAAAACAAAAAAAACCAAAAAAAGCCAACAAAAGCAAAAACACCCGGTACTGATAAATGTTGTAAAATGAGCCACTGGGAGCTCAGATAGTTAAATTTGGGGTGTTATTGGCACATTCCCATGGTGTCTTAGGAGGGTGGGTCAGCGCAACGCTCAGTTACCATGGGGGATGTATGTTAACAATGCTTCAGGTCTAAGGAGCAGTAGATTTAGATGAGATATAAGGAAGAAATTGTTGGCCGTGAGGGTGGTGAGAGCCTGACCCAGGTTCCCAGAGAGGTGGTGGATGAACCATCCCTGGAGACATCCCAGGCCAGGCTGGACGGGGCTCTGAGCAACCTGAGCTGGTGAAGATGTCCCTGTCATGGCAGGGGGGGCACTGGATGGGCTTTAAGGTCCCTTCAACCCAAACTATCTGTGATTCTATAGTTTATGGTTAAGGTATGGAGAACTTGGACGAGACCACGAGCTACAAGGGAACAGAAAACATCAGCAGAGTTTAAAGTATTAACCTTCATAGAAAAGAATTTCTGCTGTCTTGCACATACCTTTTGATTAATTAATTTTGACATACAGAGGTCAAGTTTTGTTCGTTGTTGTATAACTTAAGGAGACCTGGGCAAGCAGCTTGCCAGAGCCTTCTACTAATCATCAGACTTTACTTCTGCATGTGTAGATTCTTCTTTAAAAGGCGGCATTACCTGACAAATTCTTCTCCTTTACCATGATTTTGCCAATGTCTGGGACTTGGTAGGGAAAAAAGGGAACACTCCTTGAATAACATTATCTTCATTACCGCCAATGCTGAGTACTCCAGCGAGCAGAAACGGAGGTGATTGGTACTTGGATACTGTCTTGTTAACCTGATGCATTGAAGGGTTTTTAAGGTTTCTTCTGTATTTTCACGGGTTCCAGTTTTGGGGATGAATCCAATGTACCTACTCTGGATATAAACTCTGCAGGGCAAGACTTAAAGCAGCTCCTTGACTTTAAACACGAAAATCTAACCACTTCAGTGGGAACTAAATTAAGTGGTATTCCTAATAGGCAAGATTTTCTAAACAGTTTCTTCCTCTAAAAAAGGACAAAATCTCTCCTGTAAGGCTGTAGGTAACAGGTAGTAAGAACCTGTGATTACCTGGTTTCCCATCCTGAATCAACAGCTTTAAAACCCTTTTCCATGTATTGCATCTTAACAAACCATGAGATGCTTAATTATCTCATTAGAGAAACCAAAGTGTGAAAAAGATATAGAAGGGAAAGCCATGAGCCCTGGCAGGATTAAAAGGGAAACCTGAAGGGCTGGGCATGTAATTTTAAAAAAAAAAAAAAAAAAAAAAAANAAAAAAAAAAAAAAGCCTGTAGTTTCAAATTGCTTGTATGGATCTGAAACCTTTAATTAAAGTATTAAAACTCTTCATTCTTAAAGCTGTTTCTATCTTCATCGCAAACCAAACTGATCTGCCCCAAGGCTTATTGGAGCAAAAGGGGATCCCGCTGGCTGGAGCAGCTTTGGGGCAGGTGCGGAGTTAATGGAGTTAATGGAGTTAATGGGAGCCTTGGGCAGCCCGGCCGCTTGAGCAGAGAGCAAAGTCAACCACGACGTGATAAATGGCTTTGTGCGAAAGCTGAATGCAAGCCAAAACCCATAGGGTCTGAGGAAAAATGTAGGCACGGGCACTGAAAAAATCAATTTATCAAGAAGGCTGTGAATCTCAGCATGGACACACACATTTTTGTACAAACACACCTATTATACTGCCAGAAGAGACACTTACAGGAAAGAATATTTTTTTCCCCAAACAACTTTCTTGTGTGGTTTTTTCTTTGCTTGTTTGATGTGCTTTTCTTTCAGAAATTAGAGGAAAAATGAATGAAGCTGAGTTGTCAGTTCTTGTTGCTCCTATTCTATGCTTTACAAGACAGCATCTGAGCAAATCCCCCTTGCAGAAAGCTCACTTACATTCTTTGGCGCTGTAAAGAACTTTTAAATAGATATTCAGACTTCAGGAAGTTTGTCTTAATGTAAATCAGAAGCTCCAGGGTAGAGTTATAAGACATTTCATGAAATTCCTGATAAGATTTATTGATCCTTCATGAGACACTTTAAGGGAGAAAAAAAACCAAAACCATTTTTAAAACAAACACACACACAAAACCCCACCAACACAAACAGCTAGAAATGAACAGCTAAGAACTAAGTTTCTTCTAAAAACTCATGGCTAACACAGCAGAGTCTGTGTGATCATCTGCTGGGAAGTGATCAGACACCAACACCAGTGACCAACTGTCCAGCAGCTGAAATGGTTTTTTGCATTGGCTTTTTTTAGTCTGAAGAAAAATTAATAAGTTCATCTTAGCAAAATGATGGAAAGCTCACGAGCCTGAAGTGTCTTCTGACTCAGCTTGAGCAGCAACATCTCGCAAGTTAAGCCCATAATGGAAATAAAATAGAAGGTATTAGTTCTATCAAAACCTGACAGTCATAAACGAACGAAGCTGTTAACAGAGATAATAGTATGAATTCTTTCAGCAAGCACAGCAGTAATCACCCTAACATAATAATGAAAAAATCTTCCCTTCTTCTGACTGGTTATATAGGTGATGAAGAAGTGGTGTCCTTCAAAGGAAGGAAAGAAAAGGAAAGAAAAGGAAAGAAAAGGAAAGAAAAGGAAAGAAAAGGAAAGAAAAGTTATAGCTAAGTCATGTGTTGTCATTTGAAAGAAGAAACGTTACTTTGATCTTGTGAAAATAATAGATTAATCCTTTTTGGTAGACATGAGTTGAGTGTTGTAAATGCTACTGCATTGTAGTCCCTATTACAGCCATACGATCTTAAAGCCAATACCAGAGAGCATTCTTAATACAATTCAATTTTTCCGCTACTTCGTTATATCATTTCCCCTCTTCCACCCCCACTTCTTCGATGCTTCATTCAGCACTTACTGGAACTGGTCCCCTCCACAACCAGCATCTCACTTTTTGAGTCAGCTCATGTTATTATTCAACTCAGCATCTCTAAAGCGGTGGGACACATAGCTGGTGGTGGCAAATTCAGGTGCCCACGTGAAATCCCAGACCTGCGTGTCCAGCGCAAGGACAAGCACCCCGGGTTCACACAGGGATTGGTACTCTTGCACCATTTAAGTGACATTCCTTGCCATCCCTGCAGTGCTACTCCTCCCCAAAAGCAATAAAACCCAAGATCCCTCATCAGGGAGATGCTCAGGGCTGGGATGTGATGGTCATGCTGGATGTCACCTGGAGTGATGCGAATTGCTTTGTGCAGAACCAGCATTTGGTCCCTGGGTGCTCTGTCACGGGGTCATCCCAAAAGTCAATTTTAGGTAGGCAACAAGCTCCAAACAGGCTTTATTCTAACCAGAACTGTTTAGCAGAAAATTAACTACCAACAGGGTTATCCAAAATTATTCAGCACTCTGACAACACTATAAAACACAGGTTTGGATGTTGGTTAGGGGTTCAGTTACTACACAGCTGATGCAAACTCAAGGGATCAGATCCCAAAACTGTAGAGTGATGATTCAAAACGTGCATCTTCCCACTCTTACAAAGCGAGGACTCTCAAGGGTACCCGGATCGCTTACCAGGTCAGAGAGATGTCTCAGTGCTCAAGGAATGTTCCTCAGGTGGCCTGTCTGAGGAGCAGAATCCTCAACTACAGACCTGCTGCTCCAAAGACACCAACTCCATGGGGGGCTCTGGTGGCTCCATTTATACCCTGGTTGAACCTGAGCTTGGCCATTTATGGTAGTTTTCCAGAAACTTCTCCCAACTGAGGCATCTCATTGGTCAGAGGTCCTGTCTATCAACCAAGGTGCACGTGCATGACCACCGTGGTCCATCGGCCTCGAAGTTTCTGGTGCTTTCAGGGGGAAGAGGAGAACGCATCTGCCACATGGTCCCAAGAGACGGGGAGAATCGGCACAAACCCGAGGATGCAGACACAGTGGATAGAGATGAATTGCTACTGGTTACAAGATGAGTTATTCATATCTAACCTGCTTCCACTACGTATTTGCTCATGTATTTTTCCTCTGATGCTACTGGAACTAAAAGTGCAATTTCTAAACGACCTATTCAAGGCCAGGCTGGACGGGGCTCTGAGCAACCTGAGCTGGTGAAGATGTCCCTGCTCATGGCAGGGGTGGCACTGGGGCAGCTGGGAAGGTCCCAACCCAAACCCTTCTGTGATTCTATAAAAAGGATGAGTTATCTGCTATTTTTGTGTAATGGGTACAAAAGCCTTGCTTTCCCTTCAGCTGTTGCCCTGTTGATTCCAAGGCAATGACTAGAATGGGGAAATTTGATTTATGTATTGATTTTACCCATACAGCACAGCTATGTAAAATTTGATAGTCCCTGTTCTGCTTTGCCAATACGAAAAAAATCCTGGGAAGCAATGTCGTAATATGGTAAAGCACAGGGAAATCATAATGCTTAGCAAGGATGAATTGCATGCAAATATCGGAGCTGACAGAAAATAGAACAAAAAATAGAAATAAATTTGATTTCTCACATCCTGTTTGCATTTATTATGGTCTCCTCATAAGTGGTAATCACTCTAAAAATAAAGAATTATTGCTTTTGCAATTAGATTAAAATGTAACTAAGACTAAAATACAAGGATGTAAGCCCAGTAAAATAATTAACAGGTTAATTTCTTAAGAAATGAAAACTCCATCTCTCCTTCTCAGCTGCTGTCTGTCTTTCCCTGCTTAGAAAGCAAGAATTGCAGGCATAGGCTGCGTGTATTTTTGGGAACTCGCCATCAGACTTTTCCATTCCTCCAAGTTAATTCAGCAGACCTCATGAGCCCGAGGTCAAACTGCACTCCCCAAGCTTCGTCCAACCCTTTTTGTGAGGGAAAACTGCCAGGGATGGTTGTTCTTCGTGAAGACAACTATTGTCTGCTAAGGGTAGAAACGAGCCCTCCAAACCTGCTTGGCTTCAGACCTGAACCTGGGCTCAAACCACAGTCCAAGAATTAAATGTTCAGCACATTGGCTGCTAAGCCACCAGCCATAGCTTAGTTTTGCAAGCAGAACATCACTGCCTGGTCCCAAAAAGATGATTTATAATAATATGATAGTCTTTTCATTTCTTATACGGGCAAACATGTTGCTCTAAAGTAATCGTGGCTTTTTTTATCGTGTTGAACTCTACCTGGATAAAGAAACAGTTCCTTATTTCCATAGGTTTATCCTTGAGTAATGAACCAAGGTGGTGTTATTTGTTGCCAGTACTATAGCATCCCCTGTAAAAAGCACAGCATAGGAAGTGGAGCTAACATAACTGTTATTTGCTGAATTTTTCCATAACATATTAATGTAGTCCAATTCTCCAATGCGTCCCGGCTGAAATGAACCATGAACACAATTTCTTGCTCTGTTTGGGCCGCCTCTCAACTACTGAAAAACCTTCTTAACCCCATTTCTAGTTTCTTGTGGGGAAAACGGTGAAAAGATGCTGAGCTTTGCTTCCTGCTACACCCATCCCTGATGAATCAACACCACAGAAAGGCACCAAGTTGCCCAGAACTTCAGCAAGGGGTGGATTTCTAACATTTCTAAGATCGGGAGGTATCAGAAATGGCGTCTAACTGCAAGAGCACCTTTCTCGTGTTAGACTTCTCACCACTCATGCGCAAACTCTTGTGCCATTAGATGCTTTGAACACACTCACTACATTGCTGAGGCCATCAGCAAAGGTCCCATCCCCTCGTTTGCAGGGCTGGCGCTCCCCGTTCTGCACTGAAGCAGGTTCTCATCACCACATCCAGACCCGCGCTGTCTGCATTTGTGCTCATCTTCTTGCACAGACCCAGACAAACCCCTGCAGTGTTTTGGTTTTTGTTGTTTTTGGTTTTTTTTAACAGACTAATTCTGGTCATCTGGCTATTGCACAGTGTCATTTTGATTATATCGTGTGTTTGGGAATATGGAGAGAATAAGAAAAGAGTGTCAGAAGCTTTAGCTCACGCAGACATGTAAAACTGGTCGCAAATCACCCAGCCTGTGCGTCACAGCCCGCTACAGCATTGCACACCAAGGGACACTCCATTTCTGACATCTGTGTTAACTCTCCGAGTGAAAAAGCTCGGCTCCTCAGCCTTTCTGCATTGCCAATGTGAACAGGATTCTTCTGAGCCCCGTCCAAGCTCCTGAGTTGGCGCCTTGCTCTCAGGCGCCTCCCAAAGGAGCCCAATTCAGAGAGGGAGCTTAGGGGAAATTGGTCTCAGCTTAAGTACAAACACCCCCTGAAATGTCTTCTGCCACCCTCAAATCTGAATCCTGCTGCAGTAACAGTGGCTGCAAGGAGAAATAATTCCATGAGGGGCATTAAGAGGGTGCCTGCCATAGTCAGCGGTGTTTCATACAAAGACCTAGGAAAGACAGCTGAGGTGCCATCAATCTGCTGTGGTTCACAGCCTGGTTGGGTTGAAGGGACCTCTGGAGATCCCCCAGTCCAACCCAGCTGCTCACGCAGGGTCACAGAGCAGATCACACAGGGTTGGTCCAGGCGGGTTTGAATGTCTCAGAGAAGGAGACTCCACAACCTCTCTGGGCAGCCTGGGCCAGGCTCTGGCACCTCACAGTGAAGAAGTTTCTCCTCATATTCAGATGGAACCTCCTGTGTTCCAGTCTGTGCCCGTTGCCCCTCACCCTGTCCTTGGGCACCACTGAACAGAGTTTGGTCCATCCTCTGACACCCACCCTGAGATATTGATCAGCGTTGATAAGATCCCCTCTCAGCTTCTCTTCTCCAGGCTGAACAGACCCAGCTGGGTTTCTAGAAGGCTCAAGAAACCTTCCATGGGAGTCTGGCCCAAGCAAGGATGGACCACAGCACCCCATCCCAGTATCCCATCCACCCTTTTTCTCAGGGACCCATTACCTGTTGCAGTTCCTCCTTCAAGCAGTGTTTTTGTGTACAGGGATTGCAACACCTCTGCTCCGATTAGACTGATTTATTTTAAAAAAATTCTCCTTTTCTTTCCAATACACAAAAATAGAATCAGAGTACAACAGAAGCACAAAGAAATACAGATGATGGCCTCCATGTACACATTGAATCATCATCTTAAATAGTCCCTGAAGAAGAGTTCTGGCAGTGCGGTGTGGTCCTTTCACTGAGCTATCCATGGACTTGGCCAACGCAGGACCCAGCTGAGCTGCTAATGACGACCTCGCTGGGGAAGCCCAGAGCACCTGCAGCCACTTGGAGTTCTCCTCCTTGTGTTCTGCTGCATTGTCAGGGTCCTGGAATGGTGCAGTTTCTCTCCGGACAAATAGTCCAAGCTCAAAACATGGAGCTTGGCCCCTACGGTTGGATCCACCTTGTGTCCTGCAGCAGAAGAAAACGTGGGTGGAGGGATGTCATTAATTTCCCAGCTCTGAGGTCGGTGTCTCCGCTGTGTCTCGGGAAGGGTCGTCTGGAACTGCCAGGGCAAGAGTTTCTCCATCCTTCCTATTTAAAAGCGTGTGCCCGCTTCTTGGAGAATGAATTTCACAGTCCAAAGGCAGCTTTTTACAGTTTGAATGCCAACTGAAACACATAACTATTTTCACCATTTTCACAAAGAAATTAATCACCAGCCCTCCATTTCTTTTCTATTTTTTTAAGATACAAGGCTACCTCCCCCTCTTCACTCTCTCCATAACCTGCTCACCACAACCTTCAGCTACCCAGAAAAAAAGCAGCTTAAAATGCAACTAATTGCAAAAACAACTTTCCCTGTACCCTTTAATGTTGTAGCTAAAGGTTGCCCTGCTGAAATAAGAGCTTGAAACCTTGAACAGGATTCTACTCCTTTTAAAAAGGAAACAGTAGTGATAATTTTAATGTCTTCTTACTTGATAGCCCTGAAAATGGTAACATAAAAGATTCTGTCTGAAGTATTTTAAAAGCTGCTTTGGAATAGCGCCTTTACTTGTATGAAGCTTTTTTTTCAAATAGGAGATTAATAAAGAAGAAATTTTGGGGCTGTTTTCTTGTAAATAACAACAATATTATTTTTAGCTTTTTATTTACAAAAGCTGTATTTTTGTCATAACTGAGAGAGAACAGGCTGGAGGAGAGAGCCAGAAAAGAAAGACAACAGATTATATAGCTTACAATTTTCTTCCAACTCAAGGACAGTCAAAGAACGACTGGAAAGAAAAAGCAGGGAACAGGCACCAGGTATTAATAAGCAAGTAGGGGTGGCCAAACCCTCTCTTGTGAAGTATTCAATAAAATGCCTGAACGTAACCACAGTGGCTGCAGTCCACTGGTGCCACGCTGCATTTTTCCAAAGTTTCATTTTAAAAAATGCAGAAAACACATGTGCATGTGGATACCATGGATAAATCAGAGGTGTTTTTACCATGGAAGCCTCAAGCAATGGGGAAGTCAGTGGGTATGGGGAGACTGCACCACAGGCCACCAGCTCCCCAGAAGTGACCATCAAGGCCATCAGCAGGAAAACCAGCAATTAAATAGCTCCTCAGCGGGGACTGAGCTTAGTTTTGGATGCTTGATTAAGTCTGAAATGCTTTGTACATCCTGGCATCTCTGGAGAGTCCAGGCTGCAAACCCGGCACTTACCTCCCCTAACCCACCTGGGACACCCATGACTGGCAAGAGCCTTTCAACAAGGGCATCTCAGCTGCGGTTGAGCTCTTGCTTTGCCCTTGGCCATGAAAAGGTGAGAAAGCCACCCTGAACACCCACATGGCAGGAGGTTAAAGCCTTTCCAAGGTTTGGGTGGGATGGGACAGTGTGAAAAAGCAGGGAAAGCAGCATCCACGGGCAGCCCCGACGGCTTCACCCGCCGCCCAGCACAACCCCATCCCTCTCTCTTCCTCCCGCACTTCTCTGTATTTTTATATATATATATATATATAAATGCACATTACAAAAATGTACCTCTCTCGTGCATTAGTGCATCTCGGTGCGCTCGGGGAGCCCCTGTCACGCCTGCGCTCCGGCACGGCCGTAGAAGGGACCGGCGGGGCAGGACCCCCGCGGGTCGCCGACGCTCCCCCCGGCCCCTTCGGGCGCAGCGGCCTCGGTCCGTCTCTTCCTCCTCCTCCTAAAATTGCCGTTATCGAACATTTTCTCGCAGTTGGGGTCGAGGGTCCAGTAGTTGCCTTTGCCTGCGGAGAGAGGAACGGCCCCGCCTTGGCAGCCGCCGCCTCCGCGCCCCATCGGGGCGGACTGAGGGGACGCGCCCGCCGGGTCCCCATCCCCTTACCCGGGTCGTCCTCGTCCCGTGGGACTTTCTTGAAGCAGTCGTTGAGGGAGAGGTTGTGGCGGATGGAGTTCTGCCAGCCCGCTTTGCTTTTCTTGTAAAAGGGGAAGTTTTCGGCCACGTACTGGTAGATCTGGCTGAGGGTCCGCCGCCGGCCCGGCGCGCTGTGGATGGCCATGGCGATCAGCGCCGAGTAGGAATAGGGCGGCCTCGCCGGGCGCAGACACTCCTGCTGCGGGGGCAGCACCGCCCAGCCCCGCTCCGCGCCCGCGGAGCCCGGCGACGGCCTCTGCGCGGAGGCGCAGCCCGGCGGGAGGAAGGGGGCGGCGGGCAGGAAGGGGGCGGCGGGGCCGCCGAGCCACAGGTAGGGATTAGCGGCGGGCGGGGGCTGGGACCGGCCCGGGTAGATGCCGGGACAGACCGCCACGTCCAGCAGCTCCTGGGCGTGGGGCGGCGGCTCGAAGGTCTGCATCCTCCCGCCGCACCGCCAGCCCAGCGGCTGCGCGCCGCTCCGCGCCCGCCCGCTTAAATAGCGCCCGCGGCTCCGGCCGGGCCGCCGCGGCCCCCGCGCCCGGC
>VWYH01000879.1:1165309-1251587 GCA_013399365.1 Pampusana beccarii | reverse complement strand
CAGCCTGGATGAGCCCACTTTGAGCTCTCCCTGCTAAATAAGCTGGCTGTATGGCAATGGTTTTGCTACTCACAGGGCAGGGGATGAGCCCAATTCAAGTTTAATATTAATAATTTAGCTTAAGTAAATGCATAGTGAATATAATGAAACATCTAGAAGTGTAAAGTTGTGTGATATTTAATATACTCACTGCTTCATGTTACTTAGTAAACTGGATTTGCTGAAATTTTAAGCTGTAAAGTTCTGCTCGTATTTACCAAAACTACAAAGTACACTGAACACTTATAAGATAAGGCCCGCTTTACACTTTGCTGAGGAGAAAAGGACTTATTCAGACCAAGCCATTTAACCTACAAGGTTCTGGACTCTAAACAATGTCTGCAGCTGAACAAAACAAAGGCACACGTGAGATCAGTGAAAAGGATCCAATGAGAAGTAAGAAGACCCCAAAGTGAAATATTGCTACTGGACTGAATCATGGTATGAATGGTCTGTAAAGACAGAAAAGTCTATGATTTCCTATGCCTGGGTGGAACCTCCATGCAGGTACCCAGCTTGAGCCAGCCCTCCTGCTATTCTAGTCCATTATTTTTTTTTTCTTGAGAGTCTGCTCTGCATACAGTTATCAGGCCTTGCCTGAAAATTTGCCTCTAGTGTTCAAAAATATAGACTCCAGAGGCAAGAGTTATCAGAGAGGGAAGAATCCTCAAAGTTTGCTTTGTGAATGAGTACAGGCACCTGGAGAGAAGGTCAGCAGCATTCAGCTTGGGATATTTCTCCCATGCAGTAACAGAGTGAACCCACCACCAAACTCTTTTAAGTCACACTTCTCTTTGAGAAAACTAAACATTGTTCTGTAGTGAACAGAAACCTAAATTACTCACCCGCAACAACTTCGAGGTGAAGACAGAGAGGATTAGGGCAGCCAACAGAAAAACCAGATGAATCCCATCCTACCCAACAACACCCAGCCAGCAACTCCCCAGTCTGGTGAGCAGGGAACTATTTAAACCCTCCTTAGTAAAAGATGAGCTTCAGCTGTGCAGACAATTAAGCAAACCGATGTGGAGACCCTGGGTTTCTTCAGCAGGTGCGCAAACACCCAGACACAGGGTCTCCACTTTGCAGAGGTAGTTGGTGGCAATTATAATCAGCGTGAAGATGTGTCACTCCAAATTTGTGAGCTGTTATTCATCAATACTCGCACTATGAAGCATTAGATTATTCTGCAAGGTGCTGAATGTTCCTGTTGATTGGAGATATTTAAGAATGTCAAATCAAGGTTTTTCTCTATGCTGTACCACACCTGGACGATTTCTATTTCATTGTTACCACAACTGTGACAAACATAAGCACTTCCTGCACAAAAGGCCCCACTAACACTTCCAAAGATGAGAATGTAGTTTGCAAACTGCTTGATTTGCAGAGTAAAAATTTCAAAGGTACTCATATGTAATTTTCAAACATAATTATAGGCACCTTAGAACTAAACTTTTCATGGCATGTAGGCAAAATTTAAGGTAAAATGACATCTTTAAGAAGCACCATGGCATCAAACGCACATTGTTTAAATGTCTGACAATAAAAGCCACTTTTTCAAAAGAACATAATCCTATTACATGTCAATGTCATTTCTGCTCTCACGATATTAACATTCCCTCAAAATATTACCCAAGCCTTCCACACTGGGTATTTTTAGGTCAGTGACATTGGACTCTTTAATTCACAAAACATGCCACAGAACCTGTGCACTGGCAGATGCCTTTCTCATGCCAAACCTGCCTCTAGGACAAAAGCCATACAAGCAGCGACTGTCAGACTAGCCAGCTAAAAAAATCAGGTGTGAGGGGAGTGGAGTGGAGTGAAGGGTCTGTTTTGGAGAGCAATCCCCTTGCAACTCTGATACTTATGGTTTATGCATCTTCTGTAGGTGTATAAAGTACATCTAAAGCATAATCCAGCCCGTGACCATTCAGAGGGTCCTGGCTTTACCCACAAATGCAGCATTTTGGATAAATGGGCTTCTAGCTAGTGAGAGACTGTTTCTGCTCCCTGGCTGGATGACTGAGATTTTATAATTAGATTGGTGGTCATATGCGGCCTAAATAACACATACTCCTCTTTGGATGCATATTGAGGTCAGCATGTATTTATGCAATCAAAACACAACACTCAGAGAAAAAAAATCAAT
The DNA here is from genome assembly GCA_013399365.1 of Pampusana beccarii. Lineage (NCBI taxonomy): Eukaryota > Metazoa > Chordata > Aves > Columbiformes > Columbidae > Pampusana > Pampusana beccarii. Next base: position 1,249,396 of record VWYH01000879.1, on the reverse strand, counting down.
AAAAGCCTAGGGACAACGAAAAACCTGAGCTAAGAATAAACAGAACCATTGCTGTACTAAGAGATATCTTCCAGCAGGTGGAATCTTGCTATGATATCATATCCAACATACAGCAGGAATTGCTTCATCTCTGATTCTGGGCTGTAAGAGCATGGCCTCAAATACCACGCTGGACGTGACTTTGGTGCAGACTCAGAAGAAATTAAGAATATGTCTTACTGCAGAAAACAGGAATAATATATGTTGGCTTATAAAATGGGAGTGAAAGGTGATTTAACTGCAGGTTCAAAATATCAGCAGTGAAATCTCAGTGTATTTAGAGTTGGCCTACTTAGCTATTTAACTGATGGCTGGTGATTAACGTAGATATTAACTTTGAAATGGCTTTTTCTTGGAACACAAAGTTGATAGTGGTTTATATTTCAGGTTTTGGTCATTTTCAGAAATGAAATAATTTCTAGAAGCCAAAGAACATGAATGGGAAAGCTGAAATACAGCAGTTTTCAAAGCTTTCAGAATAGCCATGATGAGAAAAAAGTTGGTTTAGACTTTAATTGAATTTGATAGTAATGATGATGGACATTTGTTTTGATTTGTTATTCACCATGTTTTGAACAACTGAATAACAGATTCAAGTGCATTTTAAAAAAGCAATAACCCATTAACTCCATTGTGCTGCATTATATTTATATTTTCCTTGGCTACTAACACAGTTTTCTAATTGAACCATTGGGTCTCTTATTCAAATCATTATTTTTAATTATTAACACATAAACCAATCAAATATGATGCTTCAGCAATAAATTAACATCATATTAGAGGGAAACTATCCGAACATATTCGCTAATCAAGTTGATTACTCACCAACACGACTTCTATCTGCACAATTATGACTGTTGAACTATCCATTCCAGGTTTTCCAGCAGTCTGCAGGCAACAGCAAATGAGGCAAGATGCCTAAACAGGCTGCTGAGCTGAGATCAGTTCTCCTTTCAGATCTAGTCCTGTGCTCATTTCAGTGAGAGGACACTTCATTCATATTTCCACAGGCAGCAGATCAGGCCTTTACTGATAGATTTGGAAGAGGGAGAAGCCATCCTTTTCTTGGTCACTGAAAGAACTTCCAGTGATGGATGGTAAGGATCATGGCATCATTTTCATCTGTAATAAGTTACAAGATACACTGAAAACAAAGCAAAACTATTAGGCTGGAGATTTGCTGACTTGAATGCATCCATTGCAACGTCTACCCAAAAATGTCAGCATGATTAGGGGGACTAATCTCCCTAGTGATAAACACGCAGAACCAGGGTACTGACTGGTTTGCCCTACACACAAACACAATGTTTAGGGCAGGTTCTGCATAGAATTTAAAATACTGCCCTCTAGAGAAATTGAGAGGTAGTGGGAGATGGAGAGACAGGCACCAACCCCAGAGGAGCAGACAAACCAGCAGAACTCAGCTCAGCTGTAATAAAATGGGAAAATGGGCCAGGGTCTTGCAGTGTTGCAGGTACACATGGACCACAAGTTCCTGCTGCTGGTGGGTGCCAGCAATGAGGGCTCACACACAAGCCTCTTCACAAGGTCAAGGCCTTTATCTCCTTCCTAAGATCAAACTCTAAAAAGGTGTTTGCTGTATGTGATAAAACAGCCCAAGATCAAGTACTCTCTCATGTTATAGCCACATTCTCAATAAGATGATACATCAGAGTGTTATATACGAGGACTTGCACTGGAAATGAGGCTCCATGAAATATGCAGAGCTTTGCAGTGTGTTTTGTCCCTCTTGCCACCTATTCCCTCTCCTATGGAACTGTTCTGCTTCTGTTTGTGGTGATGTGAAATACAGAGATTTCATGTTTAGTCCGCAGCCGCTCCACCTTGGCATGGCATTGCACAGAGCAGCTGAGGGCGAAGTGCCACCGACACTCCCCCAATCTGTCCAGGACCCTGATGCAGCTGGAGTCTTGGCAGGTTGGCATTTTTACAGGCACTGTGAGATGCAAGTTTCAGGCTGCTTGTTCCAACTCAAATGTTAATGTTTTCTCCCCACGCTTTCCAATAATAAATAATTATCCATCAAAAACCAATGAGTTAGGTATCACATTTGTCTCACCTTGCTACAGTGCTTTGAAATTGCTTTTACATTGTCTTTTGGTTTTCTGCTCTGTCTTCTCCTACTCTTCCAACTGCTGCTTGGCAACACAGATTACTGTGCAAAATATGAGGTCTCAAAGATTGCTCAGCTCAATAAAATTTTAACCAGAGGCAAGCATGCCATGTAATTGCAATGCAGCATTTCAATAGAATAATTTTAGTTTTGGTTTTGCTTTTTATTATGGCTGAAAGATTCTGTCTTGATGAGATAGCATGGCTCCTGCTAAAGTGGACCAAACAAGGCTTATGCAAGAATTTGGAAGATTAAATAAAGCCTTGTTGGTCTGGGGACTGTTGTAACATCTCCATTGTGACACTGTTAATTGTTCACCTTACTCAATAGCTCCAAATACCACCCAGTCACCTGATGGTACAGTATGAGCTAATTCACACAGTTCAATACTAAGCATAGGGGAGTGTAGTGAACATCAGTTAACAGCTAAAAATTAGGAGGCATAAACAGTTCCCTGCATATGCATGGTGACTTAATATGGCCTGGAAAAAATTCCAGCAACACTTGAAAACACAAAAAGAGTTGATTTCACAGAGTCTTGACTACTCATTTTATGATACGAGCTCTTTCCTTTGCATGACCATTTTTTTTTTTCCTGATAAATCAGTTTTTCATTCCACCTAATGAATGCCTTTTGCAGAAAAATCCTGGTTTTCTATTGATACTTCTTTTCATTATATGATTTGCCTTTCAGATAGAGCTGGAATTAAAAAATAACCAGGGTACACATGCAATAAAATAGCTGAGAGGTTTTTTCCTTAATTTTTTTACTTTTTTCCCCTCCATATTCTCCTATATTCAACTCATTCCCTATTTTATTTTTCACAGACTTTATTATCCACATTCTCAAAATATCTTATTTTTATATCTCCCTTCTGATATTTTTTGTATTGTTGCCCTGGGGTTTATGGTACAGTGTGTGCTAACTGGACCCCAAATAAGTGAATTGTACTCTCCAGGTTAGTTGGAGTTATGAGATAGTTTCTAGCAGAGTCTCTCTTGCTCTTTCTCCTCTCTTTTTATTAATCTTTGATAACCCTCTTTTTTGATCTGCACACTACACGCTTCTAATTTACGGATGCTTTTAAAACTCAGGCATGGGATTACTTCATTTGATTCATGGAAGGCCATGAGCACTTCAAATTAACCTTTTGCTTCCTTGGGAAAAAAAAATTTACTTTGGGGATTTGGTTCACCTGTTGAGAAGGAAGCTGTCTCTCCTTATTTACTGAGATTGCCTCAGTACCATGGAGATGACTCATACATACTCTGTAGGGCTTAGATGGCACCATAAATTCACTGCTGGACACCATGGACCTGGTCCAGAGCAAACTGAGGTCAAAAAAATCATTCCCATTGACTCCAATGCCAAATCTACATTATACTGAGTGCACTTCATTCCCACAGAAATTAATGGAAGAAAATGGTGTTTAGTACATCAAAGAACCACCTAAAAACTGACACCATATTGTTTTATCTACTAAAAACCAACAGCACGAAATGATATCATCATGCCACTGACAATTTTATTCTCTGACCTTTCTATATCTGTTTACTAGCTTTTTTTAAAAAAGGTGTCCAGAGAGAGATGTGGTCAGTGTTCAAAGCATGTGTTAAGCCCTGCTTTTCTACCAGCCCACTGCGGGGGCACAATATTTGCAAATAACTTAGTAAAATGTAGAGAAGAATGACTCTCTAATGGAAAAAGACATAAAGGTGACTTGAAAGAAGGCCCACCTGGGATGGCAGGTAAAGGTCTATGGGGCCCATCTTCAGTATGAGGGATGTGAAATTCTAAGAGTGCGAGGCACTGCTTTGTCAGGGTCCACAGAAAATATCTAAGGAGAGTGTCCGCCCAAATACCACCAAAATGCTGAAAGAGTGTGCCCCTGAGCAAAACAAATATGACTCCATTTCCTGATGTGTAGGTCAGAATCAGAGTGCAAACACCTCAAAGCGCTGGATGTGGTTGCCATGTTTGAGAAGCAGCTGGATCAGAGGCTTTTCATGCCTGTCTCTGGCCACCAGACAGGAAGTGTCACACCACAGTGCTGAGAAAATAAAACAAGGCAGGGGGTGAAAGAAGAGCAAACACTGAATTTCGTTTCTGCTTTTCTAAGCATTTTACAAACAAGAACTTGGCAACTGGAAAAAGAAAACAGAAACTGGGTTAGTATTAGTTTAACACTATTTTCCTTCTTCACAAGTTTCTCCTCTGTCTCTCTCAGTATTCAGAGACAAAACTGTGATTCTTTAAATCTGGTCCACAGCCCTGGTCTAATTGCTTGACTGCAAACTACTTTACATAACAACTGTAATAAGTAGGCACGATTGTATTGTTCAAATACTGTTAGTGTGCACACCATTTTATAGGCCTGCAACAAAAGCCATGAACCTAGGAGGGCAACCGTACTTCACGAGGATTTAATACAATGCCACATTGTGCACACCCAGCAGGGCAGAACAGGGCAGTAGCAGAGGCCCTTTCTATTAGACCCTTTCTGCTCAGACCATCCATTTTCTGCCCCCGATAGCACAGGTTGCCAATATATTAAAAAAATTCCAGAAAGCATGAGAAATGTCAGGATGAATGTTGTCTTTTCATCTTCACAGAAGCTGCTACCTGGCAGTAAATTTGAGCATTGCACCCTGCATGGCTTATCCTGCTTTCTTGCTTTAGCCTACCTGACTCTGACTCTTAATGAATCCAGACTCAGTAAAAAACCTGGCTTAGTCCATTATACTTGTTCACTTGTACCTGTCGATAATACACAGGGCATATCTTCACCCGGGGTTTATTGTGTCAAGTCATGGTGCAGATTAGTGGTTCATACAAGACTATATAGGATATTCAAGTTATCTCATTTGAACACTATTTTCTTACTCTTTATCCCGCAACATGAGGGTGTTTTGCACCGGGAGGTGCTGGTTGAATACCACTGCAATAAGAAACCCGCTGAGGCTTTGTATAATTCACAATGCTATTGATATTTATTAAAACTAACATTATAAGTAGAGATTAGCATAAATAATCTTATGTGCCTTTAGATGGTGGGAACCCCTGGTGGTGTAGCGTCGAATGGGTCTCTGATCTCTATGCAGCACACCACACAGACCCTGTCCATAGAAGAGATTCTCCCCCCTCAGTCATTTGACTTACTATATGATTTTATCACAAGGAAGCAACTCTATTTCTCATTTCCACTGTCAAACAGAAAGGGTTGTTCACATGATGGCTCCTCAATGTTTTCCTAGATAAAGGCAAGGCCATGCCGTTGGGGCAATTGTGGTCATGAGTAGGACCTGCCACAGGCTCCTCTGTTGCCATAAGTAAAAAATAAAAAAAAGGAAAAAGATACACAATTCTGTAGGTTAAAGTACATACAAAGTATGAAAATCCTGGCAATTTATGAACTGTGGTTAAATTCACATTAAAAAGGAAGACTTGGGATCAGGGTGCTTTTCCTGGAATTAAACTGAACTGATTCTTTTTACTACATGGGCCACATAACCCAGCTTCTTCCTTTCTTTCTTCCTCCTCCTTTGTTTCTCTGCATAAGCCAAAAACCCTCATAAATCAGCCTTCTCAGGCTCTTCGGGAAATAACTCCAAGTGCCAAAGGGACCGAAGAAACGGCAATAACTATAGTGACGCCAAAAGCCGCAGTAGCACCTGGACCTGCACTAGCAGCAAAACGTGCAAGATTTATAGACATTACTGAGTCAATGCAGAAAAGAGAGCTGAAGTCATCAGCCTAGAGTGAAGCAAGCTTACTGTGCTGTGGCACTGGTGGAAGATTTTTCTTCAAGGTCAGCTGATCCCAAAGGTTTCAGAGTTTTTAGGAAGAAAACATCTGTAGCATGCACGTACAATCCTAGTGTTATGCTGCTCTTCTTTGCCTCCCCGCCAGCCTGGTGAGAATATCTGCTGTGTCAAGACATAGGAATGGATTATACGCAGCCTTAAACTGCCAAACTCTTCACTGCAATGAAAAGCATTGAACCTCATCACGGTGCAGAACAGATGTAGGAGGGAAAAGGAGAAGGAACAGGAGAAGGAATGAACTATCAGGATGGTCTGTTTTACTCTGCATAATGAGAGTGACCTCAAAAGAGGCAATGTGTCCTCCTGACACCTTTGCTACCTGGAGTAGCTCTTTAATATGTATCCCAGCTAGCAAAATATAGCTGAATGACAGTGCAGTTCAAAAAACGAAGCAGAGTTGAGTCAATCTCAACATTCACAGTTGGATGCTTAAAGATGATGTATGAGTGTTTATTTGCTCCTTGCAATGATATAACATGCCAGCTGACTGGCGTAAAAGCATTTAGTTGTGGCTGACCTCTCTTACAAAATACTGCATGGCTACAGTTTATGGGGTAGCTGTGGTTCAACCTTGTGAGTCACGGCTTCATTCATTTTTGACGAACAACGGCTGTCTTCTCAAAGATTATTTTAGGAAATGGAAGAACACTGTCTCTCTTATAACCAGCACAAGCAGACTAGTGCCAGTCAGACATAGTCCTGTTTTACAGTAGAAAGACCACAGGGTAGAAAATAATAACATGGATGTTTCCATGTGCAAACACAGGTAACTTCTCTTTGTCAGAACCATGGCAACATTACGAAAGAAATCAGGACCAAATGCCATAATCACATAAATCTTCAAAATCTGCAGCAACCTAGTATCAACACTTTCTTAGCACAGTGTGACATATCCAGGTGGCCCAGCAGGAGAGAGAAAATAGCAAGACAGTAAGATACTAGTAAGCAAAACTGCCTTAATCTTTCACTGAAAATACATTCTGCAATGAACAAGTTAAATTGCCTTTATTTGGCTTCACTAGCAGTGTGCTTCAGTGCAAGCGCAAGTGCAAGCTGAACAAAAAAAGGACGCTGTTGCATTATTTACAGCTCTTTGCACAAGCCGCTTTGCATGAGCATTTATTAATTGCCTGCAAAATCAGCGAAATATGTTCCGTGTGTGTCAGCTTAGCATAGATGGAATATAATTGCACATTGGAGCCGCACGGTTGTTTATGTCACTTTGTAATCACACTAATAATTACCAAAAAACCAAGTAATTCAATGAACAGTAAATGTAACATTTAATTACTTTATTAATTTCCACATAACATGGAAGAAGGAAAATAACCAGCTCGATCTATAATTTCACTCAATTTGCAAACTCTAGCTTTATGCAGATATATGGGAGAAATTATCAAAACACAACACAGGAGATGCACAAACATAACTCAGTGTTTCCTTGATGTTTTTGATGTTGGCATCTCTCCTGCATAGAGCTTTGAAAATTTATCCTATAACGTCAAGCAACTTCATGGCATCCTGGACTTCGAAAATTAAAAGGAAAAGAAAAAAAAAAATCTGCACTGAGGTACAAATTCCACCTTCTGTCAGGAACTTACTGATTAGAAAACTCTTTATAGGTTAAGCCAACCATTACATTTTTATGTTGCTATATATTTCAAGACATAAAAAATAAAACATTTCTCCATAAAACCTTTCAAAACCGTAAATACTAGCACAGTCCATAGCTCCAGATGAAGTTGCAATTTATTTATCTGTTTTTATATTCTGCTATGGTATCTTTTTCTTTTATAAGCCTGGCAAGTTTCCCACAGAAGTTTCTTCATCAGCAGTTATTTTAAACTATAGTCCTTCATAGTCCACACTGCTCCTATGCTGAACCAGTCCTCAAGAACTGAATGTGTTTTGGCAACAAAGTGTCTCGGTTTGGGGAACCACAATAAAATCTTTGCAGTTAGTGAGCATTAGGAAAGCTTTTAAAAATTCAAATGCATCACTCTGAACCATGCTTTAACTCATGCTGTGCATGATTTTTTTCACAAGCTTTTCTTATTCACGTTGCCTTCAGTGATGATGCTAAAGACAAAGCTCGTTTTCAGTGTCAAATCGTGCAGGCCAGATGCATCCACCCTCAGAGGAGAGCATGAAATCCCAAACCTGAGTTTCCCTACCTGGAGCCTCTCATCTAGAACAAGAGCCAAAGAGTGAGCTATTCTTATAGTAATTTTTATAGGCCACCATTTGAAACCTATGCTAGCATGGAAATATAGATGTAACCTCTGCATAACGCTCCTCTTCCTAGGAACTAGCACTGGATGTAACTCAGCATTATCGGCATGTGGTGTCCTCCCTAGAGAGCAGCACCTGCCATTTCTGACCAGCCGCTTAGGCAGAAATAACCGCGTTGCGCAGCTCCCACATCAAGTGTTTGACTTCCCGTGACAATGGCAAAAGGTCTGGGCCAGGTCTCACAGCCAGCATGCTGTAATGGCCAAAGGATACAACCAAACCTGTGTTATTCCTGGTCTCTGAGGCATCGGGAAGGAGCTGATCATTTGTGCTTCCTTAAAGTTGCACAGTGACGATCTTAAAAATGGAATATTTTCTTCAGGTTGCTGATTAACAGTAGGGCAAATGGGAAGGGGCTAGCATATCTTCAGCTGCAACTTAGTCCTACTGTGTAGATAACATAGCCCGGATCAGCGCTGAGGCCCATCTATATCTATGCCAGAAAAATTATGCCAGATGAGCCTGGAACTAATCTCAAAATAGTTTTTTTAGCACATCTGTTCAGTCATAAAAATTGTTTTTATTTCTTCTGTATTTTTTATAAACTTTCAAGCATTCATTGACAATTGACCACCTGGATAGTTTACCAAAAGATAGGATAAGAAAGTAGTGAAATAGACTGAATATAAAAAAGGCTTCAGTACAAAATGTAAATGGTTTGCTTTGTCCTTGATGTTTAATACTCATATCTTTCAGCTCATCTACTTTATTTATTAGACTTTCACCTTATCCCTCACATTTACTCTGACACACAGAAGTTCTTAGTTCAGAGAGTAAATATAGTACAATGCGATGGGTTATGAACATAAAAAATGCATTAGAGAAAAATGTAAATGCTCAGATTTGTCCTTGATATTTAATACTCATATCTCTCAATTCATCCACTGTATTTATTAGACCTTCACCTTATCCCTCATCATTATTTTGACAGTAAAAACTTCTGAGTACGTGGAGGGGTAAGATTGCTTGTGCTGAGTACTGAATAGTACTCCTGATGCAATTGTTAAATGTAGCACAGATTTTGCAGCTGAAGACCCTGCTTCTGAGTGAAGAACGTGGAAAGTTTTGAATAAAGTCATTGGTGCAGAGGCCCATATAACATATAACAGATTGTTCTTGTATCTAGTGGAATTTCAAAGCTTTGTATTGGGAGCTCTATACACATGTTAGTATTGCTACCAGTGAGGATCTGTGACCGTTTTCACTTCTAACCTCACCAAAGAAAGTGATAGATCTCATCTGTTTCCCATTGCATTATGTTTGATAACACTGAGACATAAGTTGGCTTGGCTTCAATGAACACCCTGAGTGATCAATTGGTACCAGGTATTTTACTACACGTATTTTCATGCACAAGTGCAATACTGATTATGTTTTTCCACCAAGTTAATAAGTAGTATGAAATACAGGCCTATGAAGTTTTAACAAGACAATAAGCCATTATAAAGGAGAGTGGAGTTGCCCTGGTCAGAGTTGTCTCAATAATCTACACCTACCTCTGTCTGGAGTAATTAGGATTTCATATTGTTACCAACAGTCATTCAGCTGACTTTACTTTTTGAGAGCTAATTTTCAAAATCCTTTCATAATGTATCCAAAGATACTTCAGTGCTGATCTAGAACCAAAGCTTAACCAAATATCCCATTAGTTTCCCCAAACAGAGAAGAAGGGTCTCTAGAACTGAGATGGTTTATACCACATACTGCTACTCCTAGGAAAAAGAAAAAGTAACAAAAAGATAGTAATTTGCTTAAGATAGGATAGTGAAATGTTGATAGAAATCTAACTTCCATAATACAAAGACAAATGCAAAGGATTATAATACCATATAATTTTGAAGCCATTACAATGTGCCCGAGTGATTCTTTATTCAGGAGTCTCAAAAAAGCATGTAATTTCATCTTCCACGAAAGCTGTAATCTCTCTGTTCGGTGTGTTAAAAATGGCATTTCAACCTCCACTCTGAAAGTCTCTGATTTTGTGGCTTTCTGTCAGGCTGCTGTCATTACTTTAATGCATTTTGTGTATATTGTAATAACATAAATGTTTTAATGCATTTCTTCTCAGATCGATCTGGACAGGTATCTCTAAACCAGTCTTGTGTAATATTAGGTACAGAAGTTATAACTGGATCAACAGGGACTATTGGCAATGAAGAAGCATTTAAATTTTATTTTATTCATTTCTCTGTAGCAGAACTTGTAGTAAAAAACTTCTGAAAACTACTCCTAGTTATATTTTAGTTCTTGACTTTTAGAAAACACTTATGTGAGATAAATGAATTTGGAAATGCACATGAAATGCAAGCTATAATGCATATCTCCTTCACAAAATTCTTGCAGTTGGCCTTGTTAAACCTCATACAGTCGGCCTCAGCCCAACGATCCAGCCGGTCCAGATCCCTCTGTATGGCCATCCTACCCTCCAGCAGATCAACACTCCCACCCAATTTGGTGTTGTCTGCAAACTTACTAAGGGTGCACTCAATCCCCTTATCCAGATCATTGATAAAGAGATTAAACAGAACTGGCCCCAACACTGAGCCGTTCTTGTGTTTTTTTACCACTTATTTATGCAACCTCTTGAGTACTCCCTGAAAGGTTCTTGAACTAATGCTGATCAATAACCATAAAAGGATTTTAAAAGGGATAATTTAACACTAGCACTCTCTCACAGCTGTCAGAGAAAGCCAACACACACAGAGTCCAGTGTTCAACCTGATCTAACCACAGTAATTAGACACTTCAGATGTGAGCCTTATGCACATGGCTTCTTGCTCAGTAGAGACAAGTTCAGCCTTTGGCTTAACCTCTGAGTAAAATCAATCTGAAACAGCTGACATGCAATCTTCCTGAGCATTGTCACTTAATTCCACAGATTCATATTTCCTATCATCGGGGATGTGCTGTATAATTTACAGGAAATATCACTTTCCAAAGCTCTGTTGTTCTGACTTTAAAAGTTTTCTGATGTTGCCAAAGAAGTCTTTCTTTGCCTGGAGACTGGCAATAGGTTATCAAACAAATGGCCTTTTGGATCCACTATTTAGTTCTGAGGTTTTGGTCTTATGATTTGACCAGGTTTCCACTCCCACCATTTATTAGGACAAGCAAGTGGGTTTTGCTTCACTTGGCAATTGTTTTATCCAAGCAAAAACTGCACTGTGGGCTCAAAAGGACTCCTGTCCAGTTCTCCTGAGCTAAACATACCAATCCCAAACATGGAAAGATCATTAGGAGATACCTGAGGAATCAGAGAGGAGAAACCATAATCAATGTCGGTGAGATGAAATCAAAAGAAGGAGAAAATTTTACTCTGTTTGAGGCATTTATGCATTTGTTGTTGTAAAATACTAGATCTAAGACTTGCAATAGCAAGTCTCGGACTTTGCTGATGGAGCCCAGTGTCTAAACTCCCAGAATAGTCTACAAGATGCCCAAGTACAGGCAGCTGCACAGGAAATCAGGTACATTTAACATAAAACATGACCAACTGAGCTGATCACCAGAAAATTACATTCAGAACTAGGTAAAAGATTGTAAAATTAAAAAAAAAAAGGGGAGGGGGGGGAAGGGAGAGGGAGCCAAAATACACAGACTGCTAGCATAATGTGTTTATTTAAGAAACATTCATGAGGTAAAAACCATAGAATTTGCCTGGGTCAGGTTTGCAAAGGTGTCTGGTCACCTGCGATGCAGGCAGCAGCTCTGTGTAAGGTACCCTGACATAGAAGAAAATGCTTTTCCTGAAGGTCAGCACGTGATCTGTTGTGGTGCTTTTCAAAGCACCTTTTCTAAACCACCAGATATTTATGCATCTGGCCACTTCTTCACACTGGCCTGCCTAAAAAAAGTTTGAAAATGGAAACTGGCTCTTAAAATATTAAGCATCCCTGAGTTAGCAAAGTTGTATTTTCCTATTCCTGAGCATAAAGTATTGATGGATTTGCCTTTTGTTGCCACTACATGCATAGCTTCATTGTGCAAAATCAAGCTAACGTTACTGCTAGTTAAGATGTTTTTTCTGCTTGTTTCTTATAAATAGCTAAGATTATGACTCCTTTATATACACACTTATCTTTTATTTGTACAGCTCCTAGCATAACAGGGAATCTGTAGACACTGCTGGTCCACAGGTACATTTTCATGTCCCAATCTATAGCTCAGAAGCTATTTTGTTTGGAGTTATGCTACTTCTCTCCTCCATTTCTGATATGGAGAGGAACAAATACATTGGAGAGAAACTGGGATCAGAGAGAGAAATCAGCTATGGATCAGTACAGCCAAGGGCCCTAGAAGCAGCAGACCAAACTGGGGAGAGTGGCCCATCTTTTCTCAGCTAGAGCATTTCCTGGATTTTGCTGGATGGCACAGATGCTGGAGGTGAAGAGGAATGGCAAGCAGAGCAGAAAAACCTCAGAATACCACTTAAACTGTCCATGAAACTGTGGCCTTAACCTTCATTGAGTGTGTAAAAGGCAAAGATTCAGTGTGGAAGGAGCAATCATTGCAGATCCCTTTTGTGTATTTTGAGAAGAAAGTGTATATGTGCTTAGGTAAATGAAATTCTTTTCAACATTTACAACAATTTAACAAAAAAAAAGAAAAAAAGGAGCAACATGCGTTCTCTCAGGCTACTAAGCAAAACGGTTTTCCTTTTATCACGGCTTAAACTGTAGCTTTAGACACCAAGGGAATTTTTTTGTCTCCCTACATTCCACAAAAGGCTTAACGTTAAGGGAAACCAAATGTTACCATCCTTGCAAAATAAAGATTGCAGTTACAAGAAATGTAAAAATCCTGGTCAACCTTCAAAAACTGTATGCTTAACAAACATATTAGCGACTGCACACACATAAAAAATTCTACACTTCATAGGTTTTTATTAAAACCATGGTCACATTAAAAAACTTTTTCTTCTTCCTGCTATAACTGCAGACAATGCTTAAGGGTGTGTGGGAGTGCTGCATTTTCCAGATATGAAGACTTTGCCTGTGGCTTTTTTTTTTTTTTTTAATTGTTAGTATATCCTGCTAATAAGCAACTAAGACTCTTGATCTGTAAGGCAACTGTTAAGGTTAGTTAAGAGAGAAAGCTGGGAGCTTGAACATAGATCTTTCTAACTCTAAATTTTGTCTATGCTTCCTTAGCTAACAAACTTTTCTGTGAGGAACATGGGGAAGGAAAAAAAACCCTTGTAACAGTTCCCTGAGCATATGTTCATTCAGTACATGCTATTCTTTATGTACATTAACAAATCAGTAAGAGTTTATCCTAGAACAAAGTTATGGACCTTGGCATTGTCCTGTCCTTGGTAAATTGTAGCATTCAAGCTACAATTGAGCATTCTATGCTCGATCTGGAGCATAGAACTGCATGGAGCAGTCACTCATGTAAGTGTGTATTTTCAGTCTTCTTGAGAATATGGAAAAATTTTTCTTCATACTTTAAAATGTTGACATTGGCATAAATCCAGGACAAAAATTGCAGCACAAAAGGGAGGTGTTTCATGAAGTGATTTAAACCAGGGAGTTACAATGCTAACTACTTTTCAACATTAATTATAGAAGCTGCTACCAGGCATATTCTATAAATATCCACCCTCTTCTCTAGAAGTAACAAGAGCACTTTCTGTGATCCTGTTATCACAGCAAAACAGGAATTCTCAGAGTCTTGCATTGTTAACTGTATTTTGATATGGAGATTTGTCTCACATTCAGAGCATTTACAATTCTGCAGTCCAGAAGAGGCTTTTCTGTTCATGGCTGCATAATATATCTGAAGTAGTGTCATTATGGCAATGTTTTATTGACCACCTCTTAATAGCCAGGACTGGGAGCAGTGATCTTTCTTTGACCACTTACCCACAACAGAACAAAGTTTGGGAATCTCTGCACACAATTAAAGTAAAATGTACTGATTGGGGCATTTCTTGAGCCCCGAAGTTTCATAATTTAGTATGAAGAATAGGAAGCTGAGCTCTTCGGAGGTGCGAGTACCCATCCGAAGAACCAGAGGACCAGTATACAGAAGCAGTACCTATGCTGGTGTCAGACCAGTATACTGAAGCGTTACCTATCTTGGTGTCAGACCATGAGCAAGGCTCTGAATTAACATCTGGAGTGAGCTTTCCTATATTTCATCTTTTTAACCTTGGGTGGTTACTTCAAGTAACATTTTAATGTTCTCTTGTTAGTCACTGCTTTAAGAACTTCATACTAGGGACTTGAAATTGTCTGGTCTTCTTACCGGTATAGGTCACAGAGCATATTTCTGTTCTTTGAAGATGAGATTGCTGCAGTCAGCTTTGCGTTTCCAGAGCAAATACTTGCATTTATTAATTCTGCATTTGGTTGTCTTTGTTAATCTTTGTGGAAAAAATTTCCACTAGAAATTTCCAGCAAGTAAAAAAAAAAAAAATCCTATGCATTTCTCAAAACTCACGTGAAATGCAGTGTCCAGTGGTGATCTTTATCTGCAAAACACAGTAAGGAAACATCTCGGGGCACTTCAAGGGTGTTTCCAGACTCCTGACTCCATACTTCAGGAGATTCACTACTTATTCAGGGTTACTATTTTACTTACAAGTTTATGCTTCTATGTTGTATGGAATAACAACTATTATTATTATTATTATTATTATTATTATTATTATTCAACATTTATTTTATCTGTTAGGCTGGAAAATAGGGTAGACAATTCGTGACAATGTCATCCAATATCACATACGAAAATTCTAACCAAAATGTGTCTCAGGGGATGCTGTAGTAACAAGGGTGTGACAGCAACCTGTGATCTTCACAATAAAGCTCGTTTTCATAATTCTGGGAGCTGAATCACCCAGTTCATTCCATTGACTTCAAGAATGAGAATACTAATGTTTTATTTGCTCTTGTTTTGTATTTGCAAGTGATCTGACCATAAGCACAGAGGAGCGGTTTTAGGAAAATAAAATTTTGATACTATACTGGCAAGTCCAGTTTAAAAACTATGGAAAAAAAATACTAAGCTTACAGCAGGACATCATGCTATAATATCTGGTGAGACAGTCTGAGGTAAATTACTTAATAGTTGCCCTATTTTAGACTTCTAAAAAATTGCTGTAGTCTTTATGTGGAGTATATTCTCAATTTTCCTTCTTCCTTCTATACAATCCATTCAATGTGATATATGTTGCTTGTAAATATCTTAATATCTTGCTACCAATGGAAAAACTTGCATATGGGTGATTGATCTAGAAACTGATAACCATTTCAGCCCAAACAGATGTTCTTTCCCCTTCCTCCATCATAAACATTTTACATTATCTTTTCTTACTATAATACAGTAAGTGCAGTCACTCCCATTGAGTTGGAGCTCCCTCTTTGAAAATGTCATAATTAAATAGGTGAACCCTTCTCACATTGCACTCTAAAAATGTCAAGAGATATTTCTGAGCAGCCCATAATTGGTCTTTCACATATTTCCTATGTCAAAAGTTTATGACTAGCATAAAGCTCTTCTGTAGTAAATTTTTTGCCAGAACTAATATTGCGGTTTTGAAGTACAATAGCATAAATACAAGGTATTTTTTTTTTTTACTGTTTGTTCTCCTCTTACATAGCACAGAGGGGAAAAACAGTCAGTTTAAATTAATGTGATCTAATGGAAAGATATTCAGAGCTACACAAAAAGTAAAAGTCAGCATGCATTATGTTCTTAAGCCTCTTTATATCTTTTAAAAGTTTTATTCTCAACATGTAACTATTTACTTGGAAAATATTAAGAGCAATACACTCTCTGAGAAACCTGCAGCTCTGGGATGCTGGACACAATCTCACTGATTAGTATCAAAAACCTGATTAGAGATCAAAGCATGTGCATACACATTAAGCTTAAACATCAGTTAAAAACAAAGTTGATTGCGGTATCAGGCTTCTCATGAGGTGGGAGGCTGAACCAGAACTCAACCATTTTTGTTTCATGGAGGGTTCACTTTTTAAGGGATTTATTAGAACGCTGTTCTCAGGTCACATATGAGAGTAGTTGTCTGGTTAGACTTCCAGAGTTGGCCATTTTTCAGACAGCTCCACAGAAAGCTCACTATTTTGAAAAAAAGCAATTACTTTTTTTCACATAAATGATTGAATACAACTTAAATTATTGAAATGCCCCAAATGTGGCATTTTTTAAACGCCTGTGAAAGAATATTAAGACTATATCATAGAGAATTTTCATGTTGTTTCCTTCTCTCTTTTCTAACTGCTGCACTTTTATGTAAAGAATTCTGTAATTTCCTTTTCTAAAGGTAGTAAGGACGTACCCGATACCATATCTTCACAGGTATTTTCCAAGGAATTTTGCTTTTTGAGCGTTTCCACATACTCAGATTAAAACCGTGAAGATGATAGATTTATAGTTAATGTATACAACCAGAATTATCCAAAGAAACTATTCTAAATTGACGCCTCTTCTGATTTCTCCCTAACCTCTCCCTAACCAACAGGGTTGGGGTTTTTTGTTTGCTTGTTGGTGTTTGGTTTTGGTTTGTTTGGGGTTTTTTTTGCCTTTTTTGTTTTTGTTTGTTTGTTTGTTTTTAACTTTAGACTGTAGATCCAGGAAGGAAAACATTAGCAATTGCTTCTCAGGGTTAACACAGTGCATCAGAGGAGCATTCCCATACATACAGAGCTGATTCAAAGAAATCCTGTAAATGATGAGCTGAAAAGAAGCATTTAACCGTGCAGAAATAACTTGTTTCATTTTTCTAACGCCAAGAAATTATGCTGCGCAGTCTGGAGCTCCATCTCCTGGTGCTTGTCAAAGAACTAAAATAATTTCCAAGTGTCTCCTAACCTGTACACAGATACCCAAGCGTTATTGCAGGGGCAATTTTAAGATTCCTTTTCCCACAGCAAGTCCAGTTTTAGGTTAGTAATCTCTGTGGACAGGGAAACACTACTTTGCAAAACACTTTTCTGGGTCACTCTGGACTCCCTGGGTCTGTTCCTCAGCTCCTTCACTGTGGGCTGTGTTGAAACAGTATGATCTGCTTCCAGTGAAAAGTATCGGAGTTTGGACATAGTGCCCTGCTCACAAGGGTTTCAGACGGGTGGAGACTGCAATTATGCAAAAGCACTTCGCAAAATAGAATAAAACTTATGCATTTTAGTGTATTTATTTGGTTCTCCAGTTGTGAGACACCGACAAACTATCATTTGAGGGTCAGAGTACTGTCTAGAAAATAACTGCTGGAATTTCTCAGCCGAAGTGGAAACTTCTCATTTTTTTTTTTTTTTAATATATAAAATATAAAAATATGTATGTATATATGTATGTATCATTCTACATACAATTTTAACCAGAGACATTAAAACGTGATTTCTACTTGGCAAAATATAACTTGGCCAGAGGAAATACCATACAGACAGGTGTACTAAATGTAGAATAAACAAGCGAATGTAATACATGAGGGAATACATAAATCAAGGTTAGGATGCCAGTTTGGAACGATGCATTACATGGTCACAATGGGAGGTTAAGTTAATGAACTTTGCCTATGCATCAGACACAAAAACATCCATAAAAGCAAAGACACTACAAATAATGTATTTCAGGGATATTTCTGAAAGAATAAGAAAATTAAAAGTATTATGAATATTAGTTATTTTATTAGAATATTTTTCTGTCATTTTGCTGGTAAATGTACCCATTCTTGCCATACTTGTATTAATTTTTCTCCATGAATAGATTCAGAAGTGAATATCCCATCATGTCTTGAGAAAGATCATTATACGAGTAATTTAGAATGGGTTTGCTTCTATTAAAGTATTTACAAGTAAATAAGCTATTTTATTCAGCCAATCAAAAATACCATAACTAAAATACATTGCTACTGCTGAACAGTAGCTGGATCATTAATTTAATATACTAACTTCATTTTAGATGCAGGCTTTTTATCAGCACTGCCAGTGCAAGAACAGTCAATCTAATAGTTAAGTTTACAACTTATCTATTTTTGGTTTATTTCTTCATCATTTGAAGGCTCACAGGATCACATGGAAATCTAAATCTATTCAAGAGAGAACTGTCATGAAAGAAACAGAACATATAATGCAGGATGGTGATTTCTTTAGGAATGAGTGGTAGCTGTGATCTGCATCTAATTGAAGTAACTGTTATTGTGCCCTTTTGGCCAAGTGCATATCACTCTCCCCATTTCATTTGCAGTCTGGCTATCAGCAACTGTTGGACCCAAGTCCTGTTTTGTTATCCCAGTGTAAACAGATATTAGTCTCATCAATTTAAGCTAGTTTGTTCCAGATTTGTCCCACTGTGAGAGCAGACATTAACCTATAAATTGATATAGATGTACTTCGCTGCTCAATAAAGTAACGTGCACCCATTTCTCTTTCAGAAGCTCCTATTAAATTTTATGAACTGAAGAACACCTTTAACATGTTAAAGACAAAGAAGAAAGAAAACAATATGAAGGGGAATATGAAGAGGAAAGAATAAAACCACTGACAAATAACTTTAAAGAGCCTTTGCAATATTTTTATTTTAAGAGTAGCATGGTCTCATATCTAAGTTTAATCACATGTAGTCTTAATCCTAAAAAGACAGATAGGAATTGATTTGAGACTATGAACTGGCTTTCTTGTGAATCGTTATGCAGCAAATTCCAGTAATATATGTCCATCCTTCCACAGGGAGCAGAAAATACTAGAAATCGCTGGCATTATGTATGTGGCAATTCTCTTAGAAACTATTATTGCTACTCAAATTATTGCAGATCCTTATTACAAGGTACATGCCTGATCAATAACAGGCTTTTATTAGTTCCCTTACCGACCTTTCAATATATTAGACATGGCTGATGTTGTAACTTAAAACTAGCCAGGAATAATTTTCAAAGCATTGGTTTGAGTGGAAAGCTTCAAGTAGCTGTGCTTTTCTTGCAGCAGTCTGATAATACTCTGATGAACTCTGCCCTTAAGCTCAGGCTCTGACAACACAAAAACATGTAATAATTCCTTAAGGAGAGTTTGTAATTCTACCCTAATATTTCTCCAGGCATCTGTCTCTCTCACTCTGCATGAATCACATTCAGCCCTAATATGCACAGACGAATGTGACAGAACATTACGGGTGATCTACGTCAGGTTTACTACACAACCTGTAACGATTTTTTAAATTTTGATAGTATGATTGTAATTTATAATTATTTTTATAGGATAATTATTACACAGTCTGTATTATTTTGCCTGTTGGTTCAGCCATTAGAGAGCTGCAAGAGGTTTCAGATTTCCAGCTGGAGATTTCCCATGGGAATGCAATCAGCTGGACCTGTACCTAATTAGGCTTGTGTCCTAAAAAGGATGGCAGAAGGCTGGTTCTCTCTTCTTGTTGAAGGAGGGTCTACTGGTTGAAGTTAGCGTAAGGAGGATTGAGCTGTGCAGCTGCTCATAGACTTCGTGTGTTGTTGCAGGCTGTTATGCTCCTTAGAAAATGCAGGCTGGGCTGGATTAGTATTATCTGAAACGTGTAATATGCCTGTAAATACACTAAGTCTGACTAGCCAAAATGCTTCTGCTTAGCCAAGCAATCTGTAAGCTGCTCTTTAGCTGCTTGCCCTCCCTCACTGCTGTAATGTGCTACTAGTGTTGTACCTGGTTCCTAGGAAGTACGTTCTAATTCTTACAGTGGTAGCATGTACTTATAGATCTGCAGAGATCATTACAATCGTGACCTTTTAAAATGAGCTGGTACTTCAAAATACTAGTGCCAAAGACCTTTTAGGTATTTATGATTCCGGAACCTTGTGGCAATGAATCTCAAATACAACACCAAATTGAGCAATCCTGAATGAGACTATGATTTTGCTAAACTTACTCTAGGATGGAATAAAAAGCTTCTCATAATAGAAAAACTCCTAAGTGCATTCTTTAGCCTCCTGAAGTTTATTTCTTGTGTTGATCAAGATTTCCAGCTTCACACCATTAGCACTTTGAATAGCATGTTCTCATATTCTGTCATGTAATTAAAGAAAATATTGACTGATATCTAATGCAAGGTCAACCCTTCCACTAATAATCTCTCTGCAACCTAATTATTCCCACTTTTTATGACTTACCATTAGCTTCCCATTAGCTAAAAGCTTGCCTTCATTACTATCCTTGTGAAGTTCTTCAGCTTAACCCATGCAATCTCATGAGATAAGTATCAGTTGTGTTAGTAGAACATAGAAAAATTAGGTCTACCATTTTCCCTAAACCTACAGAGCAATTCTTCTCATCAAAGGCAGAGGCATGTTTTACCACCGCTGCCTTTGGTGAATCAGTGGTGCACTTTATTAATTATATCTCTGTAATTTTGACTAGTAGTTCTTTCAAACTGTTTTAAACTTCATATGATACTTAGTCAGACTCAACTGAATCCAGTTTGCACCTTAACTGCATAACCAGACTTGGCTGTCACTCCCACTATTATGCTATGGCAAGTCCTACAGCTGTTGTCTAACGGAAGATACATGTTCAGATTTGAACAGTTAAGTTACAGTGTCCTGGTTTTTTAGATTATCTCTGAATTACACTGCCTAATGTTAACAAAGTCATTACGAGAATAATAGCTTGTGAGTTTTGACCAGAGAGACTAGAGAGAATTAGCATCTACTATTAGAACTAGCTGTTGCTCTTAAGCCTGAATTTAGTGTACTTCAGCACACTGACAGAGCACCTTTTTTAAGGAACACCAGCATAATGTCCTTACCAAAGAAGCAGTAATGCTTGCAATAAGCGGTGAACTTGACCAAGACTCACTGGATGAGAATATAGCAGGCCTGTGTTACGTTGTGTAAGGAACGTTTAACAAAGGAATGTTGTTTTTACAAAATTGAGGACCTGGTGCCTGACCCCAGCTGGGTGGCGGAAGAACTGAGAAACATCAGGCTATGAGTCCTTAATGTAAAACAAAGTCTCTTCGAACTAATCCTGGAATGCAAATGGATTACTATATTTAAAAAGTTAAGCTAAGGGGAAGGGTAACCAAAGAGCCAGGAATCCATATTTTAAATAAATCAATAAGCGGAGGGGGTTGTTAGAATTAGATGAATGAGACAGGTAAACTGAGGCAGGTGTCAGGTAGTCTGTAAACCCTGCAGTACCCAACCAGTAGGGAACAGGGGAGAGAACTTGTGGCTGGGATTTGGGGGGATACAAGCAGGGGCTTTTTGCCCTATTCCACATGCCTACCTTTAGGTAGAGCACCCAGTCTTGCAAAATCATTAATAAAATATGCTGTGCTGAGAGATCCTGCCTGGGCCTATTACATTGGCAAGATGACTGTTTCCTACAGTTGGGTATGCTACAGCTCTGGGGCCTCAGTTTCCCCATTGCTGTGTAACAGAGGACATGCAAGCTGCTTTCTTCAAGAAGTGCATTGAGATCCATTAACGTTACATATTAAATACACTATTATTAAGTATTTATTACTAGGGACCAGAGGCCAGGTATTTCCCGCAACCTTGCTAAGTGAACCCAGCCAAAATCCCACAGGAGATCGTACAGCATGCTCCTTCACGCATCCACTCAGTGTGCCTGGCACCTTCCTTCACCAAAAGGGACCCCCAAGTCTTTTCACGGTTAGAAAGTCAAATCTCTCTCATTAGGCATTCCTAGAACGTAGGGCATCATGACACGACTCAATCTCATATATAAATATATCCATTGATGCTAAACAACCTCTAACCTTTCCTTTTTTTAGGTGCAAACTTCCAATGTTGTTTTGGGGACAACCAAGAATTTCCACTAACTATACAGTGTACCTGCAGGCTTAACACAAGAAGTTTGTGTTGTGAGTTTTCTTCTTGTTCCTGTTAAATTGGCCTTTTGAAGACTAAGGGCTTGTGAGCTTTGCATGTTAAAGGCTAAACTCTTGTTACAGTGAAACTGATTTTTTTAAGGCTTGAGGGAGATTGAAGGTAAATTGGAAAGAACGCCATAGAGTCCTTGTGCAAGTCATTCACCTTGTAGAGCTCTAGGCTGAGAGAGCTCAAATGCCACTCTACATAACAAGCTCAAAAACACTAATTTAAATAACAAGCACAAACTCCACTTGGGATCCACACTGAGGCATTTGTGAATTGTGCAGCCTGAACTCCCAAACAACATTATTTGAAGAAAAAGAGAAGAGTAATTCCTTTTTTAAAGTGGTAATTCAGGGACCAAGTCTCAAAGCATTTGAACATTTCAAGGACTATTGCTATACCAAATTGTTCTTAACTACAAGTATTAAACTTTAAAAGGGACAGAGCACTTTTTTCAAATTCAAATTATTAGCTTCAAGTCTCACAAGGATAATAAATCTATGCATATTTTTGTCACTTCAACTTTAGCAGAAAGTACAACATTTGTGCTTTAAAGCTGAAAAGTTACTGCTTGCTAATGAGTGATGTAGAAGATGTCAAAACACCATCTTAACGGCTTAAAAATAATACACAAGAAGAAAACCTGAAACACCTATGTATAATACTGGTCAAATAAACATATTTTGGAGAGTGTAACAGATTTAATGGAAGGAAGATGCAACAGGAACCACTAAATAAAAATATCACATCTGGCCAGTGAAGTCCTTTGGTACAGATCTCTGTTAACTGGAATGCCACACAGGTACTCCTCTATGTTTGTCCAGTCATTTAAACTTGCTTGGCTATTGTAAAATTATGTTCTTAAACTTCAGTGGAAGTGTTTGCAGCTGGTTTGGACGCCTCTCCATTTTTAAAAAGGTTGTTGTAATTATAATGTGTAATGTGTATGGAATAGTATTTGCTGTTTTTTACAGAACAAGTTTGCATTTTGAATGAAAAGATTTATCCATAAGACTGTAAAACTTCATGCTAGAAATTAAGTTATTTCACCTGATTACCATCAGTTTTAAAGATTTTTTTGTTCACCAAAAAAGGCAAGATGCTAATTTTACTTCTTTAAAATGAATAAAATATATATGTTTTGGAAATGGATCCTGTCTCCTCTAAGAGGACAGATTTTACAGAAGTCCTTCTTTTAAGTCAACTGAGGTCAGTATTTTAACCATTTAAAAAGATTTTTTTCATTCAAAAGTGATTTAAAAATCCTTTTAGACCAGAATGGTACTCTTATTGAAGAATTAGATCATATTAGGAAAAAATATAGTGAGCAAGATCTTCAGAGGTATCTTAGTTCCATAAGTATTTCTAGAATTACTTATGTGAAATAGGCATCTAAATACCATTTTTTGGAACATCATTGAGTTGAAGCCCCCTTTTTAGCTGATGAATTGTGCAAGAAATATATGCAGATGTAATGCAATCTGGCTTAAGGAAAAAAAAATAGGTAAGAAATGAAATGTCTATTTTAAAATTCAGTTAGTTTCAATACAGTGTAATTTTTCTTTATTAGTTTTTCAACGTAGTTTAAAGACAAGTTCTACAATAATTCATACACAGTCAAAGCTCCCATTCAGTCAATGGGAACTTTGCCCATTTGCAGGAGGACAAGCTGCAGCACTTGGCCCTAAGAATTTAATATAGCTATAATGACTCATTATTGAATGTTTATTTGAATAACAACTGCTTATTAAGTGTATTAATCTCAGCTGATGAATGTAAAAACTGTTTAGAGAAAAGCTGTTTTTCTTTACATTAGCATGCAATTATTTAACTGAAAGGTTCAAAGAGACACATCTAATTACAGCATTGCTTTAAAAGTATTTAAGCATCAGTTATTAAAATGTCATTTGAAATATGCTTATGGACCTCCTGTAGTGTTGTTAAAATGCAAAATTCTGTTTTCAGATTAGTGCTTAGAATAGTTTTCCTTTCAATACTGAACAAATCCTTACAAAATCTGTTTAATGTAAAGGACTGAAATGTTTCCTGTAAAACAGAGCAAGAAGATTCAAGAATTTGTGTGGGTGGAATGCATATGTCTATGCTCAGGCTGAGATTACTGATAGAAAATCAAAATTAGTGATGCACAGTCACAAACAGGAAGTTAAGAATGCTGTTGCTGAATTGACATTTATGGGGAAAGCATCTATTATTAGTGTAAGTAGTTGGCCATGTAGTTGTCTAACTAATTCAGCTTGCCATTTAGCATCTTCATATATTTGTCCTCAAAGTACTTCCACTTGGTTGTGGCCTGGTGTTTTAGTCACCTGTTTTTTGGGGATACTTGTTCCCCTATGATGTGCTTCCAACTGTCTGCAGAGGGCAGGTAAGCAGAGCATATCACTCCTCAGAAATTCCTGCCAAGCTCTGCACAGCTGACACGTGAAGAGAACAATCAGAGAAGGTGTCTTCGGTGGGTAATGGAGCGCGTCCAAGGTTTAGCAAAACCCTAATTGGTCAAAGACACATAAGGAATCTGGATAAAAGAAGGCAGAGCCATAAACAGGTATATGGGTGATAAAAGCCAGGTACTTTTCCAGCAAGTTTATACTACAAAGAAAACACGATGTGGTAGAGTTGTTCATCTGCTGAACTTGAGTGGGAATGGCAGAAGTCTGAATGACAGTTTCCAGCCTCAGAACAAATTCTCTGCCCTATGGCTTAGGCACATAATATCTGTTCTTGCTGAACTATTAAAGTGCAGGTTTTCAGTCTTTCACAGATACAAGGCGTTAAGAAAGCCTGTTAGATCCTTTTCTCACTAAGCCCCTAAACTGCTCAGTTAACCTCTTTCCGCTCTTAAACTTCAAGCCTACATATTATTATTGATTCTTTCTTTCTTTCTTTTTCATGTTGGTGTTAATGTTATTGATCTTTCTGACTCACACTTTAATCCTGTCACTTTGTTTTCTTCTCTGCCTTCTGTTTCTTATTTCTCATGGGGAGGAGGTCTCAGAGCTCCTTTTTCAGGGCTCAGGGCTTAGGAACCTCCAAGGTCAGTACATGCTGGGGTTGTACCAAACAGGGACAGAAGAGTTGCAGCCAAGGAAGGAGGGCAGAAAAGCTGCAGGGCAGCTTGTAAGGAGTACTTCCAGTCAATGTTAATTAGCCATAAACCTCCCTAGACTGCTCAGCCCGGAGACAGCATTTATCATTTCTATTCACTCTTTGTCACGGAGGCACCCGAAAATAAGTTTTGGCGGACAACAAGGTCCAAAACAAACTTTATTCTGGCCAGAAAAGTACCGCCGATAAACTGATTAGAAACGGGGTTTGTACAATTAACTAGCACTCCAATAATGTGAGATATAGGTTCGGGTATCAGGTTAGGAGATTATTTGGGATACGGCGAAATAAAAATAATGGAGATCCACAGCGTGCGTACACTCACAAGAAAATAAAACCGGAGCCTTCTCTGCCCCGTTTACCCACAAGGAAGGGATGTGCGACTGCCACATGGGTCTCAGGGCATGGGGGGANAGAAGCTTCTCGGCTTCTCTGTGCATCCCCCCCACGACTGTGGGCGTTCGAGAAGCTTCTCGGCTTCTCTGGGCTGTGGGCAGGCTCGGCCCCTCCTCTGCTGACGGCCCTGCCCAGCGGCTGTGGCTCTCCACCAAGAGCCATTAACTGCCCATTGAAGGCCCAGTTCTGAGAGGGGGATGTGCGACTGCCACACCGGTCTCAGGGGGTGTGTGGGGGGGAAAGTGCAACTGCCAGAGATAGTCAGGGCAAGCCAAGCACTGAACGGCTTCAGGAACCTAGACAAATGGGACTTGTTTGGGGGACATCCATGTAGGAGGCAGGGAGAGGAGTCTGGCACTACCACCTCAGCCTCAAGCCCTGCCTCAGGTGACAGACACCTCTCGGCTCCACGCATACAAGATTTATGACTTGCGCAGTTTCCCCAGGTAGAGTAGTCACAAAACAAAGGAATACACAAAGGATTAAATAAACGTGGGAGTTTCAGGGTTAATTTTTCCAGTCAAATTTTAATTTTTCCAGTCAAATAGTAGTGCAGAAGGATCATTTTCTGTGCTAGGGAGTAATGCAAAGGCTTTGCTAGTGACCAATAATAACAAAAGTTGTGACCAGTGCAGGAGGTTCTTACCATCACTGTGGTCCAACAGCCTTGATGTCCTTAGCACAGAGGTTCTGGATCCACCACTGGTCACCAGCACTAAAAAAAAAAAAAAAAAAAAAAAAATTGAAATAAAATAAAATCTGGTCTAGGACCTTACAGCATCAATTTAAAAGTGAACTTCCTTAACTTGTGATCTAGTTGTAGATTCACTCTTGGGATTTGCAATTCTATTACTGTATTGCTAGACCTGGAGATGGCTTCTACAGATAAAAAACTGAAAAGCAGAAAAAAAACCAAAACCAAGAAACACAACATCTGCAGCCTCACACTTTCGGCAATATCTTTGAATAAAAACATTACAAGTTTTTAGTAACAGTGTTATAACACTTGATTTCCCAGCAAATAATTACTAACCTCCAGCTCAAAGTTGTCAGCTAGGTGAAGGGCAATTGGTGTTAAGGCAGCTCCACAACAGGGGCAGTGGGGAATCAGCTGTCAGACTCGAATCACAGTTGCACTCAATTTTCTTCTCCCCAAAAGTAT
The DNA here is from genome assembly GCA_013399365.1 of Pampusana beccarii. Classification (NCBI taxonomy): domain Eukaryota; kingdom Metazoa; phylum Chordata; class Aves; order Columbiformes; family Columbidae; genus Pampusana; species Pampusana beccarii. The sequence goes on along the minus strand of VWYH01000879.1, from coordinate 1,222,576 downwards.
CTAGATACATTAATACTCTACAGTAAAAATTATCGCCTGGTAGTTTGAAAGAGGTGTGCCAAGAATAGCATGTAGCATAGTAAAAGTTCAGAAGTGTGGGTATGTGTATTCTATCTTTCGTTTGCGAAAGTGGCCTTCCTGCTTCCTTGCCTTTTGTCTCCTGACTCTGCCTGCAGCGCAAAAGGACTCAGAGGAGGGAATAGTAAGAGACTTCCAGTCTCCTATAAAAATCGCAACCTAATCACAGTGCTGGTGCCACTTCAGATCCCGACAGAGGGATCCAAGGGGCTCTTAGAGGTGATTAGGGGCAACTCCTCGACACGGTGCAGGAGAAGAAGAGCAGTGTAGCAACGGGAGTCCTGGTCCCTGCTGCGAGACCGAAGCGGGGCCAGCGGCAGCTATCAAACTCTCTGCGTGGGAACCCAGCAGGAGAATGGCAACAGCTCTCAAACCCACTGCAGGACGTTAGAGAGGAGTACTAAAAAATACTAGAAAAAGCACACAGGAGTACTTAGATATTACTTGATCATTAACACAGTAATTACATCAGTGCTTTTCCTCCCTGATGCCATAACTTAAGAGGTTTCAGCATTTTCATTATAATCAGTAGCAGTTATTTCCTGTGGTTCATTGCCCATAAAATGTTCACCATGAAGAAAAAAAAAGTAGGAGAGGAAGAAACTTTGCCATGATGGCAATTAACATCCACTGTGGTGCTTGTGCAGCCCTGAGCTACAAATGACACTGGGGGGTGCTTCATCAGACTTCAGGGAGCCACACAAGGCACATTTGTTCCTGAAAGCTTTTAATAGATGCTTTTAACTAAGGTTTTTAATGGAACCTTTTCTGAGGAAGCAGGACACTTCTTGAGCATGCCCATATCTGTGGGTTTTTTAAAATCTTTTCACCAATATTTTAAAGACAAGATTCTATATTTGCTAGGTTATGTAGAACATGCAGTAGTGCTTCCACGATAAGGTAGAACCTAGCTACAGTGCAGAATGCATTTCCTATGGAGGCTGTAGTCTCTGACATAAGCATATCAAAAGTGAACTATCAAGCTCTGCTGCCATCAAAATGAAACTCCAAGAAAGTGATCGGATATGAATTTGTCTAACAAGCTCTCACACATTTTGCAAATTGGAATGTAAATTATGGTTCCTATCTACCAACCAGATTGCATGATTAATTAATGCATTACAAGAGAAAAACTTTGACACTTAAAGCAAGATTGGGTGACTGAGTGCATTAGTTTTTATGGTTTTCATCTGAACTGGGCAAGGAGTGATAACATTCAATCAACTTGAACTGTTTGTATTGATCTGCATAGAAGATTGGAAAAAAAAAAAAAAAGATATATTGTCTCACTATAAGCTTTTTCCTGGTTTTATTTGCTTTGCAAGAGAGCAATATTTTCTGGAGCACAGATTGAGTGCAATGGCTCTATAAAACGGCCCAGGAGGCTTTTGCAGCACCATTAGAAGCATATTCTCTCTGCTCAGAAGCTACTGAGCAATATTGCTGAGGAAATGGAGTCCCCTGGTATATTATTCCCACAGCTGCCATGATGAACCAGCACTTGAATTTCACTTGAAATAATTCTGAGCTGTGGTGACTATGATAAAAGTAGTGTAGTGAATTTCTCCTCTAAAACATTGCTTGCCATAGGAATGATTCCTTCAGAAATTAAATACATTGGGAAATCACTTGAGATGAGAGAATTAATATTAGGACGACAGTTGTTGTTTTTCATCTTCATAACGCAAACTTTTATTTATTTGTTTTCCCTTTTCTTTTTTTTTCTTCCTGGACTCCAGTTTTCCAGGAGCAGATTGTGGTTGCCTGGAATTCATCTGTTAACTGAAGTTACCCTCCAAGCGCTGAAGGGAGCAGTTGGACGCGGCGCAGATCTGGGCTCTGGCCCACAAGGAGACAGTTTGGGGAGTAGCTGTGACTTGGGGTGTGACTGTGACTCGGGGTACAGCTCCTCCTGTTCTCCCTTCCCTGGCACATGGTCAGGAAGAGTTGGGGGTGCCAAGTGCCTTCTCTTACGCCTTCTCAGGGTGCAGCTGGCCTGGGCTGCCTCTGCAGACCATGTCGCTTTCATCTCCTTTGAAGAGGGTTTCAGTGACTAGAAAAGAACATGTTAACAAGGGATGATAAGCCAAGCATGGCACAAATTCGTATCCTCCACAGAAAGACCAAACTGGTGAGAATTAACAGACCGTTTATGTGATAGCCTTTGAATATGAGCAAAAGGGAACCTTCCTGAGAAAAGGAAGGCATCTCCTCTCAAATTAATCCATGCCATCGAACTGCCGTAACTGAGAAGACCGTTTGTTCCCAGCTGTTTAACTTTGCCACATTTTGTACCACCTGCAATGACATTTCATTACTGTGGAGTGACAGCAGCAAAACCACCATGCAGCTATCAGCAGGAAAGGAAATTAGTGATGATTATGATTAACAAAACAGCTCTGACTTAGCCAATGCTGAGAGGAGACAGCCTCCAAAGGAATCGAATACTGCAAGTATCAGGAATGAAATACCAGCACCACCCTGTGGTTGTCTCCATCTGGTCCCTCCTTGTGGGGGTCCAAAGGGACTGGACGTGGTCAGGCAAGCTCAGAAGGAAAAGCATGGTTTCTTTCTGGATTTTCTCTGATCCTCTTTCATTTGGCTAATACTAAAAACTCACCCTGCTACCCTCCCCATCTGCACAAAATCCAAAAAGCTTGTCAGAAAAGACAGGATGTTTTGTGGGACTTGAAGGAATCCCTAATGAATACCCTCCTCATCTGCAGCCATCATTCTGTCCCGCCTTCTTCATGTTTGCAGCTCTTGAAACTGTTTCCACAAGGCAATGCAATCTGATGGCAAGCTTAAGGAAACACAACTGAGATCTAAGCGTAGTTCTGTCATAGCTTTTATAGATTTTTCCCATTCTTTTAGTCTCTGACTCAGAAAATTAAACTGGAAGATGGGTGTGAGTGTGGAAGAAAGCCTCTCCTGTGAAAATCAACATATGCAACAATTCCTGTCATAATTAGAGTGGTTTGCTTGTGCAAAGAAGTATACAAATGCTATCCTTATTTTTCCAGACTTCATTAAGGTATCAAATTAAGAAAAAAATTATACTAGCTTCATATCTTTATGGTATAATTTTCTTTGTTGCAAAAACTACTGGCGTAATTTATCTAAGCTGATGGACTCACATAAAAGCAATAAACGTCGTTCAAGAAGATGCTTATGATGAATCAACAGATGTGAGGCTATCTGTGCTCCCCCCTGCACAGTTTGATAGTTAAAACAATCAACAACATACCGACTGAGCTTCCATGTCGAACTTTTTTACTGATAAAAAGGAAAAGTCCCTATATTTAGAACACTAAACCAGTTGCAAACGTTCTTTCATTTTTTCTTCACGTTATCAAGCCTTCCAAGGATTTGACAAATTTGTGTATGAAATTCTGTTAATCTTTGACTGTGGTTTTCTATCTTTTCAGAAAATCGAAAAGTGACATATATGCAACTAATAGCTGGAATTTAACACCCCCAAAATGACTCACCCTTTCCTGCTGACTGAATTGTCTAGTGAAATCAAAATAATAAATATATCCAAAATACATGCTAAGTTTTAGGATGCATGTGCCCATCTGTGGTACAGGGTGTTGTTACCAGCTCCACACTGGTTGACTGAAACATAATAAGGAGAACACTGCAGATGCATCCCAACAACACCTCTACTTGCAGCAGATGCTTACAGATGAGCAGACAATCACAGCCATGGCAAACCTCATCACTGGACCAGTTAGCTCAGCAAGCTGTCCTGGAAAAGACCCATGTCCCCACTTCAAAGGAAAAAGGAAGTATTAAAGAGTGGCCAACTGGGGTCCCAGTACACCCTATTCCGCACCATAAAGGCCAGAGGAATGTGTAAGCAAGCCATTTTTATAGAATTTCCAGTTTCTGGAATTACTTCCTTCCCACACTTTAAATTACCTCTAATTTGGGTGACTTCAAACTTTTGTTAGATAATGTTTTGGGGTAGGGTTGAGGGTTTTGTTCCCTCAAGGAAGGATTGAGAAGGAATCTGTGTAGGAGTCTGTCGGACTGAGTGATTAGTTTAATATTGCTGAGATTTTATTGTAATATTAATGATATGTTGTGGTGCCTAAGGTCCTGGATAAGCATAATTTATTATTTTAAATCTAAATAAGTAAATAAATACGAGAGTCATAGGAGAAGCTTCTTGCTTAATCTTATCAGCACTGTGGCATAACCATAGTCACATTAAAATTAAAATAGAGTATATATTCTACCCATTTAAGAAGCTACACACATTGAAACTGATTTTATTTAAACACTAAGAAAAACATCAAGATGACGAAATTTATCAGCAAAGTGTATATTGCCCTCTACTAGTTTACTAAGAGAGTAAAGATGGGATTCAGGCCACCATGAGGGACATGCAACGATCACTTTCCTTTGATTACAAGATAAATTACTGAATGAACATTTTGAATCTTGTTTGTACAGCAAATCCCATCAAAACCAGTAATGCCCTTCTTATTTCATTTACACATTTTAATCATTACACTAGCTCTTCCTTCAGTCTACTGCCTGCATATTAGCTTTTAAACTGTAGTAAAAAGAAATAATTTGCCATCAATCTAGAAAAATAAATCCAGCTCAAGATTTACATTTTTCCACATTTTCTAGCTTTAAATTTGTGGAGAATCAATAACTGCTTTTCCACTACTCTAAAAATACATTAGTATATAATATACATATTTTTTAAATGTCAGTAGTAAACATCTGGCTACCCACCGTGACATATTTTATACATTTTGAAAACCTCATGGGCATTTTGAGTGCAGTTGTTGAGCATGACCCATTCTGTATTTGTCAGAAGCATGTATTTTAGGGAGGTAATCTGATCCTTCATTATGACAGAAAAAGTATAGCAACAATTAAGTCAGAAGTAGTCTTACAATGAATTTAATCATAGAACTGATTGTATTAATATATTAACATCATTGAATTCTGTATTAGTTATGGGTTGGTAGATAGCTTTGTACACCCACTCCTAAGGCTTACTCAATCTAATGCCATCTCAAAACCAGCCAAATCTAAGGAAAGAAAATTTTTAAAAAACCAAAATGCTCTAGTCCATGACACACTGTTATACACAGAGTTTTTCATTAAGCTCATTGCCAGGCACCTCAGTTTCTCTATGAAGGAAAGTTCCTGTTGATTCAGTGAGAGTTTTGGCCATCTAAAGGACAAAGGGCCATGGGCCGGAGTCGTACACAGTCGCGTGTCACCTAAAAGTGTCAGTTGGTCAGTTTAGTGGAATTGGGGCAAGATCCCCAAGGGAAATTTAAACAGATCAAGTCATCCTCTGTTTAGACAGAGGAAAGCATCACCTCTTTAAATTGGTCGAATGCCTGTGTTTAAGCAAGGTCTTTATTTCTCTCTCTTTTTTCTTTTTATTCCCTCTCATTCCTGTCTTTGGAGAATGTAGCTACTGTGAGAATTTTCCATTCAACATAGGTACACCATGGATAAGGGATATGATACTATAGGACTATGGAGGGCTATAGAGCACTGCAGCTTATATTTCTATTCCCTTGCTGTGTGATTCAGCTTATTACAAAAACTTTGTATTTTTTTCCTCTTTTTTTTCTCTTCTCTCCCATCTTTCCCTCTATGTATTTCACGAAGTTAGGCGTAGTGCCACACTCTTGCCATGTACATGCAGTGCTGTGTCGACAGTGAGATCAGACTTTCAATCATGCCCAGAAGTTCCATTTTCAGTAAGTACTTCACACAACGATGCATATGGTTATCTAGCTAGCTGAAACCCATTTCTGATTGGGATTATTTTTCTTTCCCTGGCTTTAATGGAAAGACATAGAGAAGTAGCTTTAGCTTGACTTTCAGAAATGAGTCTTTCCGATCAGGAATTTGTGTTCTGTGGAATTTTGTCAACAAGGTCATTAAAGTTTGAAGAAAAGGAGATGCTACAATGCAGCCAGATGGCCCATGCCAAAGGAAAAGGTGATGGAAGTTCCTCTTGGTGGACAAGAGCCCACGCTAACATAGAGGTAGAATCTCTGGACCTGCACTATACAAATTCCTATTGGCCAGGTGGGATTTTCAGCAGATGCATCATATTTTTATATTATATGAATAATTCTGTTGGAAACATGTTTACCTTATGCAAACTCATTAAGCAGGCCTACTTTTCTAAATATGACACATCTCAAAACATGACATACCCTTTTCGTAGTCTGAAAAGCATTTGAAATTGACAGGAAGGCTTTTTATTCTTCAGATAAATTTGTATTGATTCCCTCTAGAGTTGAAAAAAACACAAAAACCAAAATTGCAGCCAAGAGCTAATCAATCCCCTTGTTTTGGGAAGCTTGGCTATAATCTTGAATGAATTTATTTTAGCACTGTGTAGTTCAGATTAACTCCATTGCTTTAGATATGACACTCTCAACTTTCAAAAAGTAAGACAGCGGGTTTTCCTAAAGTAGAAATCATTCATTACCCAGAAGCATCTATAATGTCATGGTGGCAACATTCACCAGTATCCATCTACCCGAGACTCCAAGACCCATCTCACATTTAGTGAGAAAAAGCAAAGAACTAATGCTTCACTTTGTTATCTTCTTCTCAGCTAATTTTCTTTTAAATTTCGTTTTCAACCCATTCTGCATTGCAGAGAAGTATGTGTCAACAGACCAGAATTAAAAAGGTGACAAACTGTGAAGAATTAAAACTTCTAATTTAACAGATGAGCAACTGCAAATAACAAAATCTCAGACAAACACAATTTTAATGAAAGGTGACATGCTGGAGATAGGAGGTTTTTTCCCTTCTCTCTTCACCAAGTAACAACAAATTAGTTTAGGAAGCCATGCAATAATGCTGTGAATGCAATAACAAATTCATATCCTGTGCTGTTAGTTTTGTTTGCTTGTTTGCTTTCTGAAACCATATATGACACTTCTTTTGTAATAGTATATTTTCTTCACACTAAATGTGTCAACCTTTGTTCATGTCTGGACTGGCTCTCATTCTTATTACTATCAGGTAAAGCTCTTATTTTTCATCTCCTCAGTGGAGTTTTACATTTTAGCCTGGGGAGTGATGGGGGAGGGCAGCACTGCAGCAGCTTTTGTGAAGTTCTCTAGAACCTTGTGACATTCACATGCAGAGAACTATATGTTGGCCACTTGCTTGTACTGAAATTTTCCAGGAAAACAAAACATGTATGTAAAGGAACATACTGAGCATGAAGTAGCACTCCTTTACTCCTTTTAGAGAGCTAAATCCAGGTTAATCACAAGTGGTTTCCCTGAAGTCACCCAGCCAAATCTAGAACCCATACAAAGCAAAAAAACTTTGTGGAAGTTAATGAGTAGCCACACTGATTAACATTAATTTGGGATTTTGGCCTGGTCAAATGCAATCTGCATGTCTTAGAGGTGAATGCAGTACTCCTTGAGTACACCCAGCAGTGAATTAAAAAGCCAGCAGAGTGCTAAACCTACTTTAAAAGAAAGAGCACTAGCTGCTTTACTCAAAGGGTGTAATTTAGATCAATGCATGTGAATTTTATAGGTGGTTCACCTACTGTTGGTAAGCATCACTTGTCTACATCTCTGAGGATCACAATTAAATAAGTTCCTAGATGTATGCAATTAAACTCAAGTGAGCACAAAGAGAGGCTGAACAACTTCGGATTACTTATTAACAAAACACTGTGTTTACTACATAGCAGGCGGGTGCCATGTGTAGCACTAGGAAGGCCTGAACCTAAAATGCTTTGTCGTACATAAGATCACTGAAATGGCTCTTTTTGTCCTACTACGCTTCAAAGTATAGAGCATGACGAGGACTTTTCTTAATTACAATGATGTGAACCAAATAACAAAAAAAATTGTCCAGATCCTATGAATGAGATTTCCAACCCAGTGCCTGGGAGTCTTCAAGTTGTCAGAGTCAACTCCCAGCATCTCTTCCAGCCTGCAATCCTGCACGTAACTTCCCCAACTGTTCATAGCATGCGTATGGTGTCAATTCCCCTGGATAGCACACTACCCTAATTTTTACCTACTCCCTACTCGTATACTTGAAAATAACTCTCGTATTAATTTCCATACCCATGGCAGGTGCCACAGTAAATCAAGCAGTGGGAGTCTCTCATCTGCACCTCTGCCTCACTGGGTATTAATGAGGTTTTTCATTTAACTTCCATTAGGGAATGACTTCATGAATTCAGCATATGGGACTTACTGTTTAAATTGTTTACAAGTGACACTTTGGCTCTGTGAGTGTAAAGTATATGTGACAACAAGGGCTGTTTGCCCATGTAACCCATCTATGATTAATTGTTGTGTGTTTTTATAATAATCTGAATTTAAAGCAAATGCCAGAGCTTACATTTTTCCCCTCTGACACAAAATATACTTTACAGAATGAACTAGCTATGTCTTTCCTGACTGCAGCTAAGTTTCATCGTAATTGAGTCTGGTTTATGCATGTTTGGGGAAAAAGGATTTTACCAGTTAACAACATCCTAGAATAAATAACGGAACTGGGAGGTCATTTTGCTTAGATTATACCTGGCAATTAAAAGGTCAGGAAGTATTAGCACGCAAATATTGGAGGTTATCGGAAGAAATAGCTCAGATGTGTCCAGTGTAGGCAAAGGAAAATTATCACTTACAGCTTTGTATGAAGTCAAATGACAGCCATTCATGTTACACCGCAGTTGAACTAAACACAGATATTTCTCACAGCAGCCAGGGGCAGTGGTCTGGACTGTTACTTCATTGTGCTGACTCGGTACAAACACAAAAAAAGAGATAAACATTGCCCCTAACATTTATCATCAAAACATAAAGGAGAATCAATGATTTGGAGAACATGAGAACATAATGGTGATATTTTAAACAGCAAGATAAGCAGCTGTCTTTGCAAATTAGGGAAATTAATGTCAGATATTGGGAGGCATTGTGGAATGGAGAAAGCCAATAGACATAAGATCTTTGCTGATTCATGACAAATCCATTCCAAGTTGAGGGCATAACATGGCAGAAAACATTCATGTGCTTGTTTGAGATTTTAGCAAGAAGATATAGTAGACAGGTGTCATAGTCTGGAGACAGCATTTTAAAGTACTCAAAAAGAAATGGCAGGATAGAGATAGGTAACAAGGTGCCCAGTGATAAAGACAAAAAACCACATTTTTTTTAGTCAAGGAAGGAGTTAGAACAAAGGTAAATGCAGCACATGCACACACACACACACACACACACAGGAAAAATAAAGTGACATTATAAAAGAGGCAAGGTAGGGAAGATATTTGCAGCTGCATTCGTGTAAATAAGAGCTGGCAAAATTTAGATTAATTGAGTCAGCTGAAGGATCTCGCAACGGATGAACCAGGAGTTAATGTATTTCCTGATACTAAATGTGAAAGAGAAGTAGCTGGAAATCTGGGTGAGCAGAAGAATGATTTGCTGGGTGGGGAAGAATATGAGAGTATAATCACACTTGCATTATTTATAGACAGAGGGTGAAATGAGTGAGCAGTTAAGAGTATGGAAAAGTGGATGGAATATGACCAGGAAGGATCAGGGGATGGGACAAAAAGGTTTCTCCTCTTCCTTCTTGTAGGAAGAAAGCAGAGGAGAAACCTCTGTATACTTTTATCAACATCAACCATGACCTACTGTTAAAACAATTTCTGTCACACCAAAAGAGAATGTGAAACCCTGTCTTGAGAAGGAGAATATCAGTCAAACAAAATAATTAGTCAATATGGGCATCAAAGGCTGCAGTTCTGACCCTCAAACAATTTTTAGCACAGCAGGTAGTGCCAGGGCCATCTCAGTGGCTGCTCAGCTCCAGCCTAATGAGGAGGATTCACAAGACTGAGTGACCTGAAGTGGCCTGATTACATACCCTTCACATGGCCTGCAAGAACTGCCCCATTACATTTATTACCTTTTAAACAAAAAAGAACACCCTCTCTGGGGAAGTATAGTATTTCTTAGCTGTTCTCATGAGGATTGCTATCTGCCTTTCAAGCTATCTGATTTTGCCGCACCTTCTTCTTTGAATCTACCTACTGACATGTTCAGAACTTTTTATTCCAGAATACTTTTTTCTCATCACCTATGTAGGTCTTTTCACGTGGGTGATAGAGCCTTATCATATGCTTCCACTGTCACGTAAGACTTCCTCCTAAGTCACTGCTAAAATAGAAATACATATTCCAGCCTATAGAAAAGCCTGGATCCTGATTTATCTCTGAGATCAAAATCTGGTAAAAAACTCCCACTCATTACAAAAATCAGATCCGGCAGCAAGGGGTCCTGGCTACTGTAGTGGGGAAGGATCTCTTTAAATTAGACCTTTCCTTAAGAAATCAACTGGCTTTATCAGAAAAATAATAGATGTCCCACTTGTTGCAGCTTCTTTCTTTTGCACAATATACTAAATAATAAGCCTGAGTCTTAATTCAACAGGGACAAAATGTGGTGTAGAAATGATGTATAATTTAAAGCATTCATTTAAATTAACAAAAATATTGATGGTACAATGCAGAACCATCTGTACTGTGCCATATGTCAGATAGAAGGACAGATAAAAATCGAAGTAATTAATTATGTTTCAGGAAATAGTTAAATATTTTAAATAAATTAGATTTATGGAGATCATTACATTTTTTAAGCCAGAACATACTGTTGCCATTATTTATGTGTAAGAAGCAGACTTAATGTGGAATATGTCACCTAATTAACTTAAACAACAGTTAAGTAACTCCACAGTACTTTATGAAACCTTCTATTTTATTTAGTAAATTTAGAATCCTAGGAACAGGCTATCCAAGTTCCTAACTCTCTTAATTTCAACCTAAAGAGAAAATAGGAGCACAAGTACAATTTAGGATCTGGAATCCTTGAAGGTGCTGTGAAACAGGTGTTCTTCAACTCTAAAAGCCTAAAGGTAAAGGGAGAAGGGACGTTGTAAGTCACGTAAGTCATGAGGACTGCTCTTTGGGGTGTTCCTAGGACTCATGGTACCTTTGGAAGCAGGTAGGGTCTTGCTGTGCAAAACTCTTCGTAAAAATCGTGTCTGTTCACTATAGCTCAAAACACAAAGTACCATCTCTTTGATAAATCAATCCCCAGACAACGTGAACAAGGCAGTCGGGCTGCACATCTGCACAGTTCCCTGAAAATACAGTTGTGGGAAAAAAAACAAGAAAAATAGTTTGCAGAAGGTGAGATGGAAAGACCAGTTAGATCATTTCGAACCCAGACCCTTTCCTGCCTCAGCAAGATTGTATAAAGCAGTGTAAAATATTCCATGAGGAATTATCTAGTTTGAAATTTTCATGTCTATTAACATGAGGTCTCCATTGATTCCTTTACTTCCTGATGCATCTTAATATCCTAGAGATTTTCCCAACAACATTTTCTTCATCACATGCCTTCACATTCTTTTGTAAAAAATCCATTTCCATTTTGTTCATGTACATTCAGTATTACTAGATTCTAACAACTGTTGTTGACTCCCAAACAAACATTTCAGTCTTCATCTTAAGTAAATCCCTCCAACTATAATAATGATTCCATTGCTCATCTTTGAACCTCATTCTGTTTTCCAGGATCTTTATCTCCAGTGAAGGCATCTCTGCATCCAAAAAGCCACAGAAGGGAACCTTAGTTTTCTGCTCCTCAGCATGACTCTGTATGCTTCCCTAACTTTTCACTGCTATGCTGCAAAATTGTCTCTAATTTCTGATCTGTTATGTCCCTGAACTTTGGTAGTGCTATGGTGTTCTAGGTGTTTCCTTCCCATTTAATCTCTTTTGTATTAATTTCCTCTAGATATACTCACCTCTCATTTTCAATGGCTCTAAGGCTTCTAAGGCTTGCCTGTTATTTTTGGTCTATACTTTAAACTCTTTTTTCTTTGGTTTGGATCTCTGGTATTTGCAGCTCTTCAGAAGTTAATGTAATCTATTATGTCATTAATTTTATTTTTGTGCCCTTTTTATAATTAGAAAAAGTATCACAAGTATCTTATGAAATTAAACACAGAAACATTCTTGTAACACTCTGTACACTGCTACTTGAGAGGAAGACAGGCCCACGCTAATATAGAGGTAGAATCTCTGGACCTGCACTATGCAAATGCTTTGAACAAACATATTTGTATGGGAGAGTTTGCTATAACCTACTGCGCATACAAGCTATCCCGGTGCAGATCTTTGCTGTTCTACTTAATTCATTGTAACCAGTCGTGTTCAGAGCTATTAATACTTACGAGATCAAGGCCATAGTCAGGTGCTCTGCAGACCTAAGAGGCAGAAAGTTTAGCTGCAGAGAAATGGGAGCATTGGTAGAGTGTTGAGCAAATTATGGCATCAATCCTGCAAACATCCACACCTGTGACGTGCAAAAAATGGAGGGACACACAAAGCAGCAAAAGCACCATTGTATCTAAAAGCTGAGGTTGTCAGGCATTTGGAACATCACTACCTGATAAACTTTTCTCTCTAAGGAGCAAATAAGTTTCCAATCCAGATTTTCAGGAGCAGGGACTAAAGAATTATCTTAGAACCTACTTTCCCTGTCTTTTTAGAAAAGTAAAGATGGCCACAAAAGTTTGTGACTACAAATATCTGACAAAAGATAAGAACACAAGGAAGTTTTTGGCACTTGATCATCATATGTTGCATTCCCTGTCTCCTCCAAAAGTTAAAAGACAACAGGCAGATGCAAACACAGGACAGCACTAGGAAGTCATAAGCATTGATCAGCATGGTAGATTCAGCAGGAGAGATGGAGGGTACAACTAGGAGCCTCGCAGGAGGGAGACTGACCTGATTCAGGTGTTTATTGGGGGTTCTGGGTTCTTCCCAGCCACACAGACCCACTGGGAAAGGTGAGCTGCTACTGGGCAGGAGCTGGGGACAAGGTCTCTGCTTCTGAAATAAGAGCAAGGAAGAGCTGTGAAAGTCAAATGGAGTTTTCCTGCTTATTACATTTTTAGCTATTTCATGCAGTCCTGGGAATACAGATATTTTAGAATTTGGAGTTGAAGATGTCAATATCAAAGATTTGCTCCATCTATATAGTTTCTCCCTAGGTGGTGTTCGTTTTATCTAGCTTGGAAAAGCAACTTTGTGTTCTCTCTGTGAGTGTATATATGTGTATGTGCATATGTATAAAAAATGCATATGTTTATAAAATACATATATAGTACTTCCCTTCATTTCAGAATGTCATTCCCTGTGGCCTTACCTCTATTACACACATCATTCATTAGATTATGAAAACCATTAATGTCAGGCAGCAGAACCAAATGAATTCACTAAGGGACCACCATTAGCATATCAAGTAGCTATTTCTCAGCTAAATATTCCTGACAGCCCTCATTACATATGATGGATAGGCTTTATAAGAGGTAGTAGTTCCAGAAGAAAATAAAATCTCAGCATTCTACCACATGTGGCCCAATAACTAGATATCATTTTTTGACTGTCTGTTTGGAACTCTTTCCTTTTTCTTTTTTTTTTTTTTTCTTTCAGAATGAAAGAGTTGTAAAACTCAGAAATAGATTAACTGCATAATTCAAAATTCATTAAAAATTGTGAGCCTAATTTAGCCTAGTTTCTGAATTCTGCAGGTGCTTTAGTCATGGGACACACTGTGTGCCATCATAACTGTATTGCCAGCAGCCTGTCAGGAAGAAAAAGAGATATAACTGAAAAAGCAAGTAAGGCTGGATTTTAAAATACCATGTATTGTAGAAGCTTTTTATGAGCTGAAACCCACCATTTTCTAGCATAACAAACCCAGTTTTAAAAAGCAAAATTAACTGTAGCAATGTCTTCAGGACTCGAGGACCGGTTGTTGGAGCACCTCATGAAAAATGGGCAATTGTACATGGAGCCACAAACAGGTGCATCTAAATATCTGCTAATGCCTGCAGCCTCCTGCTAGCTGGGTGTATCTGTGGCAACTGAAAACACCTTTTTTTGGAAATACAGACCCCAGGACTTCATTTTGCGATGTGATGGTGCACAAATTGCATGGGTCTATTGACTGCTAGACAAGCAAGTCAAACTGTAACACACTAGTCATTTCCATTCCACCCAGAATGTCTTCAAATATTTCCAGACTATCAACAAATTCCCAGATGTAACCTATTGGACATATTTTGCTAGATCATCTGAAGTTTTCTAAATAATTAATTTATCTAGCTACCTGGTTCTGATTTTCCTGAATTACACCTTTCTAGTGCCTCTGTACTTAAATACTGAGTGTTTAGCACTGTTGAGATAGAAGGAAAAGCCCTGGATATAGCAATGGCCCTTCATGTGACACCATGATTTTGTGCAAACTTCCCAAAATGTTTGATTTTTTCAACTGCATTGTGACATTAAAAATCTATATTGCATTTATTGGAGCTTTCATTTATTTTCCTTTAGCTGGCCATCTTCTTCCATGCATATTTTTCACAAATTTCTCAGTTTATATTTGCCACTCTGGGTCTGATTTTCTTATTCTCTGCTCCTCTTTGCAATTTCTTTAATTGTGTGTTTTTTTCTTCTTTTTGATTACTTGTCCTGAATACTCATAAGTTAATGTCATTTACTACTCCATTCTTACGTTGCCTACTCCTCCTTCCACACAATTCATGAAAATGTTAGTTAAGATGCAGCTCCTTCAAGGACACCTACTGCTCACCTTGTTGTCCTTCAGTTATGATGTTTTATATGGGTTTTTTCCATACAGCATTGTCCATATTTGAAATAAGGTAAATTAATATTCTATATCTATTTTCATGGGAATCACTGTCAAGTGTTTTGCTAAAACCTAAGTACATATCTCCTGCGTTTTTTTCACGTACTGATTTCATTTAACAAAAACAACCAACCAACCAAAATACCCCACAAAAACGAAACAGAAACAACAACAAAAAAAACCCACCAAACAACAACAACAAACAAACCAACCAACCCCCAAACAAACCAAAACATGCCCCCCCCCCCCAATAGCTTGGCTAGCAAGATTTATAATCAATACTGGTAAATGTTTGTGTTTCTGTTACCTTCTAAATTGGAAGTGATTTGACTTTAATGAGGCAGGGGACTCCTTTGCAAACCAAATTATAAACCAGCAGGGTATTAATTTTACTGTTATTCAGAAATGAATATTATTGCAGAGTCAGAAAGCAGACTGGACACCTAGTGCACAACGATCACCAGTGCCACATGCTGATGTGTCAGGGGGCTGTGTTCAGTCAGCTTCTTTCCCCAAATATAATGCCCACCTACTACTTGTTAGCTAGTTTCAGTTATCTTTTTTTCACTATTTAGACGAGGGGTCTCACCAGTAACAGAAAGAGGTTCATTACAACAAGTCATGTAAAACCAGAGTGCGATACAGGGAAGCCACTCTTTAGAAAATCACTGAAATGATTTTTTTTTGGTGCTCAAGCAATAAATATGCTTTTTTGTTAATGTATGATTCTTCAGAAATGCAGAGTTCTCATCCTTTGAAAATAAGTGCTCTAAAGCAAATGAAATTTGCCTTCCAAAAATTAAAGGGCCCAAAATAAATGTTCGCCTTTGAATACCTTTCCTAATACAAGTAGAAGCAACTATAAAACTACTGAAAAGCAGCTACCTAGCAATAGCATTTTCAACACTTCAGCTCAAGATTTCTGGCCAAGATATATATTCAGATGTCTTAGATTTTAATGGAGTTGTAATGAAATATAATGACAGTAATACTTACTGCCTATGAAAGCACTAAAATGTTTACAATTACCTTTCCCAAGCAATTAACTTCAACATGATGTTAATACAATAGTGATATTTATTATGGAACAAGAAAACTGTAAGAGCCTATTTTCAAGACATACTCTGAATATTTTTCTTCAGACTGCCTCAGATTTATTCTAGTATCAACAATTACATTTAAATGAAAATGAATCATTAGTGATAGAAGTTCAGTGCAGGAAAATCAACGATGCCACATGTTGCTTGTGAAATGTTAGTTTAAATACTCAGCTCTCATCAACCAGTATGGACAATAAATCACAGAACACTTCACAGACGATGTAAACTGTCAAATAAGAGTGAAAATATTCATTGATTTAGCCTTCAGAATTACCTGTGTGTCCTGATATATTAATTCTCATAACTCTCACTACCGGGACAATTGTTTAAACAGAAGTTTATATACCAAGCTATAATATATCTTGAGAATTTAGAGTTGAGCATTAATTTAGTAAGGCTACAATCTTAGTCTTCCCTAGCTAGATATCACTTCAGAAGTCTTTCCAGTGAACTGTAAGAGTCAACAGGTCTGGAAAAGAAGGTGACGTGATTAGATACACCGAAACAGTCGTTGGTCTAATTCTGCCTCTGAGTTGATTTTCATGTGGTCTTCTTCATGGTGTTTTATTTATTTATCATTTCGTTTCTCTATCTGCAAAAGAAGGATACTAATCCAGGCCTCTTGTAAAATGGTTTGAGGCTTATGTACAAGAAATATAACAAAGTCTACCAATTATTTTTCATGGCCCATTCTTATATCACATAAAAGTCAAATCCAGAAATAGCTATAGATCAGCAGATAGATTCACCTCTGTGAGTCTCGAGTAACAGAAGATCCAGCAGTTGTTCTGTACTAGAAAATAAAATATTTTTACGGATTTTATAGGGTGTAAGCAGGGAAGCAGCACACTTTGCTTCCATTGCCACCTTGGACTGTTTGCTTTCCCTGACCAGCCTCTGCACGCAGCAATAATCGCATGAGCAGGAAGATGCAGTCTGAGTGGCGGGGCTCCCTTTTACTTTTTTGGAGTTTTTCTGAGACAGGCTGCAATCAGGGTCAGTGCCTCACAGACCCCCCAAGAGCCCCATAGGTGGGCTGTGCTGGTGAACAGCAGCCACCTCCTGAATGTCTGATGGCAGCGTTGTCAGTGGTACTTACGTTATTTTTGCGTGGATTTACACCTGCATAGTGAACGAAAACAAGAACTGTTGAGACATAAGTGGCATATTTACACATTAAACCAGCAGGGGCCTGTAACAGATGAGCATACTGCTTTTATGCCAGCCCTGCTCACTGCGGTGCCTGCTGAGCAGTTCTTCACAGCACACTGTTGTTGCCTGTTCTCTCTGACTTTGACCATCTACAGTCACTTAATCCCACCCAAATCATTCCCCTCTTGTAGGATCAACTACCTTGTGTTCTGGAGACGTGCATTCACAGCAGATCTCAGATCAACAGACCAGCCCCAATTAAAGTTCCGTTTTCACGGTGTGTGGTGCAGAGAAGGGAAAAGAAGCGGATATAAAACAATGTATTCTTTTCTCATGCATTTGGGAAATTGTTCAATGCAGGTCCGGAACTGGTTGGTTTTTTTCTAACATAGTGTAAGGCATTGGCTGGATCAGAGTTGTTCCCACTTTATTCCAGCACCTCTTTTACAGGCGAGAGTGTACACGGTAATACCAGGCTCTGATATCTTGACAGAGTATCTACTTAGTGGGAGGATATGTCAGAATAAAAGGTTTAAGTCTCTGCTGTGAAATTTCCCTTGTTGAGAAAACGACTAACAATTTCCTACGTGACATTTCTCTGTTGCTTTCTCTCTCTCTAGGTTTATAAAGAGCAGACATGTGCCAGAGCCTCCAGAACACTGCTTTTTGGGAGATTTGTATTTCTTTGTGAAGCTCTTCACACTGGCAGTTAGTCAGGAGGGACAGGGAACAGCAACGTAAGGCTACCTCTTGTGGAATGAGATACAGAACTGTAAAGAGAAATGAAGAAAAGGAGATAAGAGACAAATGTGAAGGCAGGAATGAGGGAATAAGGGAAGACCTGAAAAAAGGAGAAAGACAACGACACGTCCTGGTAGGGATTTACGAATAGAAGTTGAAAAGTTAAATAAAGGAGAGGAATGTAGAGAAAAATACTGTGAACCATGGGGACAAGGAGGGAAAAAAATGAAGAAAAAACAGTAAAAGTATTTGAAATGGGGTAAGTAAAATAGAAATATAAGTTTATTTGGGGCTGGGATTTGTAGATTAGGAAAAGGAAGAAGAAACCGAGGAAGCGAGTGTGTGCAGACTCAGTGAGTGCTCTCAGAGGCAGGGATACGATGGCTGCCTTTAGCAAATACACGGCGTTCTAACCCTAAGCAGATACTGCCAAGAGCCTTAAAACTTGCCTGAAATAAAGCTTCAGGCCGGATGATGGGTAGAACTCATGGAGGTATCATTAAGATATGATCTTCCTTTGGCTATGAATTATCATAATGCATGAAGATCTGGCCCTCTCCACAGCACCTGATGCTGCAGTTGTAGAAATTTGGCAGGCCTGCCTCATCAGTGCAACATTGAGATGATTTTGTTGTTTCTTTTCCAGTCATATTTAGGCAATTATCCTTCTATTTCTAAACCCTGCATCTGCTGGTTACTATCAGTTTCCCACAGCACCTTCCATAAGAACAGAACATAAACAAAAGCACTAGCATGTGAAAATTAGGGGAGAGAAACAGAACTGGAATCATATCAAATAATCACATCCTCCTCCCTACAGAGAGCAGAAAGCAAAATTAATCTTTTGTTGTGTGCATCTGGGAACTTTGATAATATGGTCAAAAAACAGTTTTTACCTAAGTTTATCTTTAATTGATTAAGTAATAGAGAAATACGATATAGCATAGGGAAAGAGTGTGTTTGAAGTGGACAAAAGCCAAAGCTAACAGTTTTTATAACAGCAGTTCTAAACCAGGACGAAACTCCTCTAATTCTCTATAATGTTTCAGATAGCTATAGAGATTTTTTTCCCCTAAATATGTTAGGTCTTTTCCAGTTCTTCCTCACTTTCTCTTCTCTCCTGAATGGGAGTGGAGAGATATGGAGACTGAGCAGAAAAAGAGTAACTGTCTTCATGCAGGGATGTGTCCTTATCAAAGCTGAAATAAAGAAATGAACTGCTGTTTCCATCTTAAAAAGAAGTAGGAAGTACAGGCACAAGTTTTTCGTGAGAGTCCCACCTCAAGTTTGGAAAAGCATTCAGCTACCCATATCATTAACACCAAAGATGGCTGAACTTAGTGTCAGGAAAGTTTGGCTTTTTTTTCCTCCGTTACTCCTTTCTTCCTACTAACCATGAATCTACTGTTATCATGGCTTGCACGTAACTCTGAAGATGTATTAAAAAGCATGGCATGATTCCCAAGCATATTCATCCCAGCAAAACACGTATTTCAGATTTAGGATTCTGCCTGGAAGAGAAATAGGTATCTGTCAATGGCTGTGAATTTGAGCAACAGTAGCTGACTATAGCAGCAGCTGAAGAAGTACAAAGACTTATCTTGTGGATCGCAATGATGAACTTCTCTGTTTATAGGCTTCCAATACATTAAAATTATTTGCTTCCCTGTATGTCCAAGTAAAGGCTGCTCACTACTTGCCTTTGTGAGAAAGGACTCAAATAAAAAATTAAAAAAAAAAAAAAAATCACTAGTGCTAACTGAGAAATACTGGACAAGTTAATGGGCCTCCTTTTTTCCCAAGTAATACTTCCATGCAGGGATGTATGTTGGTGCTCTTTGCCCTTTGCCAGTGAAATATTTTCCCCTACATATAATTATCCTCTTATATATACACTTCAGTAGGTCATGGCATGCATAATGCCTGCAGGTTTGCATGAGACACCATACTCCTACTGCTCTGAAACTACAACAAACATGCAAGGCCACTTTAAAAGCTTGTTAGCTTCATAAAGTCAACTTATATTTATTTAATATGCATAAAGGATGCCTTATATGAAAAAGAGAAAACCCAAGTTTTTCCCATCTGACCAGACAAAGTCAAATCTGATGTTCTATCCAGTGAAAAGATATTACTCTAAATCACTTTTCGCTTCTGAAAAAATATAAAATATATTAAAAAATACAAAGTAACAAAATTTGTGTGATAAATGTACAAGAGGTAAACATGCCATCTACATTGGTAACTTTTCCATTATTCAGCATAATGAATAACAAAATAAACTGCAGTTTGCTTTCCTAAATATTTCATGACTGTCTGCTGTCATGATTTCCTTTGAAATGTAGTTGTTACTAAAGCCAGCTCCACACAATTACACATCCCAGCCTTCTTGAAAGCATGAGATACTTCCTGGTTCTACATAATGTGAAAGCTGAACTGTGCTCCTTTCTTTATGATATCCAGAGTGCATTTTCTAACATCTAAAGCAGTATCCAAAACAGTACAATGTATCTACTTGAACAATTGAACGAATGCCAAATGCCTAATGAAAATCTGAAGTCCAAAAGCTCAGCCTAAATCAACTCATTCATTTTATTTTACTTTGGCCCCCAGAGTAACTGGGGTGCAAATAAAACACCTTAATCTATTAATTTTTATGAAATGTTGTGCCAGAAGAAATCTTTTGAAAGAATGGAGTATTCAAATCTTTGCTGCATGAAGATGTAGTAGACACCACAAAGGTGTTGGCCACAGGAGGACTGTGCATGTGAATCTTTTAATTCCTCCCTCAGTGGCTGGATTTTCTGTGAAGGAGATTCAGAGGAATTCCCCAAACTAATTAAGCAGACATCCAACATTATTAAGCTTTGTCCTGTGAGGCAGGTAAAGGAGCAGCCTGATCTGAGCACTGCACAGCAACCAGGAGGCAGAGCAGTGCTGCTTTAAACCCACCTCTGCTCAGCAGTGTCGGAGCAGCATTTGCAATGGACTCACGTAACACCGGTTGGTTGGCCACATTTTAAAGAATCAGTCATATAAGATAAATGTTCTGGAGGGGTATGATTTTCGCAGTGTGCTGGGGTATAGTCTGTCAGGTTTGAGTTTGGTCCATTATACAAAAATACCTTAATAACTGGACAAACTAGTACCTATGCTGACAGCCTTAGGAAGGGCAAAGGACTGAAAAATCTGAGATGGAATTGTCTTATGGTGATTCCTATAGGTCATGACAGAACTGGCAGGGGAAAAATTGCTTTGTTTCCTTCTGACGTGCTCATATTAATCCATTCTCCACAGCCAGTGCGTTTTATTTAATGAAAAAGTTAGGTGCGGGGGAAAAAAAAAAAAAGACAAAATTTACATACACAGAGCTGCTTGTAGTTGCACAGAAAACCGAGAGTGTTAAAAACGGCAAGGAAAAAGGATTGTGTGGAGAAAGGGGACAGTAGCATTCAGTGCTGGTTTAGGGTCTGGTTTCAATTTGTGTAAAACTCCCTTTAATAGGTTTGCCTTATTAAGATGATCCAGTAAAAGTCCAAAACATTAACCTAATGGAAATAATTTGATTACATTTTGTTAGATTTTCCCATTAACAATATTGACTTTTAGTGGCTTTCTTAATTAGACATTAATTAGGAACATAAAACAAATTAACAACAGACTCACCAGATTAAGCTTGGAAGGCTTATGGACCTGACAGCTAAGAGTAAAACCGGTTCCCAGAGGTACCTTCTCAGGTTGCTTTGGGAAAACACACTTCATGATGTCACTGGAGAGGAAGTATTAGGAAATGATCTGATGGGTTGCATTCTCTTGTTCGGATTTCTAAACTTGAATATTCAAATGCCTCTCTCTTTCGTGTTGCATTAGGAACTGCAGAACAGACTTGTGACTAAGCCCATCCTATGCATTTTTCAAATTTAGATTTGGTGAAAGATGAAAATCTCAACTGATTTGTTAACTGTTCCCTCTCAGTATTGGAGATTTTTCCCATTTCTGCAGAAGGCACTGTGCTTTCCTTCAACAGTATTGCCAGAGGTGTAGAACTTCCTTTGGAAAAATTCTTGGAATTTCATACAACAATGTGAGAACTGTTTTAGATAACGAGCAGCAACCCACCTGCTCAGCTTTCTAATTGGTCTCTTTCTTGTTCTCTGTGTCTTGCCCAAAGCAGCATTGAAAATAAATGAAATTCTGCTGCTGTTGCTGCAGCTGCCGTTTCTTCCAAAAGAATAATATCTTCAGCACCTGGTCAATAAATCCGGTTCAGAAATGTCTATTAAGAAACATTTACAGCACATCTAGATAGGCCCAAGATACATAAACCCCACCAATTTTAGGACATAATCAGGTTATTGTGACATTTGCTTCACCAACTGAATAACATCTTTAGTGCTTTTTCTTTTAATATTGGCATATAGGTATTTGAAGTTCACCAATGCACATGCATAAATCTGAAATAGTTTTTTATATATATATATAAGGCTGTTATATCTCACCTGAATGTGAAAATGAGGCCTACCAGCCTTCACTGTAATTACTGATGTTATCTAAGTCAAGAAGTGCCTACAGAACCACGTCCGAAGGTGGCCCGCTGGAGTTCTGGTAGGGGTCCCAGAGTATAATCTTTTCAGATGTATCTATTCCCAAATGCATTCACAATTACTTTTTTCCATACACTTTCTGTCAGATCTCACTTTCTGAGTTATGATAATAATTTACATAAATTCTAATTCTTTGGGGTTAGACGGTGAAATTATCCAGAAGATTCTGTCTTTGAACTTGATCAAGTCATTTTTCATTCTTTTGATCAACCCACTTCCACAAGTTTTTGTGTTTGGCATCATAAGACATTTTGTATGGCTTTCAGGACCATTTTTGTAGGGTTTTTTTCCTCCTCCAATTTTTCAGTGATTTATGAGAGTCTAGAGTCTTGATCACAACAGAGTATTCCAAGGTTTGAGTTAAGAATGCCATATCATACCAGTCTTTTCCAAATTATTAAGTCATGTTTTGCTTTTCTTTTACATGCTGTATGAGTCAGAATATCACTCAGAGGAACATGATACATTCTTCTGTAGACCAAGATGATTCCCTCCTGACTACTACATTTTGATACTGGGATAATCAAACAATGTTCCTGGTTGTTCCTAGGAATAACCAGTTTGAAAAATTTTCAAAGTGAAGGGAGAAAATCCTGTTCCTTAATTGATAGAGTTGGAGTGGCTAACCATGAAAGGAAGACACCTGACCGATAATGATGTTTTCTTAAATAATTTTTTTTTTTTTTTAAGTCATGAAGAAAGGAGAGGGAGACTTTGTGACCATCCATCAGTCTTAAGTGCTTCAGAAAAACAAGACACACTGGACTGGTGTTTTGTACCTCCCAATTTGTTAAATATTTGCTCTTGAGTAGATTTTCCACAGCTGTCTCTCTTGGTACTTGATCTTCCTGCTTAATATCGGCCCATCAAACGCAGTCCCAGCACACATGCTGCTGAGATGCTGGATGTGCCCTTCAGTCTTCTTTAACTGAAGCACATTTTGCACTCTTTACAGGGATTCCACAAGGACAAAATTTGTACAGGCAACATGCCAGAGCAATCTCCACTGGAAAGCCAGATGTTTCATTTCATCTGTTGGCTGGCTAGCAAGGTTTTACCAAGGGAGGAAAGGAGAGATCTGTGCCTTTTTCTTAAATCAGGCCCAGAGTTAATTCACTACTAAGCTAGCAGCCTCAGATTTTGAAGTGAATCGTTTTTTCCACCATCCATTTGGAATGAATTTGAAAGCAAAATAAGCAAAACCCATCAAAATCATTGTAGCTCTGGGTAAAAAGAAAGAACTCCAGTGAGGCTTTGAACACTTTATAAATTGCTTCTCAGTTAAGACATTCTTAAAAGACACAGCAAAGTGCTGTCATCTGAATTTAAAAAAAAAAGGTATGACGGTTGTGCTTGTTAATTGTGTTTGTTTATCTTATGACTAATTTATTAAGGACAATTGAGAAAGCTAAAACATTTGAACTGATTTTCCATTTGTTTGGCTATTAAAGTTCCTCTGTGAAATGTATGTTTATTTAAAGTATCTCCAGCTACCCATTTACAATGCATTTGTTAAATTAGTTAAGAGACTTTAATTGGGCTTTGGGGATTTGTTGTGCTATTCCCAAATCCGTTTACTAAAAATACATGAGAACAGCAAGCAATTTATTTATAACCTTGTTATATTAGGCCATTACCAACATCAGAGTTTTTCTTAACATGTTTTTAATTTGCATTGACAAAATTCAAGCCATGTTTGCTTTTTTTCTATTTTAATAGAGCAGCCTGCAAACTGTTTCTAGTTAAATACAGTAGAACCACCTGTTATATTTGGACCGGTGTTAATAGAAGCGGATCCAGAAAAAAAGCAACAATATTGAATCAGCAATAGAGAATACTGTCTTTCTCCGAGCAGCTAACTATATTTGAGATTACAAATGCACTGTACTACATTGGCATTACTATCAAATATTCACTTATTTATTTTGATCAGATCCTAGATGTTTCATAGCAATTAAAACACAGTACACCAATAAAAGTCCTATTACAATGCTTTGTTTAGAGACTGGCCTATTCTCACCATCATACCGAGCCATTCTACCAGACCCTGACATCCCAGTATCAGATGTATGAGCCTCTTCAAATATAAAAGAAAAAGGAGGGCTTTTTAGAACCCTTAGTTTAAAAAAGGTTAGTTTCATCTGAAGAAATGGGAAGAAAAGCCAGTATTTCCAGGAACTTGACTAGAGTTCTAAACATCAGGATTTCTCCACAGTGCAGAAGCCTAGATCTTTTTTGTTTGTCTCAGCTGTTAGAAAAATAGGGATTATTTATAGGGTTGGTTTTGTGTGTGTGTGTGATTTATGTTGTTGTTTTTGTTTGATTGATTTTTTTTTGGTTTGGTGGTTGTTATTATTTTTTCAGATTTCCAGATTATTTTTTTATTTGCAGCACTCTCCCCATACCATCCTATCAAAGTTCAGTATGTTGTCTACAATGTACTCTGAAAAGAAACAGAAACTCGGTCTTGCATTTTCATGTGAAAAATCAAGAAAATAACTATGGATCTTCATGTTTTCTCTTAAGTTTCTTAGTCGGCCAACAGGCAGCAATGTATAGTGGAGGGGTATAGACTTGGCTTAAGCAGAGGTTACCTGGGAATTCTGTCTGAGCTGAAAGCCTTGGACCAAAGAGAATGGATGATTGTGGTTTCCAGAATTTCGGTTCCCCATTTTGTCTACAAGGGTCCCTGCTTGGCCACTACAGGTTTCCAGATTTATTATTTTTTTAAACTCTCCTTCTTTCATTAAACTACCATAACAATCAAACTACCTCCACAGAAAAAGAAAGACATTTTAATGTTTTGGGGTAAACCCCCAAATGAGTAAACTATGTGCCATGTATTAAACTAGAGAAGCCTTCATAGATTAAGCCCCTTCTTTTCTGAAGTCACTGCGGAGTTTGAAATCCATTCCTAGTGAATTAAATTACACATATAATGTGGCTGAATACGATGGATTTTAAGTATGCTATCTCCTAAATTACGTGGGGAAATTCTTCCACTTTAACATAAAATATAGGTTCAAAGCAGAGACTCCAAGAAAATGAACTGGATTCAAAGTTTAAGCCCTGCATTAGCCTACTCTCTGCCAAGGCCAAAAGACAGGAATGGGGATTCGAACGTCCCTCTGGAATGAGGACATCTGCACACTTCTTTGGACAGGGCATTGATGTCCAAGGTCAAGTTGCTTCTAAACCAAAGTCTTCCTGTTAGAACAACACCATATAGGCAGATTTCTGTGCCTGTCCAGAGCCCAGGGAACGTCATTGGACTGCTACATCAAGGAAAGTGGTTCGTTCCCAGGAAACAGTATCTAATTAAATGTTTCCACTTTCCTGAATGATTTTTTTCTGTCTTGTTAAATCCAGTTGCTTTAACATAATTTTCACTCCTACTGGCACTGATCTATTGTGATGTGACAAGTAAGTTAACAGCTGTAAATGTTAACAAGCAATTTATTTAAGCTGTTATAGAAGTCAGACTGCTTTCATGGTAGGAGAAATCAACACCATACTCTCTGTGCCAAATATTTTGGAATAACATAATGTTGTATGAAGCTTGAGTTGTTTTCCATAGCCCAAAGAACAGCATTCTGCTATTATAATAAAAATTGCTCTCATTTTTCAAATGACTGCATAGCCTTGGTACATGAGGAAAGTCCTGAACTGGTAGAAATCATCATAAATGCATCCATTTCAGTGGAGCTATTCCAATTTACATTGGCTGACTTCCTGACCAAATAGGTATTGTTTACTGAGAAAGAAAACACTATGAAACACAAAATACTTCAGGAGAGGATGTAAAAAGAGGGAGAGCACAATTGTATGTAGACACATTCCTGTCATCCTACAAAATGCATGTTAGATAATATTTTTTCCTCCTTTCCCACCGATTATTCTTGTCTGTAGAAACTACTTTATGTGAGAAAACTTCTCCAGACTGTGCATCGCATTTTCTAATTTAGGTTTTGGGTTTAATTTTTCTTTCTACCTACACCTAACATCATAAGCTTCTATTCAAAACCAGCCAGCATTAGTGCTACTCCAATCAAAGAGCTATCTTCACTTGTTTTCTGAGTGCTGTACCCTTTTTGAAAGACCACGAGTTCTTTCTGCTCAATTTGGACCTGCTCTGATTTTCAAAAGTGTTAAAGTTTTACCTAGGTTAAAACCTTCCTTTTTTAAGAGTGCTCCAAGCACATGGAAATAAAAGTGAAAAAAGCTTAATGAGTCCTTTTGGGGTTTAAGACTGCAATCAAAAGCTTGGAAAGAACAAGTGGTAATAAACCAATTGATAGTAGTTACTGTACATCCTGGCATAATCAGCACAGAGAAGCATATTTGCTTGACTTTGCGGAAAGCTTATAGCTAAATCTTCTATTCAAGAACAAGAAATAACAATTAATACATGTATATAATTGTTCTTAAAGGAACACAGATGTTAAAAAATGTATAACAACAGTGGGAAAACACACAGACAGTTTTGATTAGTGAAAATGTTGTTTAAATCACAGAGTTGATTTTTATGTTGTTTCTTTACATGTTATTTCCCATAGCTTAAAGCAAATGTCATTTTAAATCCTAGGCAAGACAAACACTGGCAAGAAACTTAAAAAAAAAAAAAAGAAGTAAAAATAAATGACAGACTTTTCGCATAGCTTATCAGGAAGCATCAAGAGCGGCCTTCTCGGTGAACAGAGAATTTAGCAGCTAGCAACTAATATTCTCACAATACCATCTTGACAAATTTAGCACTCCAAATCCTGAAAGCCCAGATTTATACCCATCTGGCAATACTGAGAGACAAACACTCATGTATCAGATGTGCTGCAGAGCTAACATTCCCATGCAGAAAGCAACAGTCATCCTGTTTTGATCTCAAACTCTCTCCAAACGTCACCTATTTCTTGATCTTTTTGTCCTGAACATTGTACCATGCCATAACAGATCCAGCCATTCAGGGCTGCTGGAGAGCACTCATCAAAAGCCCACAGGCAATCCAGAGAAGAAAGCTCATGCTAATAGTATCACAAGATGTCTACAAAGGACATGAAACATGTTTGTTTGTGACAAAAATGAACAGAACTGCATTTTTACAACAGAGAGCAAGCCAAGATGACAAAAAGCTGCAGGCTGGTTGACAATGAAGTTCACAAAATTAATCGAGGTTTACATTTGAGTTCCAGTGAGTTTCTTGCACAAGGAATATATTTGCAGTGGTGGAGGAAAATGTCTCTTTTATAATGTAATCAGTGTTGATGATACTTTCTTTCCCAGGTGCATAATTTCATTTCTATACTAAATGGAATGGCAGAAGATAAAATGGCACCTGCATGGCACCTGCTCTGCTCGTTTTCTTCTGTAGTAGGAAAGCAGGGCAGTGGAATAGCAATCCCTGGAGCAGGTGACTTCTCCCCTGCTGGAACCCATCTTAGCGAAAGTTCACAGTGCACCAGGATGCCCACATTTACTTATCCATGAAATGGGAACAATGTCGTCCGTGTAGATTTTGAGGTTTATTGATTACATCCCTGACTTGATGGTGTCTTTCACACCTGCAAAGTGTCTAAAATTAATGGTCTATTTTCATAAAAATTACTCCTTAGAGCTTTCCCATTTTGTTCACAGGGGAATTATGCCATTTAAGGGTCATTTTTATCATAAGAAGAAAGGCCTGTAGTGAAAACTAATGTATCGTTTCCCATGGAATTAATTTCTTTTTATTAAAAATGCTGCCTTTTCATGTGTAATTAGAACTCAGGCTCACCTCAGGCTTCCGGGAAGTTTTCCTGAGAAGGAAACAGAACTACAAACAACCCACCCACCAGACTGCACAGAGCGCCATGAGGAATGGTTTAATGAAGTCAGGTTACCTTTTGCCAAAGCTGGTCTAGACTTTTGGCCCTGCAATGGCAGGCATGAGGAAGGAAATCAAACTAAAAAAAGGATGGCAAAAAAAGGACAGAGAATATACCAGACAGGTACTACTGTACGGATGTCAGTCTTTAAAAGTATGCTCTAAGTGTCGTCAAGGACAGAAAATAAGAACAGAACAGTCAAGAATTATTACCCAGAGAATAAGAAAAAAATTGAAACTTTGAGGACAAAAATGGAAGAGTCGTGTTTGTTTATTTAATCACTGTAATGATGACAGCTCAACTGGGTTGCAAATGAAGTTCAGGTTTCCCAGTGCTGCAGACACATTAATAATAATAATAAACAAGAAGAATGCTGTAGTCTGGATATTGATTTCTGTCAGTTTTCGAAATATAAACTATTATTTTCAGAAGCATCCTTTTCCAATATTCAATAGCACCTTGGAATAGACATTGTATAATATGGATGTACTATGAAGTGGAAATGTTTATACATTCATGCAACTTTTAATATACATGCACACCTACATTTAGAGAAGTTCACTCATGCATAAGAATCTGAATTTAAATACCTTAATTCCAACATACGCAAGCATATGAGTAGCCAGATTTTCAAAGGAACTCAGGATATAAGCTCCTTCTTATTTCAACATTAATTAATCAGCAATGACACATTTAAGTTTCTTGCTTTACATACAGAACTTCATTTCATTATCTTCCCCTCTCAAACATGCAAACATAAACCACAATATATATGCACGTATATCTATCTATCTATCTACACACACACACTTTCACATAACAAGGTCTAATGAGCCCTCCGAGGTATACAATTATTAAAAATATAGAACATCAAATTCTCAGTTTAACACCACCTCTGAAGGGAACAGCAGGAACAAGAAAAATAAAACTAGACCAAATACTCAATGTAACAATTCCCCAATGAGGTGTGGCAGCCTAGGAAAGTATTATAATGCGATCAAATACAAATTGCAATATGAAAAGGGAAAATTCAATATGCAAGTATTAATAATACAAAATAACATTAGTAAAGTGACATCATCTCTTAGTGCAATATCCTACAGTGTATGAAACCACCTACTTTATGCAACATACCAATGCTCTTTCATATTTCCCAAATGTAACTATACTAAAATACATCTTATGGCAAAGCAGCTATTTTCAAGGAAAAAGTAGCATGAGGAACCTCTTAGGGCTAGGTCATCATCTTATTGAAGTTGGCATCAACAGCTTAATGGGAAATGAAACATGTACAGGCTACAACTGGTGATACACACACTGAGACATACATAAGCCATGTGTGGCCTCCTCGTGTGTGGTAGCTGTTTGGAGAACATAAAATATATTGTTCACATCTAGCTCCAGCCCAGCTATTGACAGCAGGGCACCCTCCAGGAGCAAAATTATATATAGCTTTCACCATCCATTTCTTAGACCAAACAAGCAGAGAAAATGTAACTTTTGCTCTGGGAAGTGGGATAACACCACCGGACATTTAGACCAAGCAACATGGACTTTCTCCCTCACTTGCACACTATCAAAGGGGCCATGACTAACTCCAGCAATAACAGACTATTTCCTAATATATCCTGCATTTTTGTCTCTGTCTTTGCCTCTAAGAGCCATAGTAGGTTCAGCTACACAAATCTACCCATAGAACAAAAAGGCTTCACATAAATAAGGTTGCGCAAAGTTCATCCTTATTGTAAGTGGAATTACCCTTTGCAAAGAGACAAAGAGATGGAGTGCTGGTTTTTTATTTGATAAACAGTTCTGCAAAATCCTCCAGCACCAAGCTGAAAGAAAATTAAAAAGAAAAAAAGAAAAAAAAGAAAGGAAAAAAAAAAGATTAAAAAGACACAATTCCATTTTTCTTCAGATACATCAGGAAGTAAAACTAAAGGTGTAGCATGTATTTTTTGCTTTCAAGGTGAAGGCCAAAGAACATTGCAATAGCATACCTTAAATCAGCAACAACACTAGACAGGACAGGTTGTCCATGGCCTTTATGGATGCCAGGGAGATTAAGCATCTCCCTGCTTCTGTGTAGTGACGTTCCATGCAGCACAGTGCTGGCAGTCTTTGGCTAAACTATTTGCTCTCATTAGTATTTCTGTATTGGATTCAGCACAGTGGGGAATGCTCCTGAGCAATTTATTTTCTCCAACCATTCTGTTCAGCTCGTCTCACCCCTGGGGACTGAAGGGAAATCTTTGACAGGTAGACAGCTCCCTGTGTATAAAAAAAACCCCGAACTAATGTTGGAGGGAAATCAGTAGTTGGCCAACTACAGTAAATATAACGAAGGAAGAGAAACGGCAAAAGAAAGACATTTGAGATAAATTGGCATTCAGAGACAGTATATGAGACAACTGGCTGCCTACCAATCTACCTGAGGGTACAACGGGTACTGGGAGGTTGCCATATTGTTATCTATATCTTACCCTGAAACCTCTCCGATGAAAGGTGGGATTTCCTGCTGAGATGTCAAAGCTGTGCACAGAGCTTTAATTACCATTAGCTGGAGTAATTTATTCTAGGAAAATAAAAATGTCACTGATGAAGACTGCTACTGCTGATGTGATGATTGTTAGGAGCACTGACACATGCTAACACTGGTTTTAATGAGGTCGTTTGGTTGTTTCTCAAAGAAATGTTCCTTAAAATGATACATCATTAGGAAGCTACCAAACACCATAAACAAGAATCCTTTCTGTCATAAAAATATTCCCCCTGTAAAGAAGGCAGCAGAGGACCAAGACATTTAAGTTTCAAACGTTTACTTTGGCCAAGTGATTACTTTCAAACAGCAACACACAAAACAATGTCACCATCAACCAACACGTTGCAGATATTCCATAATGTGCTTCAGCACTAAATTCCACATACACTTGAAAAATAAAAAATATGCAACTGGGCATCAAATAGTGGATTTTCACTGCTCCGTAAATTATATTCACAATCTTTTTATTAAAAAGGGCTTGGGGTGGGGGGAGAGGGGAAGAGATAAACTATTATGTTAGGATATCTAGTTCAGTACAGGAATACCTAGCAAATAGGTTGAATTTTCTACGTAAAAACTTACTGTAAGAAATTGCACAGTAAAACTGTAGGTATTCCAGCAATTTCAAGTTTTGCATTTGAGAAACAACACCCCATTCATTATTTTCTACTTCAGTGCTTCTGAGCATGAAGAATTTAGGTCAGTGTTGAGTCTGAGTTACTGCTGATAACTGTCAACAAATAAAACTCTGCCCTATATTTCATTCTTTATGGAAAATAAATGAGCATGGGGCAAGGAAATTGCCTGTCTTTCTGATACAAGAATCTGTTAGCCAGTGCATTTGCATTTTGAAATTACTTTTGAAGACACAGTAATGGACTTTCCACATTGAGCCTGAGACACTTAAGACAGCATCAGAGAACTGGTCATATTTGCCTTTGTTGGCCCATAGCATGTGAACCTCATCTTCAGATAAAAAACAGGTATGTTCAGGAGATCTCATAAGAATTAACTAAACGGCAAGAAGAAATTGGCTTTAACTCAGTTAAATATGACAGTGACCTAGAAGAACAGGAGGAAGGATTTATTTTTCAGTGGTCGTGAGAAGAAAAGTTAAAGGGCTTTTTGACTGTAGCTGTTCTCCCATAAGTTCAGTATGTTTTAATATGTGGCTGGTTCTATAATAGATTAAAAATAAAATTACTAGAATACATTCTTGAATTTAAATTATACTGCTGCAATTGTGCAGTCCTAGAACAACTGCAGGTGTGGGTAAAAGTCTTTCTTGTCACTCCTCAGCCCTCTGATCTGAGAGAATAGTTACGTTGTCCTCCAGGGAACATCAATATCTGTGACTTGACACATGTTCAAAACCATTAGTTTAGTCCATCCTTATTGCTGATGGCACCTGTTAGTTTTAGGATTGTTTGTATGTCCCAGTGAAACCATCAGAATTTAGGCACACACTTCAGCTCTGCATGTCATTCAGCACGAATGAGCATAAAAACCAAGGATGTAACCATGCAGAAATCAGGCCGCACACTGTAGTAAATTGCCTTCTAAGTTTTATCAGCATTTCTACTTCCAGCTCTTTCTTTTACCGCCTCTCACTACATTTTCTCTCTTATATATAAAATACAAAATGGGGATTATATTTTTTTAACTGAGCTTACCTAATTATTCTTTATTGGCAGTAAAGGAAGAAAAACTCAAAAATGTGAGTAAAGGCCATTCCTTTTCAAATACTTCTTCTTTTAAAAATGTCCGGGGCATTCAATATGTTAATTAAATTTTAATTAGTCATTTTCTTTGTGCTAGGAAAAAAAACTATTGTTTTGCTAGAACAAGCATCTTAGGACAGCATGACACTACCTTCATAGCATACTACTAGTTCTTTACTGGAGAAAACAAACTGCTCTGACTCTGGCAGAGGAAAGCGATGCTGAGGTGTTTAGAACCACAGTATGTACTTTGAACAGGTACAAAGCAAATAAAGGCTTTGATATTTTAATATGTGTTTCTGCTACTAGATGTTCTGCATTGCCAGGCAAAATGAACACTTAGGAGAATCTCTGCAGTCTACTCAAGGTAAAATCCTGGCCCCATCAAATCTGCAGTTTGAACTGATTTTACTGGGGTCAGGATTTCACTCATATTGTTGTCCAACCCTCCACCTTCATGTTCACAGTCTTTTTAAATCAGAATGTCAGAAAAGACCTCAAGAGTAACAGAATCTTTACCTCACAGTTACAAAATCTAAAAATAAATACCTATAATACTCCCGCCTTCCCTAGGCCTATCAAGTCCAATCATAAAAGTTGTCTCTCTGTATTTCCCTCAGTTTCTCCCAGATATGTCCATTAGAGCTCATGCTCCTGTCACCTTTTAGAACACAATTGTCATCTGGCTTAGGTGTGTACCAGTTCTTGTGCTAAGGTTCCCCTTAAATTAGTAGTTCTCCTCTATAATTTACAGACAGCATTCACATCTCCTCAGCTTGATTTCACCAAGTTGTTCAAGTTGAGCCTTGCAGGCATTTTCCGTAAGGGGTTTTGAAAGGTTTCATTTTGAATCTCCATTCACCAGAAGCAGAAGACAGTGTAATTCTCCATTTACAGTATGTAAGAAAATAATTACTTCTACAGAAGCAAGGTTCCTGTCTCAATCATTATATCATTATCCCATTAAAGAAAAATAAATTTGTACGTGATAATCATGCTTTGTGGTTGTATTGCAAGAAAGCCAGAAAGAAATCCAGAAAACATGACTCTGTACCAACTAAAATACAAAATGAGATAAACTGTGTCCAAAATGTGTTAAATCATTTGAATACAGAAAAAAGATAGTACGAGTTTTCAAACTTGGAATAATTGAACACTCTTTATTAGTGTGGCCTTAAAAGGATATGGCCAAGTGAATTGGTACATTTCTAGCTTTGTGAAGTGAATAATTTCTTGAACCACTGGAAAGAATTGATTTTTGTGTCCTTTATTATAGCAGTGTAGTAAAAGGTAAAAGATGAAGAAGGCCTATTAGTCCATCCAACATGTAGCAGTATATTCACTACTGCTTTGTCCAAGAAAATTTTAATCAGCTCATGAAACAGCACTTCAGATATTTCTCACAGGAAACGATTTTGCAGTCTGTTCAATTTTAGTGTAAGGAACTTTTTCTTTTCCCAAATCTACCCTCTTCTTTTATCCAACAATTCTGCGATCTTTTCAAAGTGAAATCCTGTCCTATCCAAGTTAGAGAGAATTTTGTTACTGACTTTAAAGTATCTATGATTTCCCCCTTACAGTTTGCCTGTTTTATTTTTTATGTATAGCCATTGTGCAACCCATTAAAAAGCATTAAAGAGCTTCCCAGGTTTGGGACCATTTATCCAACTAACTAATTGTATTTATCATTGTCAATAGCTTCTTCCCACTCTGTTGTCCGCAGAGCTACGCAGTCAAAATGTGCGTATTCCTTCCCATTTTCAGCCTATTCTCCCCATCACTTTCTGATCTAGAAAAAGCCGGGCTCTCTCACTGACATCAGGATTCGTCTCTCCCCTGTGTTTATTAAACCCATGGCGTTTCTCAGACACCCAGAACCACACAAAAGGAAATGGGAAGGTAATGCAACATTCTCTACCACTGATAACTCAACAGGAAGTAAAAGTAAGGTTTTCTGTACCACAAAGCATAGGCTTCTTCCACCTGAGAAGGAAGGCGGGTCCACTTAGTGGTGCAAGGGTTAGGCATACATCCTCTAGTGGTCCCATACCCCGAGCTACGAAGTGCATAACACGTTTCTTAATGGGAGAACAACGCACCTGACAAGTGCTCCCCAATCTTTCCACCATAATGATGACAGGCACTTGTAGCAAAGGATAAGCTGTGTAAAATAGACTCCCCCATACCTGTGTAAACACATCTGCTGGAAACACGCAAAGAATTAGTAATTTTGAAGCTGCTTTGAGGTCCTTGGCTGGAATGTTTGACGGAAGTACAATGTACCATTACAGTGTCTGTTATTTTTACACGAACACAATTCAAAGCAACAGTACAAGAACAGGAACAACAAATTATCTAAAGAGAAGGCAGAGGAACTTATTTCTGAAATCCTGCCATGGTTTCTGGCTCACACTGCATGCCTGACCACTTCCCTCTGAACAAATCTCATCAAATCTGTTGTCCCATTCCTTTATCATCAGTTTGAGAAAAGAGAAGGGTGAAAGGCTGAATATATTCTAATGTGGTCTTTAAACCTCTGTTCTATGGACAGATGTAGAATATCCTTTTCTGGTGGACTGTGATTATCTACATTTCCCATCTTTCTGACACCTTTACTCACTCTATACATCACTGAGGAAGGAGGTTTAAAATCTGTTTGGGGACTTCTACAATGTAAAAACAAATATTATTTGATTTCAACTTACCACAGCAGAAAATGGAGGCAAGCTTATCTAAATTCTTCCTCTCTGATGCCTTGCTTGAATGTTACTGTAGCATATTCATTATCAGGGTTGGATGATCATTTTCATCATTCACTTTGAATGTGCACTGATGTGTCATTAATTAGTATTAATCGCAAAATTGCCATATAAGTGCAAAGACTATGGGGGCCTATATATGCCTCATTAAGTTAATATAGCTTAAGAAATTGACTGGACTTTCAAGTGTGTTAGCTGTGGAACACAGTAAGAATACGTGACTAAAACTCAACTAACTTACTGTCAAGTACACTGTACAGATGGAGTACAATGAATTTTGCAAAATATTTCTTGTTTCTAACAAAAAAGTTATTATTATTGCTGGTTTTCTTACTACCATTGGACAGTTCATGAACTTGATTCCAAGAGCACCAATGATGTGCCAGGTACTGTAGAAATTAATCATAAGAAACAGCCACTGCCACAATGGCGTACAAAGATGATAAAAAATAAAAGAAAGCACTGCTCATTGCCTAAGCAAGTCCTTTCCAACAGAAAAATAAGGGGTAATCAAAGGAGATATATCTGTCTATGATGCAGTACCATGCTAAATGGCCTACTTTTTTTTCTAAATACTTGTCTAAAGAGGTACAGAACTGAAAATTAAATAACAATGAAGAGTATGATCCAAAAACGCACCACTGTGTCAGCACAATAAGTAATCCTAGCAGTAAGGCATTGTTAGCTATAATGTATCTCTTAGCGCTGAATCTTCCTGCAATTGTTTACGTTTCCAGTTAAAATAAGAACATATCCAGAGAAGGACCACAGCTGTTCTTCCCAGGAATCCACACTAAATGTGTTAAACTGAAAGGCTGCTGCAGCTGCATTGCAGAAACAGGAATCACATCCTAAGGTGCACAGCATTGATCTCTTTCATTTAATTGCAAGATGTTTTGTTGAGATGTTTGAACAGGACTCAGAGTTCATGTTGGATGTTACGTGAGAGACAGAACATGTCTGGTGCCATGAAGACCTAGAATTAGCCTTGATTTCTGTTGGTAGAATAGATAGATAAATGTGAACAGTGACATATGGCTTGCATATGCACAGACAGCTGCATATTTTTGTTTGCAAAGGAGAACACATAGTCAAAAGATCAGATTTAATATGTGATTTCCTATATAATTTTTTTCTTGGAAATTCCATTTTGTCAAGGACCTCGTCATATAGAAATGGCAATACAGGATTCTGTTCTGGAAGGTGTCCCCTAAATATCAAGTCAGTCACGGCTATTGTAACTAACCATGATCATAAACCCATCAAGCTTAATATCTTCGGTTTATTACAAAGCTTTATTAGAAAGCTGTTCTCACATCTGATCCTTCTGAAGATTATAAACCTTCTTTTAATGTATTCCTAAATGTATTCATGGCCATTTCCTCCAGTATAAAGGTGGTCTTTGGCCAATGCCACAATTCTGTTTCCCTGGTGTAGTTATAAACAAAACAATTCTCCACTCAGTTTTCATTTGACTGTTTTTAACATACATATTTTTTAGTTCTCCATGACCTGATCATATGAAAATACCCCCCCAAAAAAACCAAACAGTAAAGTTCCTCTTCAGACTAGATCATGCATTCCTGAGCCAGCTGGGTTAAACCGTCTTAACCTTGTGAGACTGGAAGACTGACTGAACAGCTGATACAGCCATCTCATGGTTTTCAGGTGTGAAGGCAAATGAATGGCAAAACAAAGCTGTAAGACGGAACTGCTCATACTGAGGAAGAAGTCATACTGCTGTCCAAACTGGGTGTCCTAAGAACCTATGAATTTTATAACTCAAACTAGTATCTCAAATTAGCATCTCAGCCAGCTGTTTAGATAGCTACACTGGCTTTTTCATTCTACACTGGACAACTAGCAGCACTAAAATTATGGTGGAACTTCCGAAGGAATTGGCTGGACTAAAAGCTCCTGACAAGCATGTTGCTAATTGTCTCAGAAGAACCATAGGCCAAGTGCTACTAGGAAGGCATAATTTTTTCAGGGATTGATACAACTTCCTGGCTGGGAAAAGCAAACCATGTTCCACAATGGCAGATGGAAAGGAAATTACTCTTGCATGGGCTTGAGAAACTTTCTTTAGCCTGCTTGGTCTTTTGCCAACATCTAGCGAGTTCAGCTGGATGACAGCTGCAGGCTGGCTGCTCAGGTCCTGTTTAGCAAAGCAACAGAGGCCTTTTTCATGGTGTAATCAAAACTGGAATCTCTATGAGCAACAACTGAATTTGAGAATGCAGAATATTCAAAAGAACACAGTGCTGCGGTGTTAATCAGAGACTCTCATTGTTGAATTAACAAGCATTGTCTGAGTAAATACTTTCCCCCAGTGACTTTGGCTTTCCCAGGAAAAGCAATTCAGTAAACTGTAGCAGAAGTGCTGGCAATATCTATAAGATAATCTACACACTATATAGATGGGCATTTTCTATAGCCCATCTACCAGAAGGGTGCGGCAACACAGATATCAACATCAAAAGCCAGTCAGCTGAGCTGACAATGAACTACAAGCCAACACTGACTTCAGTATAATGGAAGACACAGACAGTAAGCTACAGAATGATGCTTTCAAAACCAGAATTATAAATACCATTGAAAGCTATTAATTGTTCTGGTTCTTTCCATAACTTGAGAGGCCAATCAAATGATGGCACGTAATAAAATATCTGGAATAGAAAAATCTTCAGATGTAAATCATTTGATCTCTTAATATGTGCTGTAACTGTTAGGGATGCACTTAGAAAATAAAGCAATGGCCAGAATTGACATGTTTGCAGTTATGATCTAAAAAATATTTTTAAAGTCATGCTGTTCCCTTTATTTTTTTGCCTTCATATTTCTAGGAATGAAGATACTTCTGGGGGAATTCGACACAAACACAGTTATAATCAGGACCCTTCTGGCAGATACTCTCTTCATACTTTTTAGAGATGTGGTGAACAAAGATGGCAGCAAATGGCATTTTTATCAGCTTTAACTTACAGATTTTAATTCTGATCTAATCATGCTTTGGAAGATAAGTATTGGCCCTTATGGAACTTCTGCCATTCCAGAGAAAACTGCGTGGTGTATGCAGTAATCCACTCAAGAGGAACCTCATGAAGCTTAAATGCCAGTGAATATGTGAAATACCAGGTTTTAAAGTGGAGTTTGCACAGCTGCCATGCTGGTTTAGCAGGGAGCAACTCCACTCATAGCTCTGATAATAGGAAAACAGAACTTTGGATGGAAACTGCCTTTCTGCTCTTTGACAAAATCCTCCAATAATGCACTTCACCTTAGCTTTGGCTCTCCCTCCTGTTCATTCTTTTTTGGTTTTTTTTTTCTCCTTTTCCCTCATTCCTCCTATGCTTTGTATATTTCATTCAATAAAGTTAATTGTTTAAATTACTTTGCATTTTTGCAAATATTAAAGTAAGATTTAACATCTGAGTCTGTTACAATGATAAGGTTTCAGCTCCGACATCAAGCTGAACTAGTTATCTTGTAATTTGATTAATGATGTAGGAAGAACTGTAAAACATTTCCCTGAAAATCAGGGTTTATTTGTTTTATTGTCACTGATTGTAGATCCGGATCATGCAATTAAATGTTTTATAACAAAATATAAAATACTGCAGATTATAAATATTAACAACACCTAAACTATTTCCTAGCTGCTATTATACCTTAAATATTGGAACTCTAACCATCAGAGCTACATTTTGTGCTTTGGACAGAACAACATTTTTCATATTTCTTTTGTTGTCCTTCGGATGCCACTGCCTTCAGTGTTAACGTTGCTTTGGAGTAACAATGCATTCAAAAAGCTAAATGAGTCCTGCTACTGTGATTAGATTCTGGTATGTATCAATATGAGCTGCTCCATGAAAGAGAGATTTAAGGTATGGGACACCACAGAAGGTGCCACTCACCCAGCAAGACTTTCCCCAATAACCTGTTACACTAGGCATAATGGTACCTCAAGGTAAATGTAGATGTCTCAGGTTAGGCACAAATCTTGCTACTTTCTTGGCCTGACTAATATATCTTACTGCACTGAGGCTCTGAGATGCTCGGAAGCTCTGAAAATTAAGCCAAAGAAGTTTTGTTTCCTGGATGGATATGGGACAGATAAAACAAACAAAAGGAAGACTTTACCCGAGACTGACAATTACATAAACAAAATATGCAATGGGAAATGTAAAAATATTTGAGAAGAACACAATGTCAATCCACAAGGAGACAGAAAGTGGAGGAAAGTTTTTGTTACTGGTGACAAGAAAAGAAACAACACGTTGGACTTGGAAATAAGCAGAGGATTAAAGGTAAATACCTGTTTCTGTAGGGAGTCTGGTGCTCACATAAGGCTTTACATACAAGATTGATTCATTTCAATCCTGTTGATCTATCAGAGACTAAGTCCCTCATAATTTGGTTTGAATTCACATGTGTCTCATATTTACTCTTTTGAAAAAGCTGATTCTAAAACAAAGCCCTGGAATTGTACTTTTAAGAGATTGTTTCAAAATAAACAAGGAAGAGAAAAACATTGAGATTTTAGATATATTTTCATGTCTTCATGATCTCCTTAAAGGATTATTGTCTGCTTTATTCCTCCCCATGCCTGTTTAATTGGCAACCATGAACAAATACAGTGTGTAGTCAATCCTGCTTTTTGTACATATGCATCTAGTAATATTCCGATAAACTGGACTGGTGTCCTTTGTAGCAAATAAGACTATATGAAATGGTTTCTAATTTTTTACTTCGGACACCTAATACATAAATAGAGTGTGAAACAAAAACTGGTTTGGATTATGAGATATATAGAGAGTCTTGGCTTTCTTGCATATCCTTAGCTGACATGAAGTTGTCACCATCAAAGTAATGAATTTCAGCTTCACCAGAAAATGAGATCAGATTTTTCAGTGTCCTGTTTAGAATTGTACCAAGTACAATGAACATCATTTCTTGTCATTTGTGGTGGTATCTGAGTTTTTGTTTCAAGTTATTGTGACAACAATGTACAGAAATGTTGAGTTTTAAGGATGTGGATCATCTCATTAATGTCAAGATGGCTATTCATGTGATTAAGTTGTCCTACAGTGAGTCGTTAAGTGGAAAAATAAGAAGATGATAACTTGTTTTAAGAAAGGTTAGTAAAAACCCACCTCTCAAAACCTCAAATTCAAAAAATAAAAAGGTTCTTCACAAAAAGGAAAATTACAAACTTATGTCACTTCACTGTGTCTTGGTAGAGAAGTTTAGTCCAAAACTTACTGATGTGATTTGGAAACATTTTCATTTACTGAAATATGATTTTGAATCAGGCGCATATTGCTGAACTATGTAAACAACTTCACCTCTGAACTGCTTCGCTGCTTAACTACAAATACATTAACTCCTTTGATTTATACAGTTTCTCCCAACTTATACTAGGAGGTATCAGGAGTAAATGTCCCATGTTATTGCTCTTTTGGTCTGTGTGTTTTGGTTATGTATAAATACAAGGAAAAAATTAACCATAGCTTAAATCCCATAGACATTACAGAGGTTATCATAGATATAAGGAGCAGCAGCACCTACAGATCCCACTCTCTGTTAAAGACAGACTGGTTTTCATATCTTCTAATGAAATTGCGTTTATCACTCTTGGGTCACCTTTTCTTGCCATCCTCTGCTACAGTACCATCATCTGTATAGCTTAAGTCACTGAATTTGAACTAGTCTTCAGTCATACTAGCAACTGACTGAGACGAATGAAATAAATGTTCCTTTCCTTATAGGTGAAATTAATTTAGCAATGCATAATAGTAGTAGACCTTCCTTTCTTTGTCCAGTTCTACACAATAATCCATCAATGTATTCTGCTTGGCACTTGAATTAACATATCTTAACTTGTGGGCAACAACTCCTTCTAGCATAATGAAATCTTTCAGTCTTTGAATTCAAGTCTATTCCATAGTTTGTCAGCATCTTTACCCACTGCCAATGATCTTTGATTAGGGTATCAGAACACAGAATAAATAAGATACATCCTAACAGTGCATCATTTGTAGTACTAATGCCTAAACAAGAGTTCTTTTCATTATTTTTTAAGAAAGATGATCTCTAGTTAACTGGGATTCAAGTTCATGCAAAATATTTTCATAGAATTTTGTTTGTACTGAAGGAAAACACCAGTGTTGTTTTTTCTTTTTCTGGCTGAAAAGATGCCAGCTGGAGCAAACTAATGAGCCCCAAAAAGAGAACATTTGTACAGCTGGAGTCTGAATGTTATCAAGCTGCTTGTTTTTGATTGACACTATAACAGCCAAGGTAGTGGAAGGTGATCAATAATACTCCCTTTGTGACAATGTAAATAGTATCATCCAAGAGTGATTGGCAAACAAAAACGTTCAGAGGTTCAGCTCAGTTTGGGTAAGCATCCAAGACTTTTTGGTTTTTT
This sequence comes from Pampusana beccarii, assembly GCA_013399365.1. NCBI lineage: Eukaryota > Metazoa > Chordata > Aves > Columbiformes > Columbidae > Pampusana > Pampusana beccarii. The sequence goes on along the minus strand of VWYH01000879.1, from coordinate 1,180,820 downwards.
GTTCTAATTACCTAACTCATTGGGGTCTCCAAATTTCAGTCAAAAATATGTTGATCAGTGGCTTGCTCTGGTACTTGGTATCAGCCCAAGGCAGGAAGTATGATAATGAAAACAAGCAGCTTTTGAAATAAACAGCTCTTAAGCTTTTAAAAGATCCACTTTGGAAAAGTTTAGCTCCTGCTATTTACTTGGAGCTAGATCATTCTTCTGCATCAGTTTCAATTTGTTGTGTATTTAATACACAGAACAGCTAGTGTTGTTATTCGTGTTGATATATGCAGCCACGCACACAACACAAATTATTCAAAAATTTGACAAGGCATGTCTACATGATCTTAATCCAACTCCAACGGAGACAGACTTCCCTGGAAATAAGTAAAACAGAGCCCCATCTGAACACAGAGGACGATGGTTTGTCACTGTGGCCAAAACTCTTTGTTTCCAGTCAATACAGGAATAGACAAAGAGTGAGAGGCTTCAAAAAGAAAAGAAGAAAAAAGTACGAGCACTTTCAAGAATGTGATGCAACTTGAAGAAACAATAGGAACACTTAGGACAGAAAGATGGATGCATCAAAGGTGCAGGAGATAAGAAACATATGAAGGTATGAAGGCTATAGGTATAGACTCTATGAAGGGCTGTAAGCAACGTTTTTGCATATTTTTGCTGGGTAGTAGGAGTGCTGTGCCCAGAGCTAAAGCCATAAGGTTCAATAGTTTAGAGAAGTGGTTTTGCTTTTGTTCTTTTAATCTTTTATTGTGCTTTTGGAATATTTAATGCCTCAGTAGACCTAAAAAACCCTAGTGTCCCATGCTCATTTCAATTCAATTAAGATATACAGGCTGTGCAAAATATACATCAATAGGGAGCCACATTTTCAGAAATAACTGCTTATCCATGCACTTTTTAGCTCATTATAACAGACTCATGGAATTCAACTTTAAATAAAGGCTGTTGGGGGACTAAATTACAACACAGTATCAAGAGACTTCATGAACTAGACATATTCTGTTTTATTAGCCTTTTATTATATATAGTATGAGTCAGCAAAGCATTCAGTCTCTGCTAACCAGAGTTCTGGTACTTACTCTAAATCTTGAAGGCAAATATTTACCACCAAGGACACCCTATAAAGGAACTGTAGGTTTTGGCCCTCTCCCTGTTCAAACAGACTTGACAGAGCGTCTGTCTTGCAGACATTTTGGTTCTCCTTTCAGAAAGCCTGCCAGGAACTTGAGGAAACAGCATGAACCTCGCTTCCACACTATACAGTGTCCTCCTTCTGTGACAATGTCTTTCCCTGCAAACACACCAGTTCCCTAAGACCTTATTTTCAATATGATTACATATATATATGTGCCACAGGGGCACATTGCTGGCTCACGATCAACCTGTTGTTGACCGGAACTCCCAAGTCCTTCACTGCAGTGCTGCTTTCCAGCAGGTCCTGCCCTAACCTGTATTGGTGGGGTTATTCCTGCCCAGGTGCAGGATCCTACACTTGCCCTTGTTGAACTTCATCAGGTTCTTCTCTGCCCAGTCCTCCAGCCTGTCCAGGTCTCAGTGAATGGCAGCACAGCCTTCTGGTGTGTCAGCCCTTCCTCCCAGTTTGGTAGCATCAGCAAACTTGTTGAGAGTGCACTCAGTCTCTTTACCCAGGTCATTGATGAACAGGTTGAACAGGGCTGGACCTGACACTGATCCCTGGGGAACCCCACTGACTACAGGCCTCCAACCAGACTTCACACCATTGATCACCAACCTCTGAGCTCTTCAAAAAGGAACTCCTTCCAAGTGATGCAAGAAATTTGAGAATACCAAGCAGAACAGCAGAATACCAAACTCTGGGGTTTGAGTGCAGGCCAGTATTTGTTGCAAGATTATTATACTTTCTAATGTGATTACTCTGTCTAAGTTTTTCCTACCTGGAAATGTTTGTTTCCATATGAAAAAGTAGGTATAACCTTCTTGCAAAGAAGCAGCAGAAAGCAACATTCCTGATTTATTGGAGATGGAACAAGAGAGCCATGATTACTTACAAAAAATACTTGCCAAGACCTTGTGAGCCATGCTTCAACCCACAATGGACTTGAAGGGTATTACAGAATAAACATCTGAAAATGGGTTTATGATGGAAACCTTGACAGACCTAAAACAAAGCAGTAAGCAGGTGCCACTATAATTAAGAGCAGTGACCCTTCAAAGAAAAGGGTTGCCAGCAGGTAAATAAACTACCATTGTGCAGTTCACCTTGTTAAACAGGGAACTTTGGAAAATGATTGGAGAAACAGCATCGATCAGTGTTACTTTAGACATCAGATATGAGACAGCTGCCTGCTGTGGGACAAACATGCTGTATGTACTAATAGAAACAAGATCTTTCTTCTGAAAGTTGTGCTACAGGTAATCTGAACCCTTGAATTTATGTCCTGTTTACAGTTGTCAGGTTCTTCAATATTTTTAATCATGTCTGAGGGGGGTAAATATGACATCTTTGACGTATGTAATATACCAGCTCAGGTAGACAGAAATATTCAGATGAGCAAGAAGAACTTAAGACAGTCTGTCGTGTAATGGACCTGCCAGCACAATCCTGTATGCATGCTCTTCCTTTTTTTTTTTTTCTTTTAACTTCACATTTCAATACGTCAGTGTAATTGTGTTTGATTGTGACTGTTTTAAGTTCAAGGGTTACTGTGGCCAGTTAAAGCTGCGTTGTTTAGTATGGCTTTCCAGTTGTTGGGTTCTTTGTTACAGCAGGAGTGTTTCAGAGTTTCACAGCAGCACAGTAAAATTGCTGAAAGTGCATGGCTACTTTGATTGACGGGGAACACTAAGTCATAGCTGAAGCCTTGTGTCATCATAGACTGCAAAAGCAATATTGTTTCTGGAGCAGTAAAAGAAAACCCAGAATGGAGCTTAAAATTGTTTTGTTCATTATCAAGGATATCTCATTCTAGAGATTTATTTTGCATATTTTTCCCTGCATGTGAGGTCTCCTGTGGGACAGTATGATCTTGGATTTTGTTGAAGGGAAGGTGGCCAGGTTGTCTTAGGCTTTACTTAATGTTACTGAGGAAACTTGAAGCTGTAAAGCTTACAGCAGCTGTAACTTCAACCACTAAAGAAGCAAAGCATGGATTTTGAAGATTTCACTTGCTTAATCTCTTTTTTTAACTCCTCACTGATTGCTTGTATATCAAACCAGCTACTTTGGTAAAGCTGCTTATCTGAGATCAAGAGCACAGTATCTATCAGCTTTAATTTATGAAATTCTAGGAATGACAGTCTAGCTGTTTTGTTATCTGGATCTTCACAGCACTTTAATTTTGGAAGAATGGGTTGCATTTAGCACCTAGTTTCTTTTTACATGTGGCATTCACTTTTTTATTATTGCTGGTTAACCATTTGGTGATGTTTCTCTTTCCTCAAAAGTCAGTCTAATGCTCTAACAAGTACTGGGTAAAGAGTATCTCCTCCCCTGGTATACTGGTTATGGTCCCGTTATACAGCCTGGGATGCTGTGAGCTGTCTTTGCTCCTCAGTTCCCAGCCTGTGTTATTGCAAGGAGCTATTCCTTCCCAGATGCATGACTCTGCTTTCATCTTTGCTGAATTTCACAATGTCCCTTTTGTCCCATTCCCCAGGCTTTAGAGGTCTGTCTAAATAGCAGCCCTGACTTCAAGTATGTTAAAGGGTGCCACCAGCTTGATGTCATCTGCCAACTTGGCAAAGCATTATGTCACCTCAGTCATTGATGAAGATGTTAAACACAACGGGTCCCTGTGACATCCAACTTACTGGCCTCGGCGTGAGGTAGGAGCATACTTTCTGGGTGAAATCACCCTTTGCATAGCTTGAGTAACTCAAGCTGGGTATTTTGCATGACCTGTTAATGGCAACAGGGATGATAGTGATTTGGTAACTTCATTTGCATTGCTTATGGCTTCGCTGTGACCCCACCGTACTGCCTTCACGGTGTTTGTAGTGGTAGCGCCTCATTTCCCTTAGTCCTTTGCCTTCCTTCTCAGCTGCTTGGCTGTCGGCTGCTCTTTGCACATCAGTTCTGCAGCTCCAGCAGCTTTGTCCAGGAAATTGAAGTGACAAACAGGCATTCTGGGAGGGGAAGCTCATTTATTTCCTAAATGGCTGTCTGTTATAGTTGCATATGTTAGAAATGGCTTCTGCCTCAGACTTTGCTCTTGGGAAGTATAGCTGTTCAGTAAAGAGAGAGACCTTACAGTAGAACCAAAATGTGCTAAAAGAGTGATTGCTGCTTATGGTCTTATCGCATCATTTGATCTCAGTGTTGTTTCAGGCTTTTGATTGAAGATTGAGGCTTTTGTGGTTTTTAGTCTGTTCTGAACACCTAAAATGCCTTTCCTACAGCATCCCAGGAAAATACAATAATTCAAAATAAAGGAGAAGCAGGAAGGTCCTACTAGCTCAGTTTCAGATGTAATGTTGCAAGGACTCATTTAATGTAAAGAATGGATTATCTTCCAGTTTTAAAACGAAATTACAGTAGTGTGTAGCTGTTACAGAGAATAAAAAAATGGGTTTATTTTTAGTTTCTGATTAGAAACCTATTCTAGGGCTTAGCTGGAATAATGACAGCTCCTTTATTAATACATGCTGGCTGCATATTATGATAGCAGCATAGAAGAAACTTGCACTTCCTTCGTTTTCCTACCTCAAAAGATATGTTAACTTGTAATTCTTTAACTGAAACTTTAAGCTTCTGAAGCCATCTGGTTTAAGTAGTGTGCTGGTTTGACTGAAAATGGGTTAATTTTCTTCATGCAGATAGAAACCTTTCTTTTTCATAGCTAGCATGCTCACCATTTGGACTTAGTTTGAGAACAAGAGATAACACCCCAGCACAGAGTCAATGTTTTTAGTTGCCCTGGTCTGAGAGCCAAGGACACTCTTAGTGTTCTGCCCACAGGTGTGAGGCAGTGAGGAAGGCGGGCAGAGATGGGGCAGAGCTTGACTGACATCCAGACTGACCAATGAGAGTATTCCAGCCCATTAGTGTCATGCTTCATATTTAAGGAGTTGGGGCCTTCCAGTTTCTCACTCTCTTCTTCTCTCCTGCTCTCTCTCTGGGGTGCAGCCGGAGGAGTTTTTGGTATGGTACGTTTAGTTTGGTCCTTCGCCATTTTGCAGAGGCCTCTGAGCCTTTCTGCCTTTTTTCCTCTCTTTCATCTCTCTGGGATTGGCTTTGGGACCAGGTGTGGCTTAATGGGACTGGCTGCTCAGTTGTGGACAGAGTTTGTTTGGAATTGCCTTGAGTATCTTTTATTTCTAATTTCATATATATATATTTACTAGTAGTGTATTAGTAATTTGATATTTTTTTAAACTTTGTTTATCTTAATCCGAGTTTCTCCCTTCCCTTTTGATTGTCTCCACTACTGGGGGTTGGGGAGGGCATGTGTGGCTATTATGGTTGTATTGCTAGCTCGGGTTAAACCACGACAAGTAGTTGTAACACTTTCAAATAAGTTTGTTACGAAGCTACTGAAGTAAATGTAGCTGCCTTTCTTCCTCTCATAACCTTTTTCCTTTGGTAATTTAGCTTGCCTTTTTTACATGTAATATTATTAAGATACAATGCCTTAAAGAGATTACTTATTAATCCATATTTTGGAAAGGTGTATTGACCTCGCACTTCCTATAGATATGGGTAGGCAAGAGATGAGTGTGATATCCATCATCACATGTAACACTGGACAAAGTTGAAAGAGCAAAATACAGTACCTGCACAGAGGGTAAGCCAGTGATTCATGTCTTTATCTCCCAGAGCTGCTTTTCAAGCATCAGTAAATGTGGAGCATCATATTCTACATGAAAAGAAATGCAGATATAAACTTTTACCTCTTCCTGATACTGAGGAGCACATTCCCCACTAACCCATGAAAATTTTAGAGTTGTTTATTCAACCTTTGTAGTGCAGTGCTTCTGCCCAAAGCCTGTCTGAATATCTGTGTGCTTTTTACAAGACCTGCTCATAAGCAGTAGAATCCCTAAGTGTGTTCTCTTGCCTCCAGCTTGGCCCCTGGGAGTATTACTCAAGGGACTTAACATCTGGTGATCTTTGAGTCCACAGTTAGTGCTTGAAATCGAACATTGCCTACCTGTTTAGTTCTTATTGGAAACAACGCAAGAAGCCATGCTCTACCAAATTAGAACAATGGTCTTTCAATCTTCAGTGCTGGCAGTAGGAGATTTTAACTGGGAAGCGCACACAAGTTTCTGTTGTCCATTCCCCTCGTACTTGCCCAGCATCCTGAAGGGCTGTATTAGGGATTTGCCTGTTACGCTTAGCATCTGTTTATGGGCATATTTTAACAAGCTGAAAATAATAGTATTAACATGAATGGTGGGAACAAACCTTGTCTGTTCATCCTTTAACATGCAGTTTCTAAAGTGCTCCTAATGCCATAATGTTCCCCCTCTACAGATCAGGTTACTAAGATGACACAATTTTGTTGTAGATGATTTTTTTTCTCTCTAAAATACTTTAACCTTCTAATTTAAACCAAGCAAATAACACTTGAATTTCTTATGTCACACAGGGTTAATCCATTCTCCATAGTGAAGTGCAAAAACTTCAGAATTAAGATATTCTGTTCCACTGCCATCTGTATAAAATGTTGTTTACACTCCAGGCCTATTGCTTCAGGAAATTATTGATAGGAACAGCTGCTCCATCACAAGAAGAGCAGAAAAGTCCTTCCTTTCCAACCAGGGGCACTTTTCAGCCACCTTTGCTTTATCACCATGACACAGAAGCATGGAAGATTGGATTTCAGACTTTAAATAATAATGATAGCAGTAATAAAAAAGTATAGGAAAGAAACTCTTTAAAACTTCACTTGAGAACTTTAGTGAAGTTCTGAGCCATCTCCTTGTGCTCAAAAGGATTTGTTCAAAACAAAATGAAATTCAGAGCATAAGATATACAGTACAATCAGTATCCAACTTCAAATGCACCTCGTTGCTACTGAGTTGAACATTACAATTACAATTATAACTCTGCAGTGCTTTATGCATAAATTATTTAAATTAAACCACATAGATTATTCAAATTTTATCTCCAAGAAACACTTCTCAAAGCCTGCTAACACATTGCAGCCTAGTGCTAACATACAAAACTATTAAAGGCTTGATTATTTTTAAAAAATCTTATTGGAACTATACTGTGTGCAATGACTTGACTTATTTCAAGTTGAATGAGCCTTGGGTTAAATGTATTTGGTGCTGGTGTTGTGATTTCAGATCGACCTCCAAACTCAGTTGATCAAAGGATTTAAGCTGGTGTTAGTCATTCCATTCGTGGTAAGAAAGTAGCATTCTGTGACTTTTTTTTGTATGTGAAGCAAAGGGCTCTGCAGTGAAAACACAGAATTCACTCTTTTTTACCTCGTGAGAGCAGCCCTGGCTGGTGTAGTAATTTGACATGATATTGACAATTATTCACTTGAGCCAATCATAACATAACAATAATATTTGCAGGTTGAAAGAGCTTTGTAAGAGAAGGGCTAATGGGGGGGGCGGGGGTGGGAATCTGACTTCTGGAGGGCATCGCTAGTTTTGGGCATTTCTCATCGGTGCTTGGGGAAAGCAACGTGATCAGTTTGTTCCTCTATTGCCAATGCAGGGAAATGGAGCAGGTTAGACCAGGCTTTGTTAGATACTCCAGCCTACAACAGAATATCCGAAACAAGGGAAGAGAACTCCTCCTTTGCAGCACCTCATTAGCCTGAACTTGGTGACCTAGTAAAAATCAATGGTTTTTTTTATTTTTTTTACTTTTAAAAATCAGAAACTTCTTCAAAAGTTGCAGTACTTACTGTAGACTATGAAAGTGATAAAAATACCTTTTGTTATTAAAATGCTTTGTGTATGTGAATGAATCACTGTCCTGCATTAGGCACTCTGATTTCTACTTTTTCTTCAGGGAAAATGAGTGGAAATTAAAAAAGCACAACTTAAGCGATCATATTATTTGTTTCCCTTTGTGAATTGAAGCAATACAATGACAGAGTAGAGATGCTTGCTTCTATGTTTCAGTTAAAGTGCAACAAAATGCTCAGTCAGATCTAGGGAGTATCTGAATAACCAGGTGCTTGATTATGGTGCCTGACTAATTACCTGAACTGTTCAAACCATCTCCAGCCTGGTTTGTATTCTTGCTCTGGGGGTTTATTAGCAAAGAAACTCTAAAACCCAAAAATGAGAGGGAGGAAAGCCAGTCAGAAGATGGAAGTGAAAAAGTAGGAATAATTAAGCCTGATCTGAGAGGGCAGATCCTGTCTTGCCTGATATCCTGTTTCTGGGGAACAGGATGCTTGCAGTCAATCCGGTCCTTAGAACCTCATAGCTGCAGACTGGCATATGCTCAGAAGCAATAAATGAATATGCTCAGACAAAACTGCAAGCCAAATGATCAGCTTTATTTTAGTATCTCCTAACAGTGGTGGGTTTGTGAACTCTGTACTGCACACCATCTTGCACTCTGGGCTATGCTGTGTTCCAAAATGCTCTGTGGGTCCCTCACTAGAGGCAGTTTCCTATGGCCTTGCCAGGTGCTGGCTGATGGCAGCCCTGTGTTTAGGCACCAGCAACTGACGCTTTCTCTGTACTGTGATAGAAGGTAAAAGCAGTGGTAGGATATAGAATTATTTAAGTGCACTGAAGATGTTTCTGAAGGTCCTGGAACAGCATACTGAGTGTTTTACAAATGCAAGACAAAGATGTGCCTCTTCTAAAGGATTTTTAAAAAATCACATGGGAGAGAAGATCAGATGTATTCAAGCCAGACAAGGGACCTGAGAAGGATGAGTAATCACAGGTGGCATGCTATCTGTCCTCTTCAGAGCTGTCAAGTGTAAGCTTGCATTTTTCAGCACCAGATACAGAAGTCGTGCCAGAAAGTGACAGGACTTAAGGGCTTTTTTGTTTGTTTGGTTTGGTTTTGTCTGTTTGGTTGGGTTTTTTCACTGTAGAGATAGGGAAAAGGAAGAGAAAGAGTAAAAATGCTGTATTTTTGGTGCATGTGGTTTCAGCATCTCAGAGTCCAAGAGCAAAAAGGAAAATAATGTAGAATTTCTGCATTAGAAAACATGATCGTTCTTCCCCATGTTGTGTTTCCATGTGTCTTACACACATACACTAGCTGTATATAAATGAACATTATGATAGTGAGGTCAACTTACTTTAAGAACTTAGTAATCTTTCTCCACAGAAACCAGTTCTCAAGATTCTTGTATTGAAAGTTGATGAGTCACAGTGCCTTTCAAGACAGCCTTACTACCTCCTGAAGAGAAAAGTTAATCTCAGTCTTGTAATTTGTCTGCATTGTATCGCTGCCTATTATGGTATAAGAAGATAATCAGTATACCTTAAAATGGAAATTCAACATTCATATTTTTGTGGAGTCATAAACAGTCAGGATAGGCCCGTTGTACAGGGCAGTCTAATGCTTTGTGACCCAAATTCATTGGAATGGCCTGCATTTTAATACAGCCAGATAAGGTGCTATATCTCAATATGAAAAACGTACGTCATCCTTAGTGACAAGATCCTTTGGCAAGGATCTGGAAAGCGCAGTGGGCAAGCAGTTAAGGGACAGTTCTGTTGGGAGGCTGTGGGCTAAGGTGTGTCCTGAGATGTGTGAGTAGAGAAGAAATTGTTGTCTTTTAGAGTACATTTAACTCGAACAGAAGCGATGACCTTCCTACAGGAATGCTGGGTAAGTCCAGAGGTTATGCTATGCGGTAGATGGAGAATTGCAATGGCAACTTCTCCCCTTAAAACTTATGACTGTTAAAATTCAAAAGCAGTAGAGTCGTGGGAATAATAACTTCAGAGGCTATTGATATCTGAATTGGTAAATGTATCATACTTTAAGACTGGATGCTGTATTAACCTGTTATTTGACCGTGTTTTTACTATTATGTACATATTAATGTGTGCAGCAGCAGGTGCACTCTAAAATAAATATTGTTAAACAGTACTTTAATATATGACCTGAGTTTAATCACTGAGGTAAATTGCTACTTGAAAATTCTGGCATCCCTGCAGCAATAACTTGCGTGCAAAATACTGGCTGTTACCAAACCAGCTGTGATACAGGTAGGACTAGAGCAGTGCAATCTTTATCAGCGCAAGTCTTTAACTTTAACTGGGATGTGCTGTGAAGAGACATGTCATTGATTGTCAACGTAAGCTTTAAGAGTGATGACACATGGTGGTAGTATCAGTAACCAAGTATTTGGCATCAAATATATAGCGACAAATAGCTGCAAACATCTGCAGACAAATAGGTTAGAATACCTGTAGCAAACCATGATATTTTTGTCTTTTTACCAGAACTAAGATAAAATATATTAATAACCTGGTTCTGAGAGCAAACTCAGTGCAGGTTTTAACCCTTTTCTCTGTCAGTAGTTTGGTACCGTAAAATCACCTAACCAATGTTCAATGTTATGCAGGTTCTTGAATTTGTTACTGGCCATAGATTTTATTAAAATGAGTTACTGAATTGTGGTATGCAAGAACCTGGTTTGCAATTTACAGAAGACTGGTTTAATCCTCTTATTATTAGAGATCTTAATTCTGAATTCCTCAATGTCATTTGAAGTTTTCACTTTGTATAGTTCTGTTTCCTGAAAAATCAGTGGAAAATGGAATTAAGTCAACTCAGAATGTGTCTGAAAGTCTCATGCTTAAAGTCTTTTTTTCATATTAATGACAATTTATTACTGTAGAAAATGTAGTGGAAAAGAGTATGCTTTTTAAGTGTCACCTTTTCTGAAGAAATAACTAACAGGTTTGCAGACTTGATCATTTGGAGGAGAAATATAGTATTTCTATGACACTTAGATATCTGATGAGAAAGAAAAATAGACCCGTTCCTAGTTGCTGAAATTGTGGAAGATGACAACTGAAGATCTAAAATTCTTCTTGGGCTTTGTATCTCCTAAATTATAAATGAAAGTAAAAACTTTCAACTTTGTATCCTTCATCACAGAGTATTAATTTAGCTATGCACATATAGTAACTCAGCAACAATAACACGTGGCTTGAAGGTCTGTGTAGAATTAAAAGGCTGCGGAGGAACCGTTTCTGCTTCCTTGTGTAGGCTACTCAAACCTTTCATCTCTGCATGATCAAGTAAGTAGGGCTGTGTGGAGCAACCTACCTCAAAGCAAATGGGCGCAGAGTTAACAACCTCCTGGTACACAGCCGCTGAAGACCAACAGTAAGATATTCCTTTCTTTCTGCAGTGAAGGAAATTGTGATTCTTCCATATGCTATTTCTTTGTGGTAAGGTTATAATACCTCTTTGAGGTATGGTATTTGTAGTACCATGTGAGTTAGATCTTGACTTGGATTTCCGTCTTTTCAGTTCTGGAAAGAATCCAATAGTTGCTTGGGGTGGTTTTTTGCACCCCTCCCCAATCTGCATGTGTTTGGCACTCAGGAAAGTTCTAATCTCAACACCCATTTTAGCTGTGTTTTAGGGTGGGTGAGTTGAAAGAAGAAACCATCTGGAATTCCTTTCAATAATAAGAAAAAAAAAAATCCCAATAACTGTTATGTATATTACCTACTGTAGAGAGATTTGTAACTTGCTATGGCCATATACTGTCAGTTTTACTTCCAGCCACATTAGTAATCCGTAATTGACTCGGATTTATGAATGCATGTTGCTTTTTTTATTTTCAGTCATCAAGCTTCAGGGAAGCTGTTGTTAAAGGAAGCCTGAATTTTGTTTTTACTGTAGGGCTGGACTGTGGTTTTCTGACTGATGTGTTTTATTATGGGCTTATGCTAATAACCTGCAGGCTGGAGTCTTTTAAGTATGTAAGTAAACTGCATCTGCAGCCCTAGGAGTTATCTGTTAGGGAATAGGTGTTCATCTGTCCAAATGGTGGAGCAGATGACCTCTGTGAATACCAGTTTTCTGGAACTTAGATATGTCTCAGACTGGCAAGAAAAGGCATGATGCGACCTCCACCACACCCTTGTGTTTGCTATCTGAAGTAAAAGAATTACAGCTTTTGGGAGACTGAGTAAAGTTGTGTTGGTTTGCTTTCTAGTGTTGCTAAGTAGGTCACCGTAAATATAGAACTCATTAAGGTGCATCTCTAAGAAGGGAGCATACTGTGAGCTGTTTGAGTTGGTTTCGGAATCGGTGTTTTTCCTCAAGTACTACAGCTGCAAAGCTTAACTTTCTTACTGACACAGGGTTGATAGTAAGGATTAGCAAAAAGACTGAGAAATGGTGACTGGAGCCTACGAAGTCAGCAAAGCTAAATATTACATATGGCAGTAGTATTTCAGCCTAATGTTTCATTGCCCTTTCTCCTTTAAACAACAGAAGATATTTTCTGCTAAAAAACAAAACAAAACACAAAAACCAGTCGTGAGCCTCAACCTCTATCTTATCTTTTGTGCAGTCCTCAGTGCTGAAAATCAGAATGCTTCTGCATCAGACCACACTGTTGCTAATGAGACCCGATGCATGTCAAAGGCAAGCTTGGTTTGGTACATGTGACTCATCTTATTTAATAATTTGTATCATAGGATCATAGAGTATCTCAAGTTGGAAGAGACTCGTAAAGATCGTTGACTCCAACTCTCTACTCCTCACAGGACTATTTAGTACGCTGTTATTGGGTGGAATTCTGTAACTATTCCTCAATATGTCTTGGTTATTTCGTTATGGTATGCACTTCAAGACTTTTTTTTTTGTTCCATTATTTCCCCCAAGATTTCCTCTTAAATGTTTCCAAAACAACAACAAAAAATCAAAGACTTTTTCTTTTTTGCAAAGTCTCCTCTGATAAGCTGACAGATTCCTATGCACTGAAAGGAAACAGAAGATTATCTTGAATTTTGTGTTTCCTGATATTTGCAGCTGTTTTCCTCCAAAGAGCCAAGACACCTGTCATAACAAAGAGGAGTGCTTTCTTTGAATCAATTACTAATCAGCAAGAATTATTAATGTACTGAAGGGGGAAGGTGTTTTCTGAGCATTATTCAGTGATTTTTATCCAGTCTTAATGAAACACATAAGAAAACTCTGTTTGCATCTGTGATTTCATTATTTGTCTAGATGAGAAGGTAAAGAATGTAACAAGCACTGAAATTACCCAATGGTTTCAGAAGTCAAACGAATATGTTTATACTCACTAACATAATTGTGAAAAACTGACTTCTGAAGCTGTCTTGGAACTCTGTAGTGCAAATCTTCTCAGGATTTTAATCAAGTTTGGCTTATAAATTAAGAAATTGGATTAATGTGACTGATTAAGTAAATAAATAGCTTTTACCATTTGACACTTAATTCAGAGGCTGTCAACACCTGCCCCAGCCTCAGTGTTCATCAGACTATCTGAAAAGGCTCAGTAAGCTTATCTGGTGTGTAAAGTATATTCTTCTTTAGAAATATTCCATCTGATTTAATATTCAAATAGCACTTATTCTTCTGGTTGTTAAAAGTGTGGACAGTTAAAAATGGACAACCAGAGTGTATTCTACACATTCCAGTTTGTCTCTCTACGTTGTTTTAAATTCCTGACCAGTCTTGCCACTGCCCTTTCTGCAAACAAGCAGACACCAGCAGCACAAGGCTCTATTAAATCTAATCAGCCTGTGCAGGCTGGGAGAGTTTTGCCAGATCCTTCCAGTCACTAAAGAAACAAACAAGCTGTAGCACTGAAAATTTGTGGAAAAGCAAGTGTGTTATCTTTTTTTAAACCACCTTTAGCATTGTTTTTATTACTATGAAGTATGCAAGCTCTATCTGAGGTTAGGGCTCTGGTAATTGTTTGAGACATGGGAAGGGGATTCTTTGTCCAAATAACTTATAACCTAAATAGTTAAAGCAGTACATGATTGGAGAAGGAACAGAGCACAGACAACTGAGGTGACTTGCCCAACATCTCATGGCATGGCAAGAACTTAAGTCCAGCATCCTGACTTGCAGTTCAAGAACCCGTTCTGCTAGATGAGATGGAATATACAAGTCTCTCGTTTTACTATGCAGAATCCTGGTTTCAGCTTAATATGTCCTGCATGACTAACTGAAGTCCAATTGTTTTGGAAAGGTAGCATGTGAAGCTGCAGTTACTTTCAAGTCCTGTTACTTCACTCTCAGCTCTCACGTGTGTTGTTAGACCCCTCCTGCAGACAGCTAGAGCTCATGTAGCTGAAATAAGGATCCTCAAAGCTGAAAGAACTATGGGAGTCCTCATCAGGGAAAACACTCCCTGTGGGTGGAGCAATCCTGAGAAAGACTCAACAAATGTCATTAAAGCCCTTTGGTAGTCTTTGGTGTTTTGTTTTTGTTGTTTGTTTGTTTTTGTTTGCTTGTGGGTTTGTTTGTTTGTTTTTGGTGGTGTTTGGGGTTTTTTTTGTTTGTTTTAAGGTTCAAGGAAGGCTGTTAGATGAAAGGGTGGCAGAAGTATGGCCGCAAGGTACCCAAGCTTTCAGTGACAAAAAATCTCTTCTAAGTCTTAGTGAAATAGTTGATCTGGACTTCAGAGGACTCTTTTTTTTTTTGTTGAACTTGCACTTCTAAGACCATACCTAGAGAATAAGTAGTATGTCAGTCCTGTCTCCCAATAGCCATTTGCTTAATTCTAGCATAATTTCCTCTTTATGCTTCTAATATTCTGGCTAATCTACACTATTATGATATTTGTGGCTACATCATCTGTACTGAAATAAGTTTTTAAATTAAAAATGGTATACTTGCTAAAGTTTTATCTTTAGTAGGAAATGGTAACAGTGTTATGTTCAGGCAAAGTAGTGAAACTGAAAAAGAACTAGTAAGCATTTTTCAAATTGTTACAGGTAAATAATAAACAGCTTTTCCCTACTGCTGTTATACGGTGATAGCTGTCTTGTCTCAATTTTCGTTTTCCAGTGCTAAATTAATTTAACAGTTACTTCAGACCTCAGTAATTTACTCCCATTAAATGCACAGCTAGGAGAGTTCTGGGGATCTGCAATGAAGAGTTAGAAAATGCAGTACACACTCTTAATAAGAAATTATTTTTATTAGCTTTATTGTGTGATTATGGCTGCGAGTAGATGGAAATACACAAAGGTGAATAAAGTATAATAAATATAAAAAGAGAAGACTGGAGAATTGGGCATTTTGGTCAGGATTTTCAGAGACCTCTGGGACTGGAATACCTAATTCCTATTAAATTTTCATTGATAGTAGGAATCCACCTCTTTTACACAGCTTTGAAAGCCTTAGTCCATTTGTTAATATTCTCCATGAATCATAGACTGTCCTGAGTTGGAAGGGACCCACAAGGATCATTGAGTTCAACTCCTGCCCCTACATGTGACAACCCCACAGTTCACACCATGTGTCTGAGGACATTGTCCAGTCTCTTCTTGAACACTGTCAGTGTTGGGGCCGTGACACCTCCCTGTGGAGCCTGTTCCAGTGTCCACCACCCTCTGGGGGAAGAACCTT
>VWYH01000879.1:867393-1164756 GCA_013399365.1 Pampusana beccarii | reverse complement strand
ATTTATAAAGACATTGAAGAGCACTGGCCCTAAGATGGATCCCTGCAGAACCCCGCTAGTGACTGGTCACCAGCCAGACATAGCCCCATTTACTAGAACCCTTTGGGCCCACCCTGCCAGCCAATTGTTCATCCACTGCATTGTGTGATTACCCAGCTGTGTGCTGGACATCTTGTCCAGGAGAATACTGTGAGAGAGCGTCAAAGGCTTTACTGAAATCCAAAAAGATTGCATTGACAGGCTTCCCTTGGTCAACTAGGTGGGTAAGCTTGTCATAGAATGAAATTAAGTTTGTTAAGCAAGACTTTCTCCTCATGAACCCATGCTGACTGGGACCAATGACTGAGTTGTCATTCAGATGTTTTTCCAGAACTCCCAGAATAATCTTCTCCATGATTTTGACAGGCACAGAAATGAGGCTGACAAGTTGCACAGATGAATATTTGGAGTTTAAATTGTTTGGGGTTTTTTTGTTTTTTGGGTTTTTTTGTTTTTTTTTTAGAAATAATGTGATAGAAGTTTTACATTTGTACTGTAAGACAAATGAAATCATACAGTGATCCCCATTGGCTTTACTGGGCTTTGGAACACACCTTTTCAAATAAGATCAGGTAGCTTTACACAGTGTGCTGGTTTGACTGAAAATGGGTTAATTTTCTTCATGCACGTAGAAACCTTTCTTTTTCATAGCTAGCATGGTCATTATTTGGATTTAGTTTGAGAACAAGAGGTAACACCCCAGGATAGAGTTGTTTTTAATTGCTCTGGTCTGAGAGCCAAGGACACTCTGAGTGCTCTGCCCACAGGTGTGGGGCAGCGAGGAAGGCGGGCAGAGATGGGGCAGAGCTTGACTGACATCCAGACTGACCAATGAGAGTATTCCAGCCCATTAGTGTCATGCTTCATATTTAAGGAGTTGGGGCTTTCTGGTTTCTCTCTCTCTGGAGCGTTCTTGCTCTCATGTTTTTTTTTCTCTCCTGTGCATGGAGCTGGGGGAGTTTTGGTGTGGGACGTTTAGTTTGGCTTTTGCCATTTCGCAGAGGCCTCTGGGCTCTTCTGCCTTTTCGCTCTTTTTTTTTTTTCTGTTGGTGACCAGAGTGTTCCTTCCTGGGACTGGCTGCTCGTGGACGAAGTTCATAAGGAATTGCTTTGAGTATCTTTTATTTCTATTTTATATATATATTCACTAGTAGTGTATTAGTATTTTGTTATTTTATTAAACTGTGTTTATCTCAATCCAAGTTTCTCCCTTCCCTTTCCATTCTCTCCCCTGTTAGGGGAGGTGCAGGGGGGAGGGTGTGAGTGGGCAGCTATTGTGGTTGTATTGCTAGCTTGTGTTAAACCATGACACAAGGAGGTAGAATAGGATATACTAGAGGAATATCAGCAACATGCTGCTGATTTTTATCTTGCTAAAATACAGTAACTTAACAGATTGGGTATGTAGCCTTCCTCAGATCCAAAGCATTTGCTGCAGGTACTTTTTTTTGGTTGTTTTTTCAGTAACTGGATTTGGAACTCAGGTGTTTGAAGCAAATGTCTGAATTGTAATAATGAACCCAGCCCTGAGCATGATGGTAATATGATTGAGAAATAAATATACCAGCACAAATGTTATAACCTCTCACTTTGCTTCTGGGGTAGCGAAAAAGGTATTTTTCCACGAGTGATTTCTTGTTTGCTTGTTGGGCATGCTTTATTGATGTTGGAGTTTCCTATACTTCAAAAATAAAATGTAGTTGCTAGCAGAATTCTATTTCATATTAAGAAAGAAGAACAAAGATTACCTTCAAGCTCTACTGAAGAGAGCGTATTTCACTCCAATATGCTTCTGGAAAACTTGATAGCATGTGTTTCCTCAAAGGCAAAAATGCAAATATTGCTATCCAGATGTTACTCTTGCTTTCTGTGTCTCCCAAAACTGGCCCTCCTAGAGCCAGTGCTTATTCCAGCTCCCCATCAGTCCTGCAAGCCAGAGATAATATCTCTCCCTTTTAGCACAGTGGTTTCTTTTTCTAGGTGGTTGTGTTTTGTTTTCTAGGTTTCCATTGTCTGACAGGTCTAGTGTGCTTCTGCTACCAGAATTGTGTACAGAATGATTTTTAAAACTCTCCAGTGCATTGAATTCACTGGACAAACAGGAGATACCATCCTGATTTCCAACATTTTTTTTTCCCAGTTGGACCTCAAGGATACAATGGCTTTATGCCATCCTCAGATCTTCTGTGTTTCAGGATGAGGCACTAAAATGCCTTTCTCCGTATCATTTGAAGCAGCCCTCAGGCTAACTGTGCCCTACCCGGAGCTCTTTGCAGAATGCCTGTGATCTGCATGTGCTTGTAGTCTTATGCCTATATTAGTAAAAACTGGATGGACTATCTAAATTATACTTAATTTATAAATATTTTAGAAATTTCTTCAGGGTTCTACTATATATGTATGGTTTCAGTTGCATGTAGATACTAGCAAGAGGATGCAGCTGAACATGTTGGGGTTTTTTTCTTACATAAAATATTAAGGAGAAGGTTGTATGGCATCCTATATATAAAGTGACTGTCACATGTTATCACACTGCCTCAGTGTAGACTTTCTTTGTCCCAGCTCTCAATATACATATTCTTCAGGCACGACTTGTCTTTTTCCATGTGTTTTTGCAAACTTGGGGTGGTGGAGGGATATTTAGGGACGAGAGGTGTCCAGAGTGTATGGTAGGACTGGCAGAATGAGAAGGAAAGTCACAGCAGCTCAAGAGAAACCACTGAGCAGAAGAGAGACCAGGCAGGCTGGCTTCAGGGATGAGGAGTGGAGATGTTTGGAACCAGCAAGAGTGGTGCTGCAAGGCAGGAAAGAACTGGTTGGCTGAAATCAAGACTGAAAGCAAGGATGTGCTTGAGAGGACGTGCTGAGCAGGGAGGGCTGCTACCCTCTTATTTAATTCTGGTTTACCTTGTATCTAAAATGGGTTCTGTTACTGGATTTTGTAGTTTTTCAGTTTAACTTGTTTGTTAGCTTCTTTATTGCTTTATTGTGTGATTCCATTGCGCTTTTCCACTAAGCAGGTATGCAGGTTAGCATCTTGCCTGTGTCTAGCATTGATTCTTCAAGTGATGAGGAAAACAAGCCTCTTAGAAATCTCCTCCTGCAAGGCAGTGAGGAACAGTCTTCCAACAAGAATTACTTCAGATGCAGCTGATGGCGTGCAGGCTTTTAAATCGGAAAACACTCATGAAACGTAAAGAGGTGGACAAATAATTGTAGAGAAAATGGTGATTCTTTCCTGGTCCCTCCTGTGGGCAACATTTTTGAAGATTCTCGTGTGAACACACAGAAGCAGCTCCTTGTTTAATATTTTATTAATCAGGACTTTACATGAATTACATGTGATTCCAAGAACTGATTGTAAGGTGGTTGCCCTTAGCAACCTGTCATTTGCTTGGATCTCCAAATAATGACCACAGTGTATGTAGCAGGTGTTCTCCATAATAACTGCAGGGAAGCAGAGAGAGTAGTACAGTAGTATGATTCATTTATCTAAATTGGAACCAGCTCATTTTCTTAAGGAGAAAACTTCTACTTTTTGCTTCACAGCCTTGTGTTTCTATGCCACGTATTTGAAAGCAAGTAGGGAAAAAAGTCACAAGAAATCAGTCAAAAAAAAGAAAAAGGGAGAAAAGGCAAGAATCACTATAAAACTCACTGCTTTGTGGCTAAGAGCAGTGAATGTAATGATTATGTGAAAAAGGTTTGGGATTTTTTTTTTTTAATAGCTAAAGTAAATACCTCTTATTTGTGATTCAGAAAAAACTAGTGTTGTTTCCAGGAGAAACTTGTTTTCTTTCGGATTGCCTTGCCAGTGGAAGTAAGCTAAAGCAAACACTTCCAGATTCTGAGTGAAGGACTTTGAAATCTCTTGATGTTTAATAATAAATCTGGCCTCTTTCAGCAGCAGTCATTCAGAACCCTGCAGAAGACATGTGGTAGTGCAGAATCTTGCCACTGTCTATCAGACTCCCTGGAAGCCTTCACAAGGCTGAAGATAATAATGGGATGATGTACATGAACTTGCTCCATGGGTATTCAGTGTCAGACTGACTGCTGATTCATTTCTTTCCTTTTCTTTTTAGTGCTTCAAAGCAAACACATGAAAGGTCCCATGAGAAACTGCTTCCAGGCACACAGGCTAACAGAAGAGCCCTTTGCAGTAAGGTCCCATGAAAGCAACTCTTGCATGGAGGGAGCCTGAAGGCAAAGAAATTTCTTCCTACCCAACCTTCCCCAGGCAAACTGTGTTCTGGGGCAATTCTGAGATGAGTTTTGGGTGTCACTTTTTCTTTCAGTTGGAACAAATCCTCTGCAATTGAAAGGAACAGCAGGAAACAAGAGCATGGGTGCAGGGCTTTGAAGGTCTCATATGTCATTTTTTCTTCTAGATTTCTCACTGGGATTGTTTAATTTACCATTTCTGGTTTCAAAGCCCCCTTCCATAGAGAGGCTTCTGCAGCATTAATCTGTTACAAGCCTTAAAATCCTAGTATGGAAATAGCATGTCCTTTAATCTAATTAAAGACAGTCAACAGTGGCCTTGAGACCCTTCCCTCTGTTCTTATGTATGTTGGTCAGAGTTGAGAAATGTCAGTCAATAGGACAAGAAGAATGTCTAAAATAATAAGATTGTGGTGCAGGTGGGAGCTTAGATCTTTTCAGCCTAAATATTGACTAAGTAGTTTTCCTCTGAATTCAAGCATTTAATCAAAAACAGAATTAACTTTTATTTCAGGTCCAGCTCTGTTAAACTTACCTGTCTGTACTGGTTGTATTTTGTGGGCTCAGAGTCAGAGTAATTGGACTTTACGTGGTCAACCCTTTGCAAAAAACCTCCTTTGCAGTTCTCAGTAGGCACCTGCTATTACCGTCTTTGCTCAGCAAAAAAGTTCGCTTCTGTGAGAAATGAGTGTTCATTGTCTCTGTGGAGAAGACCTGTAATCTACTTTTAGAAAATTAAAATCTAATACAGTTTATCTATATTTCAATTCTGCCTCAGGATGAATTATTTTTAAAAAAAAAGCCTTTGAAATGAAAATGGTGAGCCCTCAGATTAACCTACTTGCATAACTTTTATTCTGGTTTCATTTGGGAATTAGTTGCACCTTTTGAATTACTGGCAGGTAAAACATCAGTGACAATTTGCTTGTATTCTTCTGCAAATAGATTTTTACTTGGAAAAGTACAGTGGGATTTAGAGAAAGAAATTAGGAAAAGAACTGTAGCTGGGATTTCCCTTTAAGTTTTATTTTATGCTCCAAAACTTTAAATTCTGCTAGTAAAGCAGTTACAATCCTAGAAATTCATATTAAGAATAGTCAATAATTATTTAAAGCTGCGTAGCCTGGGGACAGGTCATGTTAACCTTCCTGTGTAGTGTTTGCTGTTCAGATGTGGCAGTCTTCACTGCGCTGTCAGATGGCCAGAATTTGAAATGTATTATGTGTAAGCTTACAGTAAATGTAAGCAGCAAGGCCCAGTAGAAAGAGAGAAAGCAAGTATGTCTGTGATTGACCGGTGTCTTAGTGTGAGGAAATCCTACTGTTAGGGAATAGACTGCTGAAGCTTATTGAATTATTTGGTATGCTGCTGCTCATAGAACTTGTAAACTTCTTTAACACTCCCATGCCCTTTTCAAAGGCTTTGTCAGCCTAGAGGAGCCTTAATGAAGGGCAAAAAGTCCAGCAGATTGCGTGAGAGGTAATCCACTTCTTTCTGCAGAATACCCTCTCATAATAAAGTTCTGACTTCTTCAGGATGGCTATTAGACAGGCTGCTTAGGACACCGTAGCCCACCAGGAGCATTTTCAGTCTCTGCTCCTCCGCTGCTAGGACACTGATTTTTCAGAAATGTGAGGAGGGGAGACCTCAGTGTGTGTGACTCCGTGTGTATTTCTCCTGATGAGAAGTAACTAGCAGTAAAAAACCCCGATTTTGCTTCTAGACTCATCACCCTGTTTTCAGGGCTTAAAGAGAAACGTTTCTTTCAGCAGTAGCAAACATTTATCCATTGAGTCAGTGTGTGTTGTGAAATGAGAGGTACTGAGGGGCTGTCCCAGTTGTATTTTGTTATTTTGGAACTGAGTAACCGTATGTTGGTCTGATTTCTGTAGGCTAAGCAAGCCATTCCTGTGTGTGATGTCTGACAGCAGAACTGCTGAATGCAGGTTGTCTGGTGGTACTTAATCACCTTACAATCAACTTTTGAAAGGGCTAAACGAAGCTGAATTCTAATAAGTAAAAGAGTATAGAAAAATACTTCCCATTTTTTGTTTTTGTTTATTATATTTATAGTGTACATAATTGAAAATTACTTATCTGTAAATCAGAAAAATGATTTTCATACCCCATCCTCATCTGCAAATAAACTATATACGTACATTGTAGTGTATTTAAAATATACATATTGTCCTGCTCTCCATACAAAGCTTCCCTGCAAGTTTTGGAGTTAAGTTTAGCTTTTCATTTTTTACCATAACATTAACTCTTTTACAGCTTTCGAGCACACTGTCATTTCTTTTCCCCAATTAAAACTGATGGCTTCAGTGTGGAAGGAACAAATATGAAAACCCACTGACAGCCACAGTAGCAATTTCACTCATGGCATACAAGATCCGAGGGCGAGTGTCAGGAAGCCAGCAATCTGTTAGATGCTTTATCCATGTTACGCAAAAAAAAATATTTCTTATTGGTTATCTTTTTTCATGTTTTTGGTTTAAGAGAGCCCATTATTTTGTGAAGTCTAATTTGACTTGCTAAATAGAAATGTGTTAGTTGAATAGATACGCTCTTCTATCTCATCTTGGATGGTTACAAGAATTGTTAGTCCGTTTGCTTCAGGGTGAACACAGATCACCTCAGAGGTCAGAAAGCAATTGTGTTCCATAGTGAAGCAATACTTGGCAGAATAGTTTGTGTAATAAAAGGGATTCATTTTCCAATACTTTGTATCATGGGTGGCTGTGTTAGGTTTCTGCGCTCTGTGTCAGTCTCTCTTTACTGAGTATAAGAAAGTAGTGACTAACACATAAAGGCTTTAGTACAAAGCTTTCAACACTAACCACCATCAGAATTAAGGTACCAGGCTGAAAGGACTAGTGATGAAATTCAGTGCAATATTCCTGCTTCTGCAACCAATAGCTGAAATTTAAAAAAATCCTATGGGCATGATCTTCTCTACAGCCTTACATATTGCACAGATTTCTGCTTGCTCAAGGTGTTGCAAGCTGCTGTCATCACATTTCACACTGGCATAAGTCACTTTGTGTGGTAGAAGTTACAGAAAATACAGGCGTTACATCTTTTGACAAGGGCTTAACTTGGGAAGCAGCCTGGAAAACATTGAGTGTCTCTTATATATGCTGAATGGATCACTTTTGACTTTTGTAATGCCACTTACACCCCTGGAAAATGAGTATTATAAAGTTTCCCTAAACGTAGAATTCTCGGTCCTTTATCTGTACCAATAAGTGATAAGGTCATGTGTACAGAGCCAACAAAGCATGTTTACTGTTTTGTCTCTTAATGTATTACGGTTCCACTATTTTGGCATGATTGTACACTTAGCAGCTTTTCATATAAAGGGTATTTTGCAATTTGGTCATAACAAACTTTTTTTTTTTCTGTAACGTTTATATAAAGATTTGTATGCAATATCCATTAAAGATTTACCTCAAGTTTTACACTTGAGACTGACTCTGAAGATTTTTACTAATTTGGTCTTGTTCAGTCCTTTTCTAGTATAGAGAGAGGGCTTGGATTGTGCAAGTTTGTCACTTAATGAGTTATAAAGTATTTTGATCAGACAAATTATTTTAGAGCGTTCATATATATGCAGGGGAAAAAAACATTATCCATAACTGGTGGCCAGGCATAATATTCAAATATATTGAAACACTTGGCTGCAGTTACCATGTCAGACAGATTCCTGGCTTCAGCAGCACAATGAGCTGTGACAACAAGGATGCCAAATAAATGCCAGAACTGACACAAAGGAACAAAGAATTCCAGGATGCAGTTTTGCCTGTATCCAACATATCAAAGCACTCTAACAATATTTACAGGCGTAGTTCTTTCTCTTCTACACTGGTTACCTGTGCAAGAATTTGGTCTTAATGGCATACTGTAATTTGAACTGGTACCACTGTGCACAAATATAGAGGCTTGAACTAGATACAACTTCTTGGGGTACTCATATGAGGGAAACAGTGGACAGGATGAAGCAAAGGATTGATAACACAAATCTGAATTAGCAGGGAAATATTCTATAATGGCCAGCTGAAGACTGTAGTGTGCTGTTTTTACTTAGACAACCCACTTGATGTTCTAGACAGAACTGGAAGATCAAATCTCTTTACTGGGGTAGTGAAAGCTTCATTTACAGAGAAGCGGATAGTGCTCACAGAAGGAGCCCACTGTGATGGTACATAAGGCTTTTTCCTCTAGAAATTACTTGGTATAGAGACAGTGAACTGTAGGTCTGCTTTCCTACTGTCTGTGCTGAGCTGGAGAAATGCTCCTTTTTGTATAGCTTTACCATTAGCAGGGTGGGGGCGAGGGGGATGGCTTTTGTCTGTGTGGTAATTAACACACAAAACTTTTTGAATGGTCATAAACAAACCTGTAGAATTTTTGGACGGTTATAAATAATGACCACCTACTGGCACTTTGTGAAGGTGGTTCATAAAACAGGATGTCCCCTTAAAGTGTCATAGACATAGCCTAGACCGATATAGTCTTGCCCTGGTTCTATTTCTATAGCTTGGAAAGTTCTTTGCATACAACCTAATCCGCTCTGTTTCTAGACACAAGCTGCTGTTTAGATCTTGTTAATTAGCCTGCTAGCAGAAAGGAAAGTGAGTGACCTTTCTGTGGCCTAATTCTCCAGCTTCAGTTCAACAAGAGTCGGTGAAGTGCCATGCAATTAATAAGAGTGCAGAAAGAAGTAAAGGTCTCATTTTATGGTTGGAGAGATTAATTTCACAAAGAGGGACTCAGTGTAATTTTAGAAGGAGGTAATATGCATTCTGTAGCACAGGTACTTAATTGAGCCATTCTCTATGTTCTACCGGTACCTTAAGACAAGGATATGTTTAAAAATGTTTTCTTTTGCGTTATGTTTCTGTATGGTTAGTTGTCAAGTCTAAAATGCCATTCTGGTCTAATTGGACTTTCACAGGTCCTTAAGGCAGTCATACTTTGAATTGTTTGTATTTGGGTTTTTTTCTTGTTCAAGAATAGATGAAGCATTTCCTGTTAGTGGCCTGGAAGTAAAGCAAGTCCAAAGGAGAAAATTGCTATAGTATCCTTGTGTTTACTGCCTAATAACATGTTTAGCTGGTATTGATCTATACCTATAATATACAGATCTTTAATACTTTCTTGTTCCATATGATACACTCTAATGAGAATAAGAAAATGCCTTTAGCTCAGGATTATCTTTCAATATTAATGATCTCTCTGCTCCCATTCACAAGGGAAGCCAGTAAAATAGATCATTAATAGTGAATCTACAGATATACGCTCTCTAGCTCTTATTCCTTTCATGAACAAGAATATGTCAAAAGAGCTAAACATCTAAGGACATGCTGACAGGATTGGACCCATGCAGCATCAATGCCAAAAGAAGTGTATAATTAATTTCCTTTTCTCATTTTAATTGAGTTTTAGGCAACGAGCATGCAGGAGCAAGCCCTGAAGCCTTGGCTGCTGTCATTTGTAGTTGAAGATAAAGAAGCAGAAACAGGGGAGTTGCACCTGTCAGCAATGAGAAAACTATTATTTGAGATGGGCACTTTTCATTCTGACCAACATAATGGAACAGCAACTCTTACATTCGAAGATGTGGTTATCAGTGTGGCCCCTTTCAATCCTAAATATTCTTTGGTCCAGCAGGAGTAGTTACCATGAATATCATGCATATGCTTTGAAACTTGTGCCAGGAAAATTTCGTTGCTCCAAATGTTCACGAAAGTAAATTCAAAAGAGGTGAAAGCATGACTGGAATAAAATAACTCAAAAGTTCAAATGTGTTTATTGGAAACATATTGGATGACTCATCTATCTCTAATGGCAGTACCTCAGGCTCATAATATTTATGATGACCTGCAATATAAGAAGCAATTCCCCCAACACCGTCACTTTCATCTGCATTTCTGTAGTTATAAAAATCTGTTCTAGCAAGAAAGCAGAGCCAATTTGTGAATGCAGCCAGCCCTAACCCAGCTCAGGCTTTATCTGCACATGTGTGTTGCTGAAAGCTCTGTATAGTTCTAGTGTTCAGCTGCCACCAGCTACAAAGAACTGAGCCTCCCATCATGCAGCTTTGTAGGCATATAAAACATCTCCAGAGACAGCCTTTCACTTCAGTTACCTAATAAATACTTTAAAGACTGACTTTATGTCTATATCTACCAATAATATAAAACAGAAAGAAAAAGAAAAAAATACAGCAGACCCCTTTGTCTCCACAGAATTTCAAATAATAACTAATTCTGGATTGTGGTGGGTTTTGTTTGGTGGTGGTTGTTTTTTGTCTTGTTTGTTTGTTTTAATTAAACTCTTCATAAACTTTGTACTTGGTCCATAGGTTCTCCAGAATAACTTTCAGATATAGGCTGGTCAAAGCAGTGATAGACTGGAGTCAGAGGTCGGTAGAATATGTGGCTGTTTTACGTTAAAGAGAAGGAAGGGGGGAATGGATGTCTTTTTGTGTATATATTATATATACACATGCATGCACACCCTTATGGCATCATTTGGTCAGAGTTTAATTAAGTGTGGTACTTTACTGAAGTAATTTATAGGTATCTGAACACAGCCAGTTTTGGAGGTTGGCCACAGCTGGAACCAAAATGTTGGGTGGCATTTGTGAGTCATCTTGTGGTATTGAGGTTTCTCTGCTTGTGCCCACCTGACAGGTACTCACCTGCTCAGCATTAAACTATTGCCACATTTGGAGAAGGGAAGATGCCTTTCTCTGAAGCAGCTGAGTGAGGCACAGTGCTTTGGAAACCCTCATTTGACAAATTCTGTTACTTCCCTTCAGCTGCCGAACTGAAGGTGACAGCAGGTTGGTTGATGCTTGCTTCCTTTTACCTCTAGTGCATAATAGCCTTGTAGTATTCATGCTTTGTGTCAAAAATTTTATTACAGTAGTCTGATGCGAGGTGGCTTACGTTTTACACAATAAGAAATAGAACTTTCGTTTTCTGAATGTTTTTTTATTCATGTACTGCTTGAAATCTGTGTTCTCTGTATTTGTATAAAGTTACAGTTGCAATTAGAGGAGGAAGATGTAAACAGATAACGAAACAGTAATTTTTTTATTTTTCTGCTTTCTACTATATGTACATTACGACAATTATCTATCTCCATTCTAAATACACTTTTTGTGTAACCAGGCACTTTCTTATCATATTATTATGCCCTCAGTTTCAGTCTTTTTCCATGAGTACAGATCTACATACACAAAACAATCAGCAGGCTGGGTTAACCTGCAACAAAATCCCTGATGTATTATTTGATCCGCATAGTTTGATTTCCCTCTGCTTCCAGCCACTACATTATTCGACTTACATAGTCACAAACGTAATTCTCCCCTATGCTCATCTCATTGCACTGCTGTGAGAAAGGACAGTCTGTTATTAGTAGTCCTGATGTACCAGGCGAAGCACAGAGAAGTGTTTTGAAAACAAACAAACAAAACACCCTACATTTAAAATTATTTCAAAAGGCACATGAGACTGTCACCTGCTTTCATGTGTTTTGTAAAAAAGCAATTCAATAATCTCTCCTAAATCATCTACATTTGTTTCTTTCTGTTGTAGCAGCCATATTATTTCTTCTAGCAATTGCAATCTCATTTGTCTGAAAAGCAAGTGTCTAAGCTTTTATTTTGAGAGGTAATACGCCATAATATTTTGAAAAATGAACAAGACATGCCTGGTTGGTTAAACAGTGTGCATTTATGTAAAAATGCTCAGCAGGCTAAGTATTATGTGGGAAATGCTAGCATTCTAAACTTTGATTTAAAGCTAATGTCATGAGACATTTTAATGTAGCAATGTATCACAGAACAATGTTTCATTAGAAGAGACATTTGGAAACATTAGACGAAGTACAGTTATGCAAAATGAAATATTTTACAATGCAGTTTCAGCTCAAGTATTAATCTCTCAGTACTTTATGGCAAAATTGTAATCATAGGTGAAGACAAAGCTGCCAACACCACAATTCGTAGCTGGTTCCTCTTATGTTTGTATATTGCACATTATATCAAGAAAACAATAGAGATGGATTTTCTACTGCAGTGCTGTTTAATGTGCCCCATTTTTGAAGTATTTACTTGAATTCCATGAAGAGGTATGCTACTCAATTACTGAAACAGGCCATCTTTTCCCTTTATGCTACTAAAGAGTTCTCTCTCCTTTTACGTTTTCTGTGCTCTGGAAGAAAATATTGCTGTCACTTTTGGTGGTGTTTGCCTTTCATCTCAGTGCTTTTCAGTGGCTTTCAAGTCTCTAAGTGGTATCCAATTTATTTGTATTCTGATGCCACTTCTGTGAAGCACACCTTTCTGTCAGCTGAGTGCAAGCTTTAGGTGTTTTGTATGTGGGAGCTATGGTATAAACAAATTGACAATATCAAGTGCAGCCTATCCTTTTGCAGGCAATTTCCACCTGTTTGCTACAGACCATTATTCTTCCAATTCATTCAGCAGAACCATTTACCTTTCATCTGAATAGGGTTGAGGTTGACTCTCAGTCCCCAGAGCTTGATTTTAAAATCCCTTGGATTTGTGTGGAGGCCATAAGCTAAACATGAAAGTAAGTCTCTGTATGCTAAAGATGCTGGAGGGAATTATTCCCCTCACCATATTTCTTCGTCTGTTTTCTTCCAGTATTAAAGGTTTCTTCAGTGTTTAATGCGGTTCTGCTGCTACATCTTGCTGTTGAGTTTGTAACTGCCCTATTAGGGCCTAAATTTACCTTCAAGTGAACTCTCGAAGATGCTAAATCTGTACTAGCACATAAGAGATCAGAATTTCTTTTCATACTTGCTTTTCCTTTTTCACTTATCTCAGCATTTTACCGCTTTTATAATTTACTGTTTATCAAAATAACATCAGTCAGCATTAACTTGTCATTTTTAGCACTGATGTTCGCTTTTGTTCCACCTTCATGTTTTTTGTGGGTGTCAACAGCTTTTTATGCACGCGTATTCATGTGTATATTACAACAGAGTAACATGTATATTTGTAGAATCAAAATATTCTGGATAGATTCATAAAAAAAAATAATCTGGATCTTTTAAACACATAGGTATGCGTATGTTTTGCAGATAAAAACGTAAATTACAATTAAAGGCAAGGCAGATGGGGGAGAAGCTCATGGTCTTTTATCTTACAGTCATTTCCTTTCCTATGGGGCATTTTTCAAATATTTGAAACTTTAATAGCAGCCACAATAGAATACAATAGAATACAAACCAAACTATTACAATCAAGTTATGTGTACTTAAACATTAACTTTTGAAAAAAATATACTAAACTACTAGTACATTATTTAAAAATTAGTTATTCAAATGGCCATCTTCAATCTGAAGTCTAGTGCTGTGTAGCATGCAAATTTGGAAACACAACCTTTCTGCTTTCATATTCATTGCCAAACATAATGGAATTTGGACCATTTGTTGAAGGCTTTAAATTATAGTTTAAAATATTGTTCAGATTTAGAAGAATAGCAAAATAAGAAAGAACTTTAAAATATGTTCTGTATAATATGGTTTATGTCAGATTTGTTTTAATATCTACAACTTTATATTAGTGGAATGTTACTAGGATCCCATACTTCTAACGTTTGCATGCATATTTACAGACCAGCTAAGTCACAATGTGAATCAATTTTGTATAACATTACTGTTTTACTATAATAAATTATTCAAATTTACTGACATTGAAGACCCTGACACAATACAAACAAGCTTTGCCTAATACCACTTCTGAATATGTAACAAAGGGTTTCAGGTTTGAAGGGTTATTCTTATTTTTGTCAATTATAATTGCTACATTTCCTTTTACAGTATTTTCTTATTTTTTTTTACAAAAGCTGATAGTCTTTCCAACTGCCAACTTCTAGCAGATTTAGCTATTAACTTTCCCCTAAAAAGACTTGAGCTGTACAAAAGCCTGAAAATTAGGGAGGTCTAGAAATTGTGAAGTTCTGGATTGAGAGTTTAGCTCTCCCTTAGGCAGCTTATCTTTTGCATGTTCAGAATTGGAAATATATAAAATATAGAAACTCGTTCTATTTTTTTTTGTTATGTACTACTAGACAAACAGCTATTCTATATGAGAAGTGGGTCTAGTATTACCACAGCTAAAGGTGATTTTAGTGGGCATCCAGTCCTCATAGCAGCAGGTTCTGTACTTGTAGTCCTGTCAGTGAGTCAGGTAAGAAATCCAGAACTCTTAAACCCAGCCCAGACTCTGTGGATGACCGTCAGAATTTTCCGAGATTAAATCTGTCATCTCTATTTAAATGGAGTTTTTTTCCTGTATTGCATGAATCTTACATGTTTTCAAACAAAAATTAGTACATGAACAAGCAAGACCCAAGTCTGCATCACTTGGCATATATTAAAAAAGTAAATCAGAATTTTTTTTTCCTTGAGAGGGGATTCATTTGATGTCTTTTTTTGCATTTTTACTGTGTGCAGTGTTTAATATATTATGACCAAATGCTGAAGTACCTTGTTCACTTTTTTTCCTTTTTTCTCAGAGTTCTCACTGATTTCAACAATAGTAGTTTCTTAGAACTTGACCTTAAGTCTAGACACATACCTATTATTAGAACAGATTGCCTATAGTCTGTCTGGCTCTGAATGGACTCCCTCTGTTCTGTCTTAGCCTCATCACACATAAGAGGGTTTGGAGGTTTTGTTTTGCTTTTTTTTTGCATCCAGATCTGACCACAATGTGTAATGGCTTTAAGCCCTCAACCTTTAGCAAAATTTTAATTGGCAGATTTTTCTTCTTATCTCTAATTTACACCCTAGAGTCTTATTAGGATGGCTTTGTTGATTCTGCTTGTAAACAACATTCTTGTATCTGAGCTGCAACGAGTCTGTTACGTTTAACCTCCAAGGCTCCAAATGTAGCATGGGGCTGCTATTGCTATAAATGAGACTGTCATTGAAAAAATGTGTGTTTGGTTGAACATAAAAGATCATCTTGCCACATTTAATGCAAAGGTATTTTCAGATATAAATGGCTACCTTACTGGGAAAATATCTTAGGAAGGTCTCAAGGCTCCTTATTATTTTCTCTCATAGATACGTTTAGCAGCACAAGGCATTGGTCATAAAGGGATGCCATTGCAAGAAGTATCTTGCATGTTAATGTTTCATTTTTTTAGGGGTGAAACCAAGTTCTATTTTAAAGCGTACAGGTTATGCTGTCTTCTGCATTGTCTGTCATCCAGAGCTTGAATTTGATTTGAAGCTAGGAGAGCTGGCAACCTCCACCCCACCATGCTTCTGCACATAAGTACCCTCTGGTCCCAGTAATTTCCTTGTTCCCTTGACAGTAAGCATTTGTCTTTAAATGGGAAAAGGCTAGATTTGTTTTCCAGTAGCCAGATGTCTCCAAAGAGGAGACACCTATGCTAAGCCCTATGCTGGCATGTGTGAGGCATCCAGCAGAGCACAGAAGTGAGAGCTCTGTTTCAGGTGCCTCACTAGTTACATTGATTCAATGACATTATTTCACAACTGAGTTTAGCTGATTATAGAACATGACCTTGGGGAACTGAGCTTGAGTTCCAGCTAGACAAATCAAGTTGTTCCTGCAGACATCATCACCATTGCCTTGTGTTAGTTTTTAAATTTGTCTAAAGTGAACAGAAAGTTATGCTGTCGTACAGGCGTGTTATTAGAATGAGTGAACCAAAGCAGCAAGTCAGTTATTCCAACTCAGTCAGCATTGAACTGAGTGAAAACATGGGTTATTCCTTTCTTAACCTAAGAATATTCTATTGTATTTAAATGCAAGATGAGAAGGGCACATTCAGCTAAGGAATCTGTCAGAAAACAGGTCCTATGTCCTCCATCCTGTATCCTCTTCTGGCAAGCAGCAGTGACCTGCTTGTCTGCAATGCCTGAAATAAAATTAAAGTAGCAAGCTGGTAGCTTTGTAAAGGCTGAGGAAAAGAGCTTTGTTTTTCTTATTAATTTCTGTGAAGTGCTATTGCATAATCCAACAGCAAGTGCGATAATTTATATTGCTTTTAGTAAAGATGCCCAGTTCCACTGGGCAGAAGTGAGCCTGCATAAGAAATGCAGCCATTGGGATGCAGAGCATGCTGCTATGTTAGCATCTTATTATAGCATCACAGTCGCTTAAAAAATATAAGTGTGATGCTGAATAGAATTCGTATCTCAATTATATACAGTGAAAGATAAATTTTCCCTTACTTTGATGGGAACATAAAAAACCCCTGCATACTGGAAGGAATAACCTGTTGTAACATGCAAAGTGTTCAAAATAACAAGCTCACAATTTAATGCTCTCTGTAACTAAGGAGACATTTACATGTATACGCTTGTGGCAGTTGCACATTCCCCTGAGATCCGGAGCCTTCAATGGGGCAGTTGATGGCTCTTTTAGCACCTTTTGTGCTGTCCCTGTTCAGCACCTGTTGTGCTTGTCCCTCCACACACCCCCAGGGTGGTACCGAGGTGCTGACAGTCACATCCTCCCCTACCCCGGGGCAGGGTGACTTCACCTCCACCGGCTGGGGGGGCAGGACGGGTGGGACCCTCGGTCAGTTGACAGGGTCCTGTTAAGGTCAGTCGACAGGGTCGTTAACAAAAGAGGTGCCCAGAGCCAGCTGCAAAGCTTCTGGACTATGTTGTAATGGCCACAGCCAGATCTGAACAGGCCGTAAGACAGGTTTCCCGCCAAAGGCCCC
Source organism: Pampusana beccarii (assembly GCA_013399365.1). Taxonomy (NCBI): domain Eukaryota; kingdom Metazoa; phylum Chordata; class Aves; order Columbiformes; family Columbidae; genus Pampusana; species Pampusana beccarii. The sequence goes on along the minus strand of VWYH01000879.1, from coordinate 1,147,744 downwards.
CTTGGACTGGCCTTGTTGGAGCAGCGGGTCTGTGAACTGGGGCCCTCCCCTCAGACTGGGACTCTGCCTAAGGAGACTTCACGGGACTGAAAGCACCTCACCTCCTCCTGTGGTGAGTGGTTATTTACTGGATATATCCTTGAATGAGTCCTCGCCTAACCAGGCAAGTGTGAGCACTCACCTAACCAAGTCGAGTGGTTATTGCTTGTGGGCACCCAGGAGTCAGAGGCCTCTGGTTTTGTTTCTTGTGAGTGCGTGCGTGCATGCACACTGTGGATCCTCATTATTCTTATTTTGCTGTACCCCAATAGTCTCCTCAACTGATATCCAAACCTGTATGTTATGTTGTCGGAGTGCTAAGTAACTGTATAAGCACTGTTTCTAGTCGGTTTATTGGCTGCACTTTTCCGGCTAGAATAAAGTCTGTTTTGGAACTTGTTGTCCGCCTAAAGCGGATTTTGAGGTGCCTCCGTGACAACACTGTTGTCGCATTTCTCCTCCTAATGTTTATTTGTTTTCTCTCTAACGTTGGGCTAAAAAATAACCAGGTGCTGCATGGATTACAAACTGCATCTGATCTGCTACAATTCATATACCACCTCAGTACTGGGTTGTGATTCCTGTTGTAAGTAGTGCATGTAACCTCTTCTATGGAATTTCTTGAGCTGCCGCATGCAAAACAGCACATCTTAAAATAGTATTGTACACTTCATTATTTTAACTTACGCTATGTGCCTTTCTCATAACAAACAATTTATTTTGAGGTTGAAGGGACTCGCACTGGATCCTAGTGACATGTTGTGGTATTATCACTTATTGCTTAGTTGAGATTCGGGCAATCTTTTGAAAAGATGGATAAAGTAAGAGTAACTAAAATAAAGTGGTAGTTAAGCTCTGACTCATAACTGAGATTTTTTTTTTTTAAGAGTCACTGTAATGTAGGAATGGTTTTAGCTTTGAACTAAAGCAAAAGATAACCAAGAATATTTTTCTTTCCTTCTGGACACACAGGGACGTTATTAATACAAAATAATGATATCTTGAGTATTCTCAAAACTCCTGCAATCTGTTGCCAAAATCAAAAAACAACAATCCCATAACACCTCTTACAGGTGAAGAAGTCTGCATAGTTTGGCAGATAAAGTGTAAATAACAGCACAGAAAAAGTGCTGAGATACATAAATAGCTGGAACATGATTGATGTAGAATGTTGTTTTCAAGCAGTAGTGTGTGAGCTGGTACTCTAGTAGTTTTTGTTGCTACAGCAACTTCTAAGATTTTCAGATAATTTTACAAATATTTAAGTAAGAAATTCATGATGCTTTGGCAGAGCATATGAAGGTTGTTACACCTTTGATGATAAACAGAGAAATGGTGTCTTTGGTCCTTTGGGACGACCAACAGATGCTCAGTCTCACCTAGAATCTGACATTGTAACATTACTATCAGTAACTTTGATAATGCTTCTCTTTCTGATCTGAACTGCTCTCAGTAGCTAGCAGACTGCCACTTCATGTTTTCTAAGACACAAGTGTGTCTCATTCACCCTCATTTTTTGCCATCCTAAGCCAATCTCCATGTGCCCCCCAAATATTATATACTATGAGCCTCCAAGAAAAACAGATTTCTGAGACAGGAGTCAGTAGAAGCTTCTGAAAGTTTGAAAATCGTGTTCCTTGAGCCCATACAGAGTTACAGGGTCTTTTCTGACCTCTTACAGACCTTTGATAATGAGCTGATTTGCAAATGGAGCCTCCAATTAGTGTTTATAGGAGGGTAACATCTATCCAGCTATCCGACAGGAAGAATATTTTAGCAGCTGTGAAAACTTGCAGCACTTTGCAAAGCAGGGGTAACCTTAGGAAGCGTAGTGTCCATATGCCTACTGCAAAGAGTTCAGTAAAACTCCCCTGATCCTGCAAATAAGGAAAAAAAAATAGAAAGTAAAAGTAGCCACATTATTTCTACCTAAAGTCATCGGTTTGATCTTTTAGTGCTTGAAGCTTTTTTAAGCTTTCATCTCCGTCTGACTTCAGACTCCTGCTGGCAATTGTTCAGTTCGTTTACCAGGTCTGTACACTAAGAATAATGATAAATTATTCTTTATATAATACTTACGTACTATAGAAATGGAGAAGATTAGTGATTTTGCCTATACCATAAATCTTTTTATTTTAGTTTAGAGTGACTTTTTCTTAATAATAATTTAGAAATTAAAATCCTTCACAGAACTGTGAAAGCAGTGAACTTAATTAATTAATTTCAGTAGATATATAAAATATGGTCATCCACTTTTTAAAACTGGGAATCAGTAGTCCTCCTCAGGCTGCAGACCTTGCAACAAAAATTAATTAATTAAAGGGAGAGCAAACTTTTGAGAAACACCTTAATATTTTTCATCTGATTAATATCTTGTATCTGTAAAGACTTCCCATCAATGTAAGAACTTCACATTAATGTTGTCACATACCTTTTTCTTTTATACTTGTAAATACGAGAATACTGGTTTTAATAAATAAGTGGAAAAAGTGAGAGATGTCAGGAGTGTGACACTTGTGCAGTTACAAATGGCTGTTTGTTGTTTCTTGTATGCTGCAAACACTTGCAGCTCCTTTGAAAAGAAAAAAAAAAAGAAGAATGTTTAATGTGATGAGTAACATCAAAAAATCAAATCGAACATGCATGTAACAATAGAACACATGTGTACAGTTATGTATAGAGCATAGCTGATTGTAGCCTGGTGAGAAAGAGGAGGAAGAAACCCAAATTCAACTTGGAGGCAAGACAGAAACATTTACCTCATTAATCCAGTAAGAATTGCTCTGATAAAACTGGAGTGAATTTTGCCTACTGCATGGTGGGAATGTCAGTTCAATTCAAAACAAAGAATTTACAAGTTTTACCGATCACTTAATCCTTCCTTTTCATCTCTGCAATCTGGGAGCTGTTTTAGGGGAGTACTGAGATTTCATATCCTTGGTGGGGCCGTTTTGGACAGCTTCTGGGATCTATGCACTGATTTCCTATTTATAATTTTGACATATCAGTTGTGGGAGAGGGGTAGTAAGAATGTGATAAGGAGCAGTATCATCTTTGTTCTGATCCTGGAAAGTACGTTTATTTCACAGTAGTATTGCCTTGGATTTCTACACATCTTTAAAAAGAAAGAAGGGATGTTTCCTCTCAGCTCTTTTCGAGAAGCAAATTTGCTTTTGCTACACTGATAAATTGATATTCCAATCAAAGTAAATGAGCCATTAAAATACTGTAAATCACTTGCCTCTCTTCTTTGTACTAGCAGTGTTTTCCTAGGGGTGTTATCATCCATTATTGTTTTTGTTTTGCTTTTGTATCACTCTGTTATTTCCTGCAAGTCGTTTTAATCACATCAGGGTGGATCAGTTCCTAAGGGAGACTCATGACTCCTCATGGCTTCTAAGAGCAAATCTCAGAGAAGGAGAGAAGGCATGTCTGGATTTTCACCATGAACAGCTCTTGCATTTTTGACATTCAGAATTCTTCGTAATCAAGATAGTCCTAAAAGTAAAGTTCTGGCCAACCGGGAGTTTGGTCTTGGGTTGCCTGTAAGTGATTGTTGGCTCATGTACTGCCCACCTGTTATCGGGTATTTAAACACGATAGCCCATGCTATATTTCAAACGGAGGTTTGATTCATAGCTTGGCCTTCAGGTTCTGCTACAAAATGCTATAAATGTTCTTCAGAAACTAATTCATTTCATAAAGAAAGAAGAGACAAGCTAATAATATCTTCTCAGTTTCTGTATAATACAAATAGAACTTCAATAATTTAATTATTTTAGCAACTACAGCCTGGATTTGGAGGAAGGCCTCACATTTTAGTGTTCAGATTTTCAGTGGCAGAGACAGTTTGCTATATAGGGCAAATCTCATTACTTAAAGAGCTGTTTCAGCCAGTATTATTTCTTCAGAGCTGTCCTTGGCAAACTCATTATAAATTATTTGTAGTTTGGAATTTTTTTTCCGTTACATTAGAAATGGATCTGCTGTTAAAATGACACATTTTAGTACAAATTTTAAACATTCTATATCATTTTTACTGAATGCAAAATATTTCGTTTTTGTCCAGTCATACAAATAGGTACATTTCTCCATTTTTAATTATTTCTATTATTTGCTTTTAGTTGCAGATCAATGTTATTGCTAGAACTGCTTTGTTACTGATATATATAAAACCCATGTCTTATACTCACTGATTCTGCTAGCTGTAGACTTCTTTCCATGCCTTTTTGCTTGCTTTACTGCTTTTCTAACGTTTCTAGCTCTGATTTATAATGATTACAATCAGCTCTCATTCATATGATTTCATTCCAGTACGAAAGAACTGATTTAAAGTAGTTTTTTCCTTTTAGCTTCTGTTTTCTTTTGCTTAAATGTTAATCAATTCCTTACGATTTTGACTACTGTACTTTACTACTTGTGTATAACCTGTGTTAATACTTTCATTACTTCAAGTACATTTATGACAGTGGATACCAACACCTGCTAAACCCCAGAGAGAATCTTTATAATATTCAAAGCTTCACAGGCTCATTTTGTCTCCAGACTGGAGACTGCTCCTTACTGATGAACCTTTGTTATGTGTAATTTCTGGTACAGTGCTGGAATGAAGAATCATCATCTGGTCTTTGGAATTTCTCTAGTGCTGTTTTTCTGAGCTGCTTCTTCATTATAAGGAGGAGCATTAAGCCCCTGAGAAGTTAGGGTGATGACCTAATATTTAATCTTCCTTTAACATTATTTCCCAGTAATTAGAAGTGACTAGTTCTGAAGGATAACTCAGCACCTAGATCCTGGATATTGTGACTAGTGACATCTTTTCTTCGTATGAACAGACTCCTTACAATGTCCTGCATCTACTTTAGAAGTCCAACGCAATTTCCTCATATTTTAATTTGGTTTTGTCTTTTTGCTTTTTAGTGTAATTCTTAAAGTAACTTATACAATAGTCTACATTTTTTCTTTGCTCCAGTTTTTGTTGTGATATTTTACACCATGGGCCAGCAAAGCCCTAGAAGAGCTTTCTGATTATTTTATGTGATCTCTATAGACTTTAGATAATGTTTCCTGAAACAAAACTGTAAAGAAGCTTATTTGGTGGATTTTTAGAAATGGTATAAATACTGTTCTCTTAGTTACAAAATGGGTAATGTAGGGACTATATTAACACCAGAGATTCTCTAAGTGTTAAAACTAGAAAATAATACTCCTGGGAACTCCCTAATTAGCTATTCCATAGTTTTATCAGAAAAAATATCAGAACTAGAACTCCATTTATGTGAGTTTCAATAAAGATTCAATAAAGGAAAAAAAATATCCAGTGATCTTCCTTTGTTGATCTGTTCCATTGTGTTCTGTAGGATCCGAGGAAGATTCCAGATTGTATCACTTACGATGCCTTTGATTTCAGTCCTGACAGATCTGTAATCCTGAGTGCCATCTGAAATGTATCTTCTTCTGAGAACTGGTGGTACCTTTGTCTGCAGACTGGAATATCAGCAGTAGCAAATTTTATGGTCTGAAGTAAAATGGAATCAAATCTCTTCAGGGACAATGTTGAGAGACAAAAAATATGAATGTGGCATTGTAACCCAGAGTTTTGAAAACAAAAAATGTGAGGGAAATTCTCAGAAAATAAGAAAATTTTTCATTGAAATTGTAATGAGTTGAGTTCTCTAAATGCAAAAAGATTAGACTTCACATATCTGAAAATGAAACAATGTTCTGTTAAGTACAGGACAGCATTAAAGCAAGAGCATGTACAGTAGCACTCCTAAAATATTTCTTAAGGAATACTTTGAAATACAGTAATATTCAGATTGTTAGCAACCCAACTGTGTATATTTGTTGCAATTTCTAGGTGAGATGAATGTCTACCTGGGAATAAACATGCAGAGTTGAAACAGCCTATAGGCAACTGTGCAGTCGGTTCTCAGAAATGTTATTTTTTTAAATCTATATACATGTATATGTGTTTGTTACAAGTAGTCATGCCCTGCATGAAGAACTAAACCCACATTTTCAGCATTTTATTTCTTACAATAAAAGTCTAGTCCTATAAACCTTTCCTCCTAAGGAACAGTTCTTAATACAAGTACTGCCTTTTTAATTAGTAGGACATTAAGGGTTTAAGACTGGGCTCAAGTTTATTTCTCTGTTGTATTTCAGGAAGTTACAGTGCTTGAAATCACAAGACATAGACTATTTGGACAACTCAGTAAAGTACCAGGCACACGGTAATATATATCTATTACTTTATAGTAGTAATAACAATACTGTTTCACCCATGGCCAATGAAGTGCAGGATCCCAAAGTGCTTTACTGATTAGCGATGCTATTCCATTTTTGGAAATGGGGAAAATGAAGTATAGATTGGGGAAGTAACTTTTACAAGATCCAAAAGCAGGTGAGTGGCAGGGATGATAAAATGCCTCTAGAAATAGGCAGTGGTGTGTATCTTTCAGAAGCTAACATGCCTACCGAATCCATGTGACTATCATGGATAAAACCTTTCTGTTATTCGGGCCCTGGGATCAGGCAGCAAATATACAGCACAGTAATGTAAATTCAGCTTTTCTGTTAGAGGGTGAGAATATGGAATCAAGTTTGAATCCATCCCAGAGGATTTTGTTTGCGCAGGCCAGTACTTACAAGATTATAACTCGTAACAACTTCAATGTTATTGTGCCCTAGTAAAATGGAGTTATGGCAGCAACAATTGAAACTGGAACTGGGAGGAGGCTAGGAGAACTAGGAGCAGGCTGGGAGAGTGGAGGGCAGGCACCAAACTCTTCTCTTTAGTGACCAATGACAGAACCCGAGGGAATGGCAGGAAGATGTGCCAGGGGAGGTTTAGGTTGGACATTAGAAAAGGTTCTTCACCCAGAGGGTGCTGGACACTGGAACAGGCTCCACAGGGAGGTGCCACGGCCCCAAGCCTGACAGTGTTCAAGAAGAGACTGGACAGCACCCTCAGACACATGGCGTGAACTGTGGGGTTGTCACATGCAGGGACAGGAGCTGGACTCGATGATCCTTGTGGGTCCCTTCCAACTCAGGACATTCTATGATTCTAGATAACCAGACCATGAGGGTATTTGGCACATAAATGTTCAATCGCTCTGTGTTCGTGGGACCACAGGTACCTGTGGCTGGAAATGACAGATTCTGTATGTGTTCATGTTTGTGAACGTATTTTTCTGTCTCTATTATAGTGATTATTTTCATATATTAAAGAATTATAAAATAAACTTCAATCAAATATCTTAGCTCTTTATATCCAATGATAAGTTTTATTAATAATAGACACATTGTTTCACTGTCCTGAAACCGGAGATTTTTCCTGGACAGCTTGGAAACTAAACCCTTCTACATTACAAAAGAAGGAGGCACAAGTTCAAAGAGGAGGAAAGCTCTTGTGATTTAAAAGAAAATAAATTTTGGTTAATAAGTTGTCTACCTCAGAAATTGCTAAAGTGTTTTGCTTAGCAAAGCTGCTTTTTGCTTTAATAGAAGAAACTTCAGACCTGATTCTTAAGCCACAGTATTTTACATGATCTACCCACAGATATTATGTCTAGAAGAAATCAGGTGACTTAGACTCAACAGTGGCAGTAATGTTATAAAAATGTTGAATCATTTGAAAGTAGAGTGTTAAATTATTTTCTGGTCTAAAGGCAAAAACCCAAATAAGTCAGTGGCAATCAACTCAGCCAGACAACTCCGGACTATTGTGTTAATTAGTTTATGTCACTGTCGCTGCTGTACATACAGCTCATTGTGCTAACTGCAACACACGCTTCCAGAAGTACAATCTGCTAGGAGCACCAATAATACAGTATTTAAATAAGTTTAATAGTCTGATCTATAAAATACATACATGCAAAAATTCATAATCAATATGGTGTCGGTTTCTAGTCTTGAAAAATGTCTTTATGTTAGTTACCGATGTCTATCTCTTAGATGATATGTAATTGTCTTAGATTACTTTGAGCATTGATTTAAAAAAAAAATTAAGTTGTGAAATTAAAATAGGAAACCAGCAACTTGAAACAGTTTTAAATAAAAAAAATTGAGAACTACTTAGCTTTCCAGCAAAAATTTTGGCTTCCAATTATTGAAGTGTAAAGACTCATATAAATATCAAGTATGTAATTATGTACCAGGTAGGCTTTTATTTTATAACTATTGTAAATCAAAAGGATAGAGACTGTCAAAATAATCCCATTTCAATATTAATTTTCCTTCCTCCTTTTAATCTATGTTGCTGTTTTTACGTGTTAATCAGTTTAGAATCTGTTATTAGTCTAACAGGACTATAAATGCAAAAATTCACAGTCCAAAGGCTAATAGCACCAAATATGCTTAGTGATGTAATATCTGTAAAAGAGTTTTGTCCAGAATTCCTCATCTAAAATTTTGGAAGTAGGTCATTTTTTATTTTTATTTATTTATTTTTTCCTCTTGGTGGTAGCCAATTTAGGAGATTCAGTTCTGGAAGACTAGTAAATTAATTGTGAAATTATTTTTCTAGGAAAGCTGACATCTCTGGGTGATATGTGAAATGTTTCTAAAGCTTCTTTGTAGTATTTAAAAGGTTACTGAGCCCTAACTTTTCCAAACTTCTAAACCAAATTTGTGGCCATAAATTGCTGTTGCAATCAGTGAAGGTGCAAACCAGTTCGTACTCCATCAGGATCTCATGATGTACCCTCACCCAAAAATGTGTGGTAGATTCCCATGCCTTTCACGGTGGTATAAGAAATCTATGTAATGAATAATTAATTTGTAGTTGAGGGTCTACAGAATTTTATCTGTATCAAAGACTTTTTTTTTTTTACGGCAACGCTGGATGGATAGACCTACAAACATTCAATATTCGCTATGTTCTATGTAGCTCAGGCTATCTAATAGCTCGTTTGGGAAACAGAGAGCACAGGCTTTCACATAGCTGCTGTTTTGCCATCAGAGGCAAATGGTTGTCTTAAACACGGCTGCTAGTTTCCTGGTGACATTTTTTTTTTAATTATTATTACACCATACTAGAACCCAAGGGGGAAAAAAACCCCTCATCATCTTCCATAGAAAGCTTATTTACATAATCAACTCAATGATCTAAGGAAGTTGAATGCACATTTGAATCAATTAGGTAGACAGTCCCAGCTGTTTCAAGTCAAACCGTTCTACACACTTGTAAATAGAAATCATAACATGGATTCCTTTCCATGCCTCAGTCCTCTCGTGTTTTATTTTTGAAGCGTCTGTATCACATAGTGAATACTACATAAACAGTTTGATATGTTTACTTTGTAAACGTATAGGTGTTCTATGTAATATTGCATATGCTGATAGAAGCTTTTTGTAATATAACATCCTCTGTCAAAGCTTGTTAAAATAGTTCATTAAACTGAACTTTTGATTATACCTTTAGTAGTAGGAAATACTGTAGTTCAGGTAACAGAATAGTTTTGATTAATGAACACTGCAGAATCTGGGCTGCAAAACAGTCCTTCCATCAATCCACAGCTTTTTATTAGTGTTTTTTTTCTGTGTGAATTGTAACATCTTTGTGTACAGGTCTTTGTTGTTATTGCTGTTTTACCGTTTGAGTACCAGGGGTCTTGTTCTACCCAACTTGTAAAATAAACATGCTTAATGATAATGTCACAATTTTCACCAAGTAGATTTTTCACAATAGCTGAAATAGATTTGATTTGATTTCCTAAAGAAAATTTGAATGGTGACAGAGTTTTTCTGGTGGGTTTTTTTTGGTCTATGTTTTTTTGTTTGTTTGTTTGGTTGGTTGTTTTGTTTGTTTGTTTGTGGTTTTTTGTTGTTGTTTGTTTTAGTTTATGTTGGTTTTGGTTTTTGGTGGGGAAAGGATTGTTTGAGACTCTATTTATTTGTTACAGTTGGTTTTGGCTTTTCAAACTGGGGAGGAAAGTCCCTTCAACCTTTTTAAAGTTAGAACATTCTTTTTAAAACCTCAAAATATATTAATCACACCTATTTTTAGAAAAGTCCTGAGGCATGTTTGTTTTGGTAGAGAAATAACTTGGCAACTAAGAGTTCAAAAGGAAGAACATAAAGAAGATAGCCTTTGCTATGGCTTCCATGCTTTACAAAGTGCCAAGAAATGGAACAGAAAACAAAGTTATGCCCATAGAAATTGCATGGAGTTTGGGACTGAGTGCACACAGGGAAGGTTAATTAAGGTCAGCGTTTTTTCTGTTTAGAGCAGAGGCAAAACATAAATGTATGCTCAGCTATAAAGTATGATAATAAAATGCATGAGGTGTAACTTTACAATGCATCTTGAATATGGGTTCTGCTGTCGCTGCACCTTCTCCCAAGCAGATCCCAGGACTGCACTCCAGAATGGAGAAGTCGCAGATAAATTATTCAAAACAAAGTATTTCCTGCAGTCCTACGCCTGGCTAGTGCGTTTAAGGCCACTCGTTCCTCAAGGAATATTGGCCATTCAGTCTGTGGTTTGCTTACCCAAACTTTATAAAAACAGCTGTGTGCATCTTCCTCTCCAGTGTTGCTCCGTAACCCAATGAAGGCGGTGGTCATTTGGTCATTCAGTGTAAGATTAAGGGCGATATCTAAATATTAAATTTCTTATGACTGTCACTCTCCAATGGGCTGTGAAATACATGTATTTGGTCAGGTGTGAAATACATGTTTTCCTGCAAAGTTATGGGGTGAATAAATTCCACTGGTTTTGAAATACAACTTTATAAAATGTGTATTTTTAGTCTGGGCTTGGGATATAGCATGTTGTTAGTCCCTTGTAATTGCTAAACCTATGCTAAACCTATGAAATTAAATTTTGTACCATCTTTCTCACCATCTGTGTCTTGGCTCATTGAGGTATTTAAGTGTAGTGGTGGATTAGTGCAGGTGACAGAGCAAGGATTTCCAGTTGCTGTTCTTTGTGTTCTTAGCAAACAAGAGCCAACAAAGAAAGGGCTTTGAATCATCAGCTGATGTGTTAAAAATCTTTATTACTAGAAGCTGTGCAAGAAGCAGTTGCTTTTTGTATTTCAGGATACATTCGCCACGCTAAGCTCCTTAGAGACCAAAATTTCACTTGAATTCCAGACTCTGACTGGATTGTGTAAAGAAACAAATAGAAAAATAATTTTATAATAACTGAGTTCTAATGCCATTGTTCAGCTCGTAGGAAGTTGAATGTTAAGTTATATCAAAGCAAGTAGTATTAATATTTACACATGATGTAATGTGCATATGTATTATAGCTTTCAGATGACTTCTAGCACAATGCATTTTTAGGTGTGTTTAAACATCTATATTTAGGGATTACTGAAAACATTTTTGATACAGCTTCCTGATAGTGTGATGTCAAATAAAAAGTACAAATAGTAGCACAGTGAGCAAACTTGCAGCTTAGAAAAAGTTATTTACAACCCTCTTGCTTTTCATTTTTTGGTAGAATTCAAAGCTCAAATGTGGGTAATCAATATCAAAACTATATAGAACCTATTTTAAGATGGTGTCTGGTTCTCAATCTTCAAATTTTAATAGACAGCAATAAAGGCTTTGTCCATAGAAGAGTCTTGCAAACAAATGTTACTGTGGACATACTTGTAATTTGATTATCCGCAGGCATAGCCCTAGTTCCATCTTCTTGTTTGACTTTGGGCACCCCTGAGATTGTAGCTGTTGTGAGCAGGTCTATACAGAACCCAGACTGCAACCTTAGACTTCTCGAGGCTTCCAAATTTGGTGAGGTCATAGCGCCCCATGCATCTCTTGCAGAAGAAACGCCAGCAAACCCTCTCACACACTTCTGTCCCTTCCCAAAGCTGCTCATGGTGCTGAGCAGTAAATGAGAGCAGGAGTCTAGTTTTGTTGAAAGAAGGTTGGAAGGGGAAGTGCCACGTATTTTCAGCCACATTAATTTCCAGTTTGACTCATTCCTTTTCTGACAGCAAAATGCAGGGGTTAACTACTCAGGCCAGTTTGAGCAGCACTACTGTTGAATATGAAAGACCAGACTAACACTGTGGAGTCACCTCTAACTGAGGACAAGGAAAGAACAGGAACTATCCCCGCCGTAACTGCAGTTGGTGTAAGTAACATCCAAAGACAAGTACCACATCACAGGACAGTGCAGTTGGAAGACACCTCAACACATGACACTTCAATCCCAGTTCTTGTCTCCAAAGAGAAAAGAGCTATCCTATTATAAAAGATTGTAAGCTGCAATCTCATGAAGGATCTCTGGAGAAGACATCTCAATCCTGCTGAGGACCGTGCTTCCTTGCAGGAAACTATGGAAGGGAGAATACCTTGCGCTTGCATGTTTTCCCAGTTCAGTACTATTCCCTGGTAAGTGTGCTGTCCTCCAGCTGCAGCTTCCTCCAGTAACTTTCCAAATATCATGACCACTAGAGTGGCAGAGTAATGATCAGGCTCTTGCCATGCCTTGACCGAGACGTTTCGTTAATTTAACTGTACACTTTCACAGCCATATAGTTGTAGATTTTGCTAACCGAGTTACAGAGTTCAGTAATTGAGATATTATTTATGACTCTTCTTTGTATGTACTGTTAGTGAAGATGAATACACTCCTGATTTAGTTTAATTTGTCACAGATCCGGGCACCTGTTTCTCTAGCTGAGCTCCTCCATATCTCAGCTGTGGATTTTTTGAAGTACTTTGGCAAGGCAGCTACATCTTCACTAACTGAACAACATACTTTTGCTGCAAAGTTATTTACAAACTTTACTGATCAAGCTGCATATTCTTGGGCTAAATTTGCTACAGACAGCAGTTTGCAGATGGAACTGAATTCTTTACTAATCATGGGAGATGAATTAATTTATTTGATTAGCAGTAATTTGCATTATTTGCTGATTATGTTCTTCAATTCCCACCCTAAAGAGCTGTGTTGTGTTGCTAGTGCTGGTTAATCACCTACTACACTCTGCTTTGGAAAGTAAGGCATTTTGCTTGTAAATAGTTCTTTCTGTCTTCAAATACTTCCTAAAAAACACTCCTTCCATGTCACATAGTGAAAGATACTAGATTTTTAAAATTAACCGAAACAAAACATATATGTGAAGGCACATTTTCCTATTAACGCAGTCTTCTTTAGTTCCTTGTTCTATTTGCTTTACTTTCTGATTGTTTATTGTGGTTATGCAAGTGCTATTACTATGGCCATTACTATAGCGATGCCATTTTTTTTTTATAACGGTGGTTTTAAGAAGGTTTTTATGGCTGTATGGGTGCACCCATTGAGGTTGAGATCCCCGCTGGCCTGGGTTCCAGTGTAAACTCGCACTAAGCTGCAGCCAGGTGCACATAGGAGAGACGTGGGAAAGTGTAGTGGTTTCTTCATCAGTGGTGAGTTAAGAGGGTACCCCAGTGTACTCTGTGTAACTCATTGGACCAAGCTGCCTTTTTTTGTATCTTCAATGTGCATTAAAGTATATCACAGTGTAATTCCTCTATAAAAAAGCAAAAATAATGCAGGAGACAGCGTACAAGCTTGTATTCACAAGATTCTTCCTCTGCTCTCTGCTGTCAGTCTTTCTGCTACATGGATTTCACAAAACATCTTTGAAATACCTGAGGATCTATGTTTTAGGCAACTAAGCCTTCTCCCCACCTTACAGAAAGAAAGTATTTTTTACTTATCTATGTAGTGCTTAGAGTAAGAAACTTTTCTGAGTGTTGAGTGTTCTCACCAACCTAAGTGGTTCCCACTCATCATTCATAGAACTTATAACTTATCAGGAAAGTTTGCACCCAGTTGCTGGCTGAGTGGGTTGGCACAGAGCCATACTTACCAGCTAGAACTGCACCCCCTTGTTAAACTAACAAAAGGAAAAATTAGCTCACTGATATATAATCTGAAGAATTAAATCAAAACTGGCCCCTAAATTGCACCCAGGTAGCGACAAATTTTGCATATCTGGCTTGTTCAGAATACAGTATAAAGAGATGGAGATTAAAGACTGCAAACAAGGGAAATATGCTTTATGCTTATTAAAGGAAGTAAAATACAAGTGGATTCTGAATTACAAGGGATACAACTTAGTTGAATGCATAAAGATGCAGTGATTAATTTTTTCAGTTGGCTAAAATGTATTGGAAAGTAAATCAGGATATAAATGGAAATACTCTCATTTTTTTACATTTCCATTTGGGACAGCTTATCTCTTAAAGTTTAGTTTTATTTCCAAATTTGGGTTCTTATGCAGCACTGATCAGAGATGGCTAGAAAACTAGGGTTCCATTCCTCAAAAAAAAAGAGGCTTCAAAAAACATAGCCTACATCAGAAATAAAATGAGAACTTTTCAAAATTATCACCAAAAATATGTATGAAAAATATTGTGAATTCTCAGTCCTAAATATATGTCTAAAGTTATAATTGTTTTCCCATGTGTCACACTTTATATTTTTGTACATTAAATTTTATGTGCCCTTTAATAGCTTTAACCTTCAGTGTCAAGAGATACTACTGAAACTCCTTGTAGTTGTCTTACTGATCTGTAGTTCTCCATATCCCCTAAGAACTGTCTTGAAATCTTGGTATTGCATTAGCCACCTCTACTTTTCTGGCACCAAGGTAGTTATAAGCAAAGGGTGACATATTACAACATTACAGTAATTTCATACCTGACTGCCTTTAGAACATCTTACTGAATATCACTTGGTCCTGGGGATTTGTTGCTTATTCATTTTACCAATTTGTTCCTAATTCTATTCTATTCTACTGACACTTAGATTTGAGATGGTCTGTCTGACGTGTCCATCATCAAGGAAATTTGTAGTATAATTTAACTGAATTCATTTTCAACAAGTGTAGGAAAAAGAATTCATTCTCTTGACTCCTTTATGGACTTCTTTCTTACTGTGAATGTGTATTGGCCCTACAGAATCTCAGGTAGCATCTCTGCTTCTAGCATGTTTGAAAGCAGCTAGTTTTAGGTTTTATGCTGTTAACAAGTTCATCAATGTTTTTAGTCTTTCTGTTATTTTTTACACTTATCTTGCCTGTATTTGTGTAACAAAAACATAAACAAAAAAACCCAAACAAACAAACAAAAAACCAAACCAACAACAATTAAAACCAAACAAATCAAAACACAAACCCCCACACCTAAACAGCACCTTTCAAATAACGTAATTTACTTTGCTTTTTAGTTACACCAACTTAGTTTTCTTTTGGAAACCTTTTAGTGACTAATGTGCATTTTCTCCAAGTCTATAATACTGTAACCGTTGTAAACAATCTTTGTACACCTTAAGATGCTTTAGCCTTTTGAATTCACCTTTCAATTAAGTTTCCACAATAAAAGGAAGAATTCCTTCTGTAATAAACTTACCCATTTTTATGTAGCTCCCCTTTGGAAACTGAAAACTGATAGATCTCTCGGCTTTTTTTGGTGTGATTCAACAAGGATATTGAATGCAAATACATTGTGGCTTTTTGTAAGAGTGGTTCTATTGTTTGCATATTGCTTCAATGAGATTATCTTGGCAACCTACCTCCTCCATTTTCTTCTTCAGTTTTGTTCCCTTCCTTCTGTCCTTCATTTTGCAGCTCCAAGAGGTATCTAGGGCTGGCTTGGGCTTTCTGCCCTCCCATGCCCCTTGGATTCCCCACACTGCTTCTAGTTTCTGAATGACTTGCCAATACAGATTCTACTTTAAAACGCAGAACGTGCAGGATCCCAACACTCAGAAATAACAAGCTTTTAGTTCTGTGAATTAGTGATTTTTACGTAAAGCTTTATTTTTTAGAGACCAGTTGGTCTCTTTTCTTTAGCTCCAGTCTTTCATATTGACTCAATTAAATTATAATAACTAATCCTGTTATTCACTTGTTCTTGATGTTATTTTGTTAGAGAATTTTTAATGCCTTTTGAAATCTACCAAAATAGTAGACTTGTGAAGAAAAGAGATATATCTCCTATAGAAAGATAGTATTTTCTGTGTATGGTGTTGAAACAGTGAATTCTAGTGAGAATACCTCTGCAGTTTTGCATCTTAAGCAAAGCTGCTATAGATGGTTGCTTCATTCTGGTAACATAATTGGTCTGCTGGCATTACACCCACATTACTTCAAGGGATTAAAATAAAATTATAAAGTGCTGCATAAAGCCTGAAATGGCCACCTTTAAGTTTAATCTTCCCCTTAATGCTGTAGAGTCTATAAAATATGCATTAATTCAAGTTTTTAATAGCTTTTATCAATCCATCTTTATAAGTGATATAATATCTAGTATGTATGGTTCCTTTTTTCTCTTCATGCTTTCAACCTCATGATACATCTTACGATATTACCTTGGTTTAGGGTTACTTAAGCAATATTTGGTTGTCTGGAGCATGCAAAGTAATAAGCAGCTCCTGGTCTGCTAATATCTTCAGGACCAGGGAGTTATGTGCAAGGTATATAGTTCAACTTACGTTCAACTGACTGAATACTAATGCTTTTCCACATAAGGAAGAAGAAAATGGTTCATAAAACTTTCATGTATTGGCGAAAGAATCATTGTTGTGTGATGTACACCAATTAATATGTTTCTATTGACTATGTACTTTTCGTTTAAGTACATACTTTCAGTAATATCCCTCAGCTTACTGCTTTCTTAATGAACTTTCTATATTATATAGGAAACAATTCAAATTATACAGAAAACAAACCCAGTTATATAGGAAAACAATTTAATAAAAGAAATTACATTATTTCAAGTATTCTCTCTCAAAATAATATTAAAAAGTAATGATGGGATATTGCTTGAACACATAAAAGTATCATAATTGCAGTCATGCTTAATAATGGATATAAAATACATAGAAGTGAGGATATGACAAGAACCACAAAGAAGAAATACAAATTTCTCCTCTTTGAACTACATGGATCTTTGTAGGGACCAGCAGCTAATAGCTACCATCTTCCTGGGGGGAAGAAAAAAAAATGCGAGGAAGGCTCATATTAGTTTCTGTGGGTTTCATGGATTTGTATCTGGAACAATGTAGTTTCAGCCATACTCTTTGTCTAAGGCTTTCATGGCAACATCTAGACAGAAGAGTTGTAAGACGCTGCTTTTTCTCACATCTCTGAATACACTTAAAGTGTATCGAATACTTTTATTCTTGCTATAGTTTTATCATTAAAAAATATTGAAAAAATCTATGTTTCTAACAGAACATTTAATGTGACAGTGAAACTTACTGCCACCTGCCAAGTACATAATATTTTTACTTTTTTAAAATAAGCAAGGCTATATGAATAAGTCTCAAAAAATACTGTAAAAGAAAACTTTCATGCTTCAGGATTGAAGCCAAACCCTAAATACTGACATTACTGTTAGGTGCTTAGGACTGACTTCATGAGACTACAAAATTGGATGCTTATTCCACTTCCCTTTCTACCATCCCTTAGTCCCCTTGGAAACTTCAAGCTGCTTCTGGGCGTGAGACGACAAAATAAGTGGCACTTATTCTGCATCTTGACAGATTTGCTTTAATAATATTTCAGTTCATACTAAAAAAAAAAAAAGTACTGTGAATGGAGCAGCTGAAAATCTTCAGCTTAGAGGACAGTGACCTGTGGCAATGGACCACACTATGCTAGGCTTTTAAGTAATGAATTTGTGTATTAGAGCTCTCCTTGATGGTGGTAGTATGACATACCTGATTTTAGATAGCAAATCAAGACTAAAAGATACAAAATCCTAAAATGCAGCCGAATCAACCAATGTTGATTTGTTCATCTTTCTCAGCGAGAACAGGCAAGACAACCTGCTGAAAAAAAATGAGGGGAGAGTGACAGAAAACTAAGGATGAGAGACCGGAGTTGTCTGTAGATGAAAGCAGGGCTTGTGGCAATGATCAAGAGATTGAAAACTGAAGTTAGATTCTGAGATAAAAGAAAAGGAGAAAAACAGAGCAGATCATCTGAAGTTTGCCCACTTCTGTGAATGCGGCCGGCTATTCCCACAGCCTTGGTGCCAGTGAGAACTGCCCATTGCTGGCTCTTATCAGAGACCGCGTATTGGATGGGAAGCAATTGTAGCCATCTGGAGCTAGAGCTTGACATGTTAGGATGAAACAGCACTGATCTTTATTTTCTAGTACATCTCTTTTTGCAGTGAGGCTGAAGTAACAGGAAGCACTGCAGGGTTTCCTGAGAGACGACAGCCTCCCTCATGAATTTGAGCCCTAAACTGGCAGACTTTTAGGTGGTGTGGAACTGATAATGGTCAGAAAGCCTCTGTGATGGGAAGACCAAGATCTGGAAGATGGTAGTATTTTGTCAGTCTCAGCCAATGGGTTATAGGCTGCCCCACACGTCTTGAGAATAAAAGGGAAAATGCTGTTTTTGTGTAAGAGAGGTCAGAAATGCACAATCAAACAATGACTCCAGGAATGGACCCTTAGCAGCCTTCTTGAAGATCTGTTGTCTTTCTGTGCCTGATTTAACCAGTTTATATATTTTTCCAGGTGTTCTTTTAATTTGGGTATTCTCTGAGTGAGAGAAGAATTGCTTTTATGTATCGATTTGTTGACTGGCTTGTCAAGGAGCTGAAATACTATTGTGTTATCAAGTTCATTTAGGTGATGCCCTTGCTGTGAAACACCATTTCTGATCATAGAACATAAGTTTTCTGGTAGAGCCCTGAGTCACTTGTCCCCAACTGCTTAGCACAGCAATGGATAACAGTGCAGTGTCAGCGCCCTTTCCTTTTGTCACAGAGGTAGCGTCATTATGCTGCAGACCAGCTTTCTGTGACATTATGCTCTGGTACAGCCAGATGCAAGGTGTGAACATGCAACCAGGCATTGTTACCATTTTAAGCTTAGTAGAGTCCAGCAGATGTGTGCTTTGCAGGTGACAGGGAGCTGTTGATCTGAACAGCTTAGTTGGAAGAACTAAGGAGTTGTCTCTCTAAGGGCATATTGATGACTAAAAGACTGGAAAACTCCAGAAGGCAGGCTCTGTGTTGGAAGTAAAGTCACGAAACAGTATGAAGAAACAAAAACAAAGCTAAACTGCAGCTTTCGTCCTTGCTGACTCCAGAAATGTGAGTTGTTGGCTGCAGCTCTCAATGGGATTTGTTCCAGGTCCATAGACAGAATCAGAACTGAACCTGAAATATGAAAACCCACTCAGCAGCCTAAGGTAGCCAGTGACAGCAGCAAGGATGGTGGGGTAGTGTAGCCTCTCATTCAGCACACATCAACTCCTTTCTTTGCTAACCCATAGAACTCTTGAATAACATTGAATAAACCAATCTATTCTGTCTTCAGTCCCCCTTTGCTAAAATAGAATGAAACTTTAAGCTCACAGGAGCAAATCTGAAGATAAAGTAGGTTAACTTAAGCATTACTGAGAAAGACTGATAGCAAGAGAAGAGAGTTTACAAACTATTGCAGATAACTGAGAGCAGAGCTGCTACTGAGGGACAAAGTGTCCACTGAAGCAGGGGATTCAGGTTCTTTGCTGCTCTGCATCTCATTCTGTGAGTTACCAGTAATACTATTGTGATTCACTGGCTTCTTATTGGCCTTTATGTTGTTAGTACCAGGAAAAATGACTAAAAGTGCCCAGAATCATCCTGTGGAAGATGGAATTGAGCATTAAAAAGGTGGTGGGACAGGGAAAGAAGAGAGGTAAGCTGCTTTTCTCCTAATACCTCTTGCAGTAGAAAAGGTGAAGAATAAGTAGAAGGAAATAAAAATCTGCAGATTGTAGTCAGAGAGAGATGATCTAAAAGGGAAGGGTTCAAGTTAAGTCGGTTCTAGACCCAACCCTGCTGCCTTGTGGACAGCAAACCCCTCTCTAGTGGTCGCTGGCGTTTTTCTGTGCCGAGAAATTACAAAACCAGTAGTATCAGCTTCAAAGAGTAATTTGAGGAGTTTGAGATTGATTCTTTTTCGAAAACAGGGTTATGTTGTAAGCTTCTAAGAAAAAAAAAACAGAGACAAGTGTTACGTAGTTGCTGCCAGTGGGATTTTTTTCTCCATCTACCTCAGGATATTCTGATACACTTTCCAAACATCCAACACCAGGAGCATTGCCAGTAAACAAAAAACCAGCAGAGGGCACCTGTAGCACTATTTCATTACTGTTTATTTTTTTCCTTGTTAGCACTCAAGTATTGCAAATCTCAGAGCATGTTGTTTCTGGAGTTCTCATTAATAAGCCACCCTATAAATATGAGTGTGTTGTTTTATAAATACTGCTTTTCTAAATTCTTTGTGGACAATAAAAACAAAGGTCAATTTCCTGAAAACAAGCAGAATTAAGAATCCATAATGTAATAGAGGTGTCTGTCTCCTTAGCTACCTTTTTTTTTAAGCATTTCATGGCCAGGTCAGTGTTGCTTTTTCCTTTCCACCCGTTATTCTCTCTTCATCCCATTGGCGAAGCCAACAGAAGGGCGTGTTGTCAGTGACCTTTCTGCTGAGAAATAAATTTATCTCACTCCCAGTGATGCTAATGAAAACCAACTGTTGTTGCTAACAGAAAACTGGGAAAAATGTATTCATGGTGGGAATCGATGATCTCCCCCCTGCACATTAAGGTGATATCCTGTGCAAAAGCTGTTTGAGATCAGTGGAGCAACTGTGATTGTTTAGCCTCGTGCTTCTTGGCATGGAATAGAGTGCTGTTTGCTCTTGTCAAAATTATTTTAGCAACGTGGCCTCCAAAAGTGTAGAAGCCAGCTACTGTTTTAGCTTTTAAGGCCACTGTTTTTAAAAGTTTTACATTGGTGGTTTGCAGGTTGCTCACGTAAGAAGTCCAGTCCTGCAGCTAAGGCGCAGTTAGTCTCTAACCAGAGCCACTAAGAGTTTCGTGACATTTTTTCAAGCGAGTTAATTTCTATTGAGAACAATGAATAAAGATAGTTACTGTGGGGTTCTTCCGTTTGTGATGTCTTAAGAACTAGAGAGGAGATGGTAACAAAACAAATAGTTGGGTTTAATAGATCAAGTTTTGCAGATGACAGGGAGTATGAATGATCATTGTCTATCTCCGAGGTAGTAAGCCCTTACGAAACATGTCTCCACCATGCAACCTCTAGAGAAGGTTAGGTCAGTCAGTCTATTTGAATCTCTGAACATCTGAATTTTGTTCCCAAAATACAGCTACCAAAATCCTCCCCAGCCTGTCAGTTTTCTTTATTAACAGCTATGTTTCCTGATGCAATGCTGAGCTACCTCAAGTACGAGGTAAGAGTGACACCAAGTGGTTAAGCAATGTATTACTATGCGATTTTTTCAAAATATTTTTCTGCTTTGATTCTAAAGCATTGTTCTCGGTCTTCTTCTAAACAGTCCCGATTTTGTCACTGAGTATTTTTCCCTTTAAATGCGCACACACAAGCTGTCATTTGTTTTATATGCAAACGTTATCCTCAGATTTATGCTCTGATTCTTTCTGTCAGTTTAATATTATTTGTGCAAAGTTGATTTTCTCCAAAATAAGGCAATTTCTGGATTGTAATGAGAGATGTGTTAAGAAAGGTGTGGCACTGTTCTCAAAGAGAAATAGGAAAGCAACAACTGTGCTACAATTCTTTGAGAACAGTAAAACGAATCAGCAGCAAAATGTGCCTTTGGGTAAGGGCAGAGAAAATCTAGTCATGCTAGAATAAAGCACACTTCTTTGTCCTATGCTTCTTTTTAAATGGTAAGTATCTAGTAGCAAGCTGTACTCCTGTTTGCTTCCTCACCAGAGCTCTGTGAAGGACAGGTATGAAGTAGCCCACTTAAAACCCTGCTGAGAAAACCAAAACTGATAGAACTCTTGAATTAGAGTCTACTGCCTGAAAGCTCTTTAAATGATGCTTTCATTCATACAATCAGCAAAATAACAGGTCTGATGATAGCTGTTCCCTCTCTTATCAATCAGTAAATGACTTTTGGTAGCCTCATGAACAGCCGTTTTTCTCAAATTAGGTAATAGTTGTTCTACCAGAAAGAAAAGATCTGCTAGCCTGAGGTGTTGCTTTCTGTGACGAGTAGGACGACTAAGTTGAAACAGACTTTCTTACCGACTATCCTGATAATCCCAACAAAAAAGTATAGTCTACAGAGGTCCAGTACTTCCAGTTTTGTGGTCAAAAACACAAAGGAAAGGGAATCAGTGTTAAAGAACACTCAAATGCCAGACAGAAAAAGCGTGTGCCATCCTGGAAGATAAGCCTAACAAAGGGAGCACTGAAGAGAACAACAGTGGAGATTGAAGAATGAATGTTAGTTTGAATAGGAGTCATTGGACAGTCTGCGAGTTAATCGCTAGTCCTACTCCCCACAGGGAAAACTGTAGTTGTGTAATTGCTTTCATTAAAAATTGTGCCAAAGACAGATCAGTTAAAGATCTGTGAATAATGAAGTAATTATGTAGGTCACTCTGCTGCGCTTTCTAAAAATATCATATTTAAATAACTAGTATTTCCAAAAAATGGCAACTACTTTAACTGCAGGCATGAAATTGTTTCCATAAGTGAATTTTGACATAGTAAGCTCTCTGCTGTTCATGTAGGACAAGTGTATTCGTGCCACTGATTTGGAAGGTGACAATGTTTTTAGATGGTGCCCTTGTGATCTCGGTAATTATCACTTCCCTTGCCAGGGTAACAGACTAGTAGAGCAAAATACAGTTTGCCAGTAGAGTTGTGAGAATTCAAATAATTCAACTGCTACTGCAGAAGCAGCTGATGTGTCAGGATGGAGTGAGAAAAAACTGCAAGGGATCGCACTAGTTGCAAAGGTAAGAGCAGGATCATCATAAAGTGACTTACAGCCATTTTAGACGAATGTCTCCAGTTGATGCTCTAGTTGATTTCAAAATTTTAACATAGAGATTTTTTTTTGAGTTTCAGTAAATACTGTGTTTGGGCATTGCTGTTATATTTTTGTTTCCTGCCAATCAGAAGCTGCTATTACTGAGTTCTTCAATTTTGCAGGTAAAAAATGAGTATGTCCTCAGTCCATATTTGTGTTTTATACAAAAATTGTGAAGCTCTTTATCAACATTCCTTGTGTCCCTATTACCTGGTGGTGTTTTAACAACCTCTTCTTCATCTATTCTACTTATCTGCTTAATGACTCAGCAACCATTTTCTTTGTGTGATATCGGTATCAGTCCAATTTTATAAGACACAAAATAAAGTTGTTTGGTAATAGATGTTTTCATTTTTTTTTTTTTTTTTCAGTTATAACCAGAACTGGGTTTGTACATGGGTTTTTTTTCAATGCACCTTTGAGTTTTGGATGAAAAGTAAAAATTCTGGGCATAAAGCATTGGTTGTCACATCAGCTACCTCTACACCTGCAACAGACCACTGCATAAATGTGTATTCTTCAGTTGTGACTTTGCATAGTGTACCAGAGTGTAACCTTGTGTTTTGGAGAATCAGGTGACTGTTTTGAGTATCAGGTGCAAGTAGTGGCAAATATACAGCCACTTCTGGCCATGCCACTCAGTGCTTACCATTTATAGGACCATCAGTTGTTTTAGTGCCAGAGTTGACTGATTTCTGTAGAGATTTGGTGTTCTCTCATTGTGAATGTTCAAAGTTGCTTATTAAGAAATCTCCACAGAAAGACTGTAAAAAGAGCTGCTTATGCTATAAAAGGAGTTCCATATGGCTCCACATTTCCCACATTAAAAATCATTTTGCTATTCCTCGTTTGTGCTTTAGCAAATTGAGAGCTATGTTACCATCTTCCTTTGCAAAAGGGCATCAGAGATATCACAGAGAATAAACTAAATGCAAGAAAAAATTATTATTGTCTATCAGTGGCAAAATAGGACTGTTCCAAATATTTCATTTGAAATCTGTGTCTTGTAGACCTGAAGCCAGCATGCGAGATTGTATCAGGAGGTATTTTGAGATTATGGTGTTTATCTCCATTTGCAAAAGCAAGTAGATTTTTGTGTATTTAATTATTCGTAAGCCAAATTCTTCAGTGGCTGATACTTGTAAATATCAAGAGTTCCAAGACCCTAAGCAGTGCTCATTGGAAGATAAGTACTAAATTTATTTCATGGTGTTGTAAGCATAGAGCAACAGAAAAATAACATTTTTCCAAGACAGAGAGCCAGGAAGGAGAGCGTAGTTGTGTTTAGTTTGTTGTAATGCAGATTTAAGTCACATTCGCTTTCAAGATCCAAGCAGGTTTTGTGACATATGAGGTACCATATGGGATACTGCTGAATCGTGGGACTCAATTTAGCTCTTGCTAAAGCTGTTTTATCTAAGAGATATTTTGAATTGTTTTCATACAGTTTGCAGAAGTTAATAAAATATCATATGAAACAGTCCCTGAATCCATCAAAACCATTTTGAATCTCTCCTCTACTGACAGAAAAAAAAAAAGGCTGAGAGCTGTTTATTATTGGCTGGCTTCATTAGAGGTGCCGATCAAATCAGTTGTAACAAAGTGACCATGAAATTTTACAGTATTATCCAGAACACTTTAAAACTGTCGCTTTTTTTAATGCCTTACACGTTAAAAATCTGTCGATTCAAATCTATGTTTTTGGTAAGCTCTCCATTGACCCCAGCAAAATGGATATGATGCATGACAATTGGAATAGGTTTTGTGCCTGGTACCAGAGTAGTGGAGCACCAGACGTTCAAGGAAATATCAGAAAATATTTTTTTATACTGTTCGCGCTATCAAAATCCATGAGCAGGACCAATTTTTCCTGCAAGCATCGAAAGTCAATATGGTCAGTGTTAGCTGAGGATAAGTTATGTGAATTGTTGGCTTTTATATTTTCAGGGAGTCTTTGTAGGTCCCTTGGGTCTGCTCTTACTAAACTGGGAAAAAATTGTCCTGTCCTTAAACCCTAACGTAGGCAATTAGCAGTAGCAAGTGGGCTCTTGTTCTGCAGCTGTGAGTTAGGAGCTGATCTCTGGGTTAAGTTGCTGGGTCACGCTAGGTTACCACTTGTTTTGGAATTTTGCGAGATAGTTATGCTGTTTTATTGCCAAGAAAATGCATTTTTGCTTAGTGAAGATACAGTATCATCTTTTCTGTACTTAGATATTCTGTTTTGATGCAGGCATTGTCAGAGATACTAAACCTCAGCTACAGGAAACCCCTTTTTGCCTTTGTTCTTCTTTCTCTGTACTCTATTTGTTGCGATTTTCAAAGATTCTTGTAGACTTATCTGCTAAAGACTCATTACTGTAATATGAACAGAGAATTATACAATACAAAGGAAAACCAATCTATCCTTTCCTCTTCTCCCAAGTAGCAAGTGATAGGACAAGAGGAAATGGCCTCAAGTTGCGCCAGGGGAGGTTTAGATTGGATATTAGGAAAAAATTCTTCACGGGAAGGGTTGTCAGGCATTGGAACAGGCTGCCCAGGGAAGTGGTGGAGTCGCCATCCCTGGAGGGGTTTAAAAGGTATTTAGATGAGGTTCTTAGGGACATGGCTTAGTACTAGAGTTAGGTTAGGTCATGGTTGGACTCTATGATCCTGAGGGTCTCTTCCAACTGAAATGATTCAAGTCTATGATTCTATGTACCACTAAAACACTATCATCTCTCTCCCAGGACAAGTGAAGCCTTACTATTTTCCATTGATACGCTGTATCTACGAGTGTGGAAGGCCTTTAAGGGAAATGTCCTGAGGAACCTAAAAGCAGCTGAGCAGATAGAAGCCTGCTGGCAATTGCATATCATCAATAAATAAAATAAAACCTAAATTTGTATGTCTTAATGATATATAATTGATATATGGCATGAGACTAAATTCTCAGACATTCTTACCTAGTTAATGTGCAATACTTGAAGTGCATTCTCTAAGTGTGCCATTGGTAGTCTAGCTGCTTCTCCAGCTCTCACCAAGTTGCATTAAGCACCTTAGGCATGGTGTAAGGGTTAAAGCAGTATGAGCGCTTATTATTGCACATTACTAATTGACAAGACATAAATGACCATTCATTATTTTTCAATGAGGTGATTATGCACGAGGTCTTAGCAAATCATTTAATGAAATCATCATGCTGTGCATGTTAACATTAGGGCAGTGGCCTACTCACAAGGGGGAGAGAGGAAAAGAAAAAGAATCATTAATGAAGGACTGAAAATGAAAAATATTAACTCCCTTTTCTACCAGAATTAAACTGCTTTTTATAAAAAAGGAGAATCCAAGTCAATTTTTTTTCTAGGTTTTTTACTTCTTCACCACACTAAGTACTACTACTAGTCAACACAGTCTCGCCACCTTTACAAGTGGATACTGTATGTTTTCTCATGCTTCTTAGATTCTTATACATTTCAATGTTTGCAAATCAGTGGTATCTCTGTGCACGGGTCACTTTTACTCTAATTTCTTAGGGGAAAATTTAATTTGTTTCTGCAGACTGTAATTTTTAAAGAGAAGGACTTCACCAAGTTTTATTTCCTCATTTTTTGCATATACCAACTAAGTTATTTGACCCCTCTTTACTTCTGGTTTTATTTGCCCAGGACACCCAGCAAAGGTGTCCTTTGCATTTTTCATAAAATGAGAGACCAGTTTCATGACTGGCATAAATAGAAAATTAAAATAATAGGCATTTGAATAAATTCCTGCACCCCAGAATAAAAGAATAAGTCTTAATGTGCTTTCAACAACCTCAGACTTTTTCATGATTGTGCTACATCAGGGAAAATCATTGTTTGGTGTACTCAGAGCTCTTCTGTTAATTTTAGTGGAAATGTGGTTGGAAATACCTTGGAAAATCTTGAACTAATGAATAGTATTTTCCTTGACTTTGAAACAGTCCTATACATTCTGAAAAGAATGAAGCGTAATTGTATAGAAATTGTTCAAATACAGGTCATCATTCTTTCTGTTTGATTTTTGATGTCTTAGAAAATAAGTCTGTTACACTTTTAAATGGTGTAGATCAGCTCAAAATACCTTTAGAAGGCTTATCACTTTATATTAAATTACATATTACTGTCTCCATTAAACATTTGTAATGAAATTCACAGTAACAGGGTTGTCTTTGCGGTTGAAAAGCATTCTGCATTCTGATACATTCTAATTGAATACTTCAAAAACCTGAGAGATTAATTTAGTTTTTCTGTGACATTCTGTAAATGCTTCATTAGGGTTATGTTTCCTTCAGCATTGGCAGGCATTCTTGAAACTGAGTGCATGAATAAACATTGCAACCCTGTCATCTAAAAGCTTTAAGCTTCTTATACATTCAGCTAAAGAACAGAAGACATGGCCAATTCAAGGAAACTGCTTTGGAGAGAGATGAGGGGCAAACATTATCAAATCAATGCTGGTTTCAGATGTCAGAATTAAGAAAAAATGCTTTCATTTTGTCTCATTGCCCACAATTGAGAAGTATTTGGTTGCCTATGTAGCCCAGGAGGTTCTTTCATCCTGCAGTCAGGGTTTACTGTCCTTAAGTCTATGAAGAATTCTTCTCAAGGCTCCATCACTCCACCGTGATGGCCACAGGGCAAATGAAATAGCTGCACGATGTGCTACAACAGCCTCTTCAAAACTCTGGAGCGAAGGTCTAGTCTCAAAGATCTTTCACTTTGGGAGCTTACAGACAAGGAGGGGGAGGAAAAAATGTTTTCATGGCATAATATTGATTATGGTGATATGATATTCTTTTACCTTGAACTGACTATCTCTAGTCACCACCAACTGAACAGCAGAAATATTTCAAAGTATGGAAGATGTGAATGTCCATTGCACAAGAACAAAAAGGTCAGCAGGACCTTCCGCAAGAAGGAGTGACAAAAGTACACCAAATTTTGGAATTTTAAGGCGTGCTATTCAAGAGAATTTCAATCCTATATTTTTTCCTCTATGGCCTCTCATCACTGAAGCAGTGATGAGATCTGAACAATCAAATCACTATTGCCTGCAGACTTGCTGCTGCAGCTTCCCTTTGGGAAAACAGGCACAGAGTGTGTTCCAGGGCAGCTGTAGCTCAAAAAGTTTTCCTTGACAGCTGCAGAGATCACCAGACCTGCTAACACTGAGACTTTGCAGGTACTTGCAAAGGAGGGGCAGCACAGAGGTGTTAGACCATCACAGACTTTCAGGCACTGAGGACTGGATAGAATCAGTGAGCCGCTCTGGCAGGAGCGAATCAAAGATGTGATACTATAAGAAAAATAATAACAAGTTGCAGATTACTAGTTTTTGGAGGCATGGGCAGGAACAGCAGTGAAGAATGGGGATGGCTTCTAAGCAGCATTATTTCAAGTCTTAAAAAAGAGCTGTGCTTTTTTTTCCTCAAAATATTAGTGCTTCCTTCTGGTTTCGCTGCTTCCTCCATTTTGCTGGTGTTAAGAAAAACAAACCTTAAAAATTCAGAGATGGTTTTGCTTGTTGATAGTGTATCTATTATTGCAATCACACTTAAGTAAAAAAAACTGTATTTTTTTTTACTTATATTTACTCAGTATTTTGTATTAGGTGAAGTAAAGTATTTTCAGGATCTTAATAGTAATGCCTTGGGTTTAATTTTAGGAAGTTAGTTTTATTTAATGGCATAAATGCCTTCAGGATTAAGATAGCACTCTTGCACTTCTATTTTTTTCCCACTTTGCCTTTGAGTTATTAAATTCTTCTGGAGGTCTATACCGGTTTCACTTTGGTTTATGAAATTCTTCTTGAAGTCTATACACATTATGTGTTTTATTCCAAATTTTCATGTGACAGAAACATGAAGTCTGTATAGTGAGCATTCTCTTGGTATTGTCCCACTTAATTATTAGCACAACCTCTGTTAAGTCTGGACATAGGGTCTTGGTGCAGAGACTTAACTGCTTTTTCCTAGTTTCCAATAGGAGTGGACAACCCCCTGTGATCTTGTAGCTCAGGTGCATAGGGAGAGCGTAGACTATTCAGTTAGCATTGCCTAAAAGCAGCTTTTACATTTAAGGTGGAATAGCTATTTCCGATTATTTTTGACAATTCATATGGTAGAATAATAGCGCTTTTTAATCCAGTTCAGAGTCTGTGAGTTCAGAATAATGCATTTTAAGCTCTAGAGGAAGAGTTAGCAAGGATTATCTACTTAGAAGTGGTTTCTTCATGTGGATGAGCTCCTTAGATTCCTTGCCTGATTAGCTCTTAAGTGTCAATGTACTGCTACTGTTTTTCAGTTTCAAACACACATTGCTAGTGAGCATGTAAACATTTACTGACATTTTTTTCCCGTGCAAGTTTTGTGTTTAAAATAAACCCTTTCCAAAACTTCCTAAAATCTTGGGCCTAAATTGCTAGTCATGCATTTTCTTTTTACCTCATTCATTATTTTCTGCAATGGCTACTGTATTACATTCATTCCTTCCAGAGAAGTAAATCCACCTCTGTACACTGAAGCTGCTTTCAGCAACTGCAGTTTGTGGCTTTTCTGACTGATGTCAGCGCTATCTCAGAGAGTTTTGACACCTGGGCAGCAGCAACTGCTTTCTAAAAGCCTCTACCCTGAGCGGCGGGGTTGTGTGTGGCTGTGCTAGTGTGACCAGGAACCTTCTACTAAAGGTAATACTCCTCTGAAGCGACTGCTCCACCACCTGCCACGTGAGCTCAAAACAAGCGTGAGTGCTATTTAAAACGGTAGGGTTTTACTAGTTTAAAACTCTGTAGTTAGAAATTCCTAGAATCATGGAATACCAGGTTGGAAGGGAGCACAAGGATCATCTGGTCCAACCTTTCTCGGCAAAAGCACAGCCTAGGTGAGCTGGCTCAGCACCCTGTCCAGCTGAACCTTAAAAGTGTCCAAAGTTGGGGAATCCACCACTTCCCCGGGGAGGTTATTCCAATGGCTGGTGGCTGTCATTGTGAAAAATGTCCCTCTCATGTCCAATTGAAGAATACTCGTCATGGAAGGTTTTCTGAAAAAGATTGTACTTGAACATCTTTGAGTTTGGGGGGTGTTCACATTAGGCTTTGCATTTTAACAGACGAGTGGTTACTGTGTCAGGAATGAGCCACACTGGACTCCAGGGCACTGGTGGGGTAATGGGACATGAATTTTGTGGCCCAGGTGAAAAGTGTTGATGGAGAAAATTACTTCTGATTGCAAAGAGTCAAACTATTTCAGGATCTTTTGGCAGGACACAAACCAGGATATTGTGGCCCAAATGAGCTGTTATAGTCAACATTTATTTTTCTAAATATTTTTTCTTTTTTTGAAGAAAGTCTACTTTAAAATGCTATTTTGAACAAAGCTATATTCAAAATAGAAACATTTATTGTAAAAGTCCCTACTTTCTTTGACTGAAATTATTTGCAAAATTGGCAAATACTTTTAGCTTCCTGAAATGAAAATGAGCAACAAACTTCCTGCTCAGCAAATACAGAATTTTATCTATTTCTTTGCCAAATACCTTGAACCTCAGCAGAAAAGACAGATAATTGCACTTCCTGCAAGCTCATCTTTACAATTAATTAGGTGGTAAAGATGGGCATGATTCAAAGGCCTGAATTAAGGCAGCCTGGGGTTTTTAGCATATTTCAGTACCATGACAGAGATGCCTTCAGGCTTTCCGGCTTCCCCCCTCCCCCATAATTCAAGACTAGAAATATTGTCTTGTTTTCCTATTAACAAACCTGGGATTCTGATGTAATCATGTTACTGTAGGTGCTGGCTTCGAAGGCTTCGGTATGTTCTGCTTATCCCCTAATCGGGCTTCAACAATAGCCAAGGTAAGTTATCCAATTAAATGGCACATGAAATTTATGTGTGATCAGACCAGCTCTGAGCGCTGCCCGGCCTTATGAGCTATGGCAGCTAAATGGTGGTTTGGTGCTGTTCAGCAAAGTTGATATTTATGTCTGAATACATTCATGCAGGGAGACTGGAAGTGGAAATCAAATTGAATGCATGGACCCTGAGCAGAGGAAGGTTTTTAAAAGTACAGCTCGGAACTGCTTGTTTTGTTTGGTTTTAGTTTGTTTGTTTGTTTCAGGGTTTGTTTTGTTTTTTAAGATAGTTTTGTACTCCCTTGGTTTAGCAGGTGACAGAAGGAGAGCACAGGGAATTATTCCTGTCCCCAGGTCTTACCGCTTATTTAACCAGCTGCAGCGTTGCTGTGGTGTTTTCCATAACAAAGGGCAAGCGTGTATTTTTGATCTGGCTTTTATTAGCACTGGGAAAGAAACAAAAGTTGAAGTTCCCATGAGGAAACTTTGCATGTGTGAATGCTGTGAACCGCAGTCAGAACGAAATGGCTCTTGTTTCGGTTGAAGAACAGCTGCACTTAGAAACTTCAGATTCAAGTTTATGCAATGCAAAGAAATCCCAGCTTGTAGCTACCGCCTGCCTCAGTATCCAGATTTAAATGCAAGCTTGTTCAAACCATCCATGCCATGATCTGGGCACACCTTTCACTTTGCTGTTTCCAATAAACGGGAAAGGACTGACGTGATGAAAAGGACCTTCCTTTATGACAGGAACACTTAAAAACATGAACTAATGACCAGGCTCAAAGTTCCAAAGGTACTAGGTAAAAACACATGGGAATTTAATATATGCCTTAAACAAGATTCAGCCATCCAAGTGTGCTTCTGTGCACATCAGTCTTTCTGCTTTGTTGGCTGCAGGTATGGGAGAGAACAACTCCAGCCTGCACTTCGGTGGCAGTTCTCCACGTGAGGAGGAGGTGCTGTGCAAAGTGCTCTGAATTTGTGGACAATAACCCTCTAAGGTGGCAAGTTGTGGTTTCCAAAATGAGGAGAGCTAAAACTCAAAGAACAGTTTTGCAAGTTTGCTGCCACAGGTTTTAATGAGACCCTGACTGAAGCCAGAGTCACAAGTACGTTTGGATGCACTTGTTCTTTGGGCTGAGTATACACTGTACAGCGTACACTATACAGTGTGTCTTTTACACTTTTAAAATCTCCATCTTCCTTTTCCTGTGTACACTTGGTGGGGAACAACATGCCCCCAAGTCCCATACTGCTGCCTCCCAAAAAATAAAAAAGTGACCTGTTTAGAAAAATGGCACCACAGTGGGAAAGGACTGGGTTTAGTTTAAAAATGAGGTGTAGGTGAAACCTCAAATTCTAAGCCGTAGTCCTGCCCCACTGTACTAAATGGAAGATAAATGAGAAAACAGGATGAGTATATGCTCTGTAAAGGACTGCCATTTTTATGAGATGTAACTAATTGCTTTTAACTCTCTGGTAAGCTGGAGAAAATAGCAGCCTCCAAAATTTATGACTTCTCTTCCTTTTCCATGAAGTTATCTAACAGAATTGTAACCTACGGGCAATGTTAACATGCGAGCTGTGTTATCTGCGCAGCTGGATGCAGTGTTGCTGATAAAGTGAAACTTCTCCAAGACTGATCTGATTTGTTAAGAGATAAAAAAGAGGTCAAGACATGAATAAATACTTGGGTGTATCGGGGTGGAGTAATGGAAAAGGGAGTTTAAGTGCTCTGGCTATACAAACAGCATATCCTTTTTCTCATTGAGGAGGGAAGTGTAGAGATCAGTCATTACATTAATGTGCTTGGTGTTGTTTATAAAAGGTCCTGCAAAATCAAGCATCTCTGAGTTAAGTATACTTCCATTAGACAAATCTGAAAGGAGAGTAGTGGAGGTGTTTGTGTTTGTTGTTTTTTTCCTTTTTTTTTTTTCCCCCCCTCTCCTTTCTCCTCAACAACACATTAAACTTCTTGTATTAAAACACAACTATTAATATGTGGAAGGCCAGGCCTGCTTTAGGCATTTCAGATGGGTGTTAGTAATGGATTACAGACTTTTTCCTAAACCATTTCAGGAAGTATGGCACTTTTTCTCAGGAAAAGATTTTGGTGGCCTCTAAGATCTGCGTGCATTCTGCTGCCAGTATAAAAACAAGGTGGTCTGTACGAGGTTGGGTGCATGTAGCCTGAGGCTCCCCAAAGCCTCTTGTACCATCAGGCATTGTGCTTCTCTAGATGCAGTTTTTGTTACCCAAGTAAATGGGATCAGAACAGTAAAAAAAAAAAAGAAAGAAAAAAAAATCCAAATTATTACCAATATATTTAGACATTTTACATGCATACTTGCTTCGTGAATATGCTCTGTTATCCAACATCACCAGTGTTATTTTGTCCCCAGAGCTGTGCTCTTTTGAGGAGGCTACTCTGAATTTCTAAAACGCTTTTTGGAATAGATTTTATTGATGTCTGGCTGATGCCTTCCCATGCAAAGAAATATAACTTGAATGAGATTTGTTCTGCTCTAGCATTACGAGAAGCAGACAGAGCTCAGGTGATTCATGATTTGTTCTTTCTGCATTTGACTGTACTAGTAATCCAACACTAAAATGGGTATGTATATACATATATACACACACATGAACTGTAACCTCAATGTCGACTGCAAATTTTTAATCTCTCCTCTAAGGACGTATTTCTGCGTATCCTAAACTGTGGTTGTAAGTAGGTAAATCAGTCTGTCGGCAAAGCACAAAACAACCATCCCAAATTTCAACATTGAGTTTGATACATTAGAAATAAGTCCACCATCTGAGAATTTATAAAATGTTAGTGAGAAATGAAGGTAAATATTTCACTGAGAAAGATTACAAGATGGACAGAAAGCAGGAGGGAACTCTGGTTCAGCATTTTGTCTTAGGTGAGAGGCAACACATAGCTAATGATTTGAATAAGAGTCCACAGCCGAAGTACTAAGGAAGGGGAACCTTCCTTTATTTCTGAATTTACCCACCCACAAGAAGCTGGATATTTAAAGAAAGACACATTTACCAATTGTCTCTAAATATATGAAAAATATAACTGGGCAAAGAAGACTGCAACTAAGTTAGAAGCCAACTAAGTAAACCACCAATGATTTTGTAACAAAGGAGGATTCCAATTTAGCCTCCAAAATATCAGAGTTGCAGAAGAATCACAAAATAAAATTTAGAAAACATTCAGTGCAAATGCTTCTCATAGCATTCTCATTCATACAGCTGTATGATTTAAAAACAATTCTGTAAGAAACTGGGGTGTTTTTTACATGATTGGAATATTCATAAATCGGTGACTAGGATGCACAACTAAATATCTTCTAAATGAGATCCTTATAGATTTACAGTGGATGTCTCTCTCAGTGGAAGTTGCCATGGTTACAGCACAATTCTGCATGGAGCACACTTTCATCACAAATTGTTACACGTTTATATACAAATAGTTTGAACACATTTTTTCAACTTCTTTTAAAATGAGAGCTACACTGATAGTCTTAAAGGAAAATTCTGTATGTGTGCCTGGGCACAGTGATGGTCCAAGCTGCAGTCAGAGGCATCCGGTAACTCAGGTTGATGTGGATCTTTCCATACTTGAGAGGGGCCTATAAGAAAGATGGGGACAGGCGTTTTAGCAGGGCCTGTTGTGATAGGACAAGGGGTGATGGTTTTAAACTAAAGGAGGGGAGATTCAGGTTGGACATGAGGAAGAAATCTTTTACAGTGAGGGTGGTGAGAGCCTGGCCCAGGTTGCCCAGAGAGGTGGTGGATGCCCCATCCCTGGAGACATCCCAGGCCAGGCTGGACGGGGCTCTGAGCAACCTGGTCTGGTGAAGATGGCCCTGCTCATGGCAGGGCTTGGACTGGATGAGCTTGGAAGGTCCCTTCCAACCCAAACTATTCTGTGATTCTATGACCTTAGTAGGTCTCTAATCAGACCTCCTGTTCAAAGCAGTCAGCTGTCGGGTGAGACCAGGTTACTTTGGGCTTTATCCGGTTTGGTTTTGAAAGTCTCCAAGGTTGGAGACAGCACAACTTCCTCGGGCAACAGCCTTGTGTGCGAGAGGTGGTACTGCTGCTTTGAAATTCTTCCTCTTTCTTGCCTGTGGCTGGGGCAAAAAGCACTTTTTGTACAATCTGTCTTAGGAGAAAGACCTTACTGACTTACAGTGGGTCAGCATTGTACTCCAAGCCTGAAATAACCCTCTCCCTTTCCGCCTTCTGCTGTTTTGCACACAATATGGAGTACAAACAGCAGAACCCTTGCTCTCGTCTCTGTTCCTCTAGTGATGCTCAAAGGTAATTTCAAATACCTTCTTGTCTAAAGACTCTAAAGTCCTCTGAGTGACCAGTTATCCTGCTGAGGAGGTGTTATTAAAACAATTTTTTACTCTGTTATTCTGCTGCATTTTATTGCTCTGGCTACTTCAGAGTGAGCCACATTTACTGAGGAGAATGGTAACTGCTGTCTACTCTTCTGTCACAAAATGTCTAGTGTTCAAGAGATCTTCTCGCTTGTCAGTGTGGGTTCTGGATGATTTGTCAATGTTTAAAATAAAATTCAACATCTAACCAGTTTTCTATTTATTTTTATTAAATAGTCTTCATAGCTGTCAGTGTCTGGACAAGTCTTTTTTTGTAAGGTCATGTTAAAGTACTGAGAATTACTTCAGGTGAAAACTTCATGCAATAATTTGGGGTTGAAATAGGAAATTTCCCAAAATCTTGCTTTATGATTCAAGGAAGGAACTGAAACAAAGCTAAATAAAAAAGAAAAAGGCAGGGTATCGTGGGTTAGGAAGTATGAAGATGGCAACTCTTACGCAATGCATTAGTTAACTGATTGCAGTACCCTGAGTAAATATTTTGACTTTTGCTTGGTGAATTCAACCGCCAGCAAACCGCAAGGAATGGAGTCACTCAGTAAGCTTTCACGATACCTATTTGCAGTGTACTGGCTCGCCAGGTAGCCAGAGCACGGGTTTGCTGTGTTGCTATCAGAAATACAGAAGGCTTAAGGCGGGATCTCTGATGCTGTGATATGAGTACAGGTGCTGGGGAAGGTACAGAGTGGCAAAATTTGTTGGAGGAGTGGGAGCGTTTTTATAAACAGTAAGAGAAGGTCGTTGCATTTACAAATTATTTAGTGGTCTTACAGCTTTCCAGAGCCATCTTGGTGGAAGAAAGACACAAAACCTGTTCTTCATTCACCATTTAATGATATCCTGAATTCCTGTAACGGATTTCTCCATTTGTATAGGCTCAGGCATAGTTGTTTAGAATATTGGTTCTGATACAACTCTGCAACTCTGAAAGTGAGGGAAGACTATTTCTTTTCACCAGTTTGATAAATTCAGAAATAAACCAGCCTTTTAAATGACTTTGCCTGTGATTCTCATGTGACTAATTTGGCTCAAGGCTTTTTAGCATGGTTTAGGAGACAGGGCGCAATCCTTTTCCTCCTTCCCCTCTCCCCTACTAGTCCCTGGTAAGTAACATAAATTAGAAAAACCTGCAGGAGGCCTAGGCTCTTCTCTGAATCTGAAAGATATTTTCATTGTATGATTCTTGATGGTTTAATTGAAAGTACAGTCTCAGAGGCAAGAATGAAAACTAAGTTTCTAAACATATTGACAGATAAGGGAAATCAGGCCCCAAGTGCTGACAGGGTACCTATTCCTAAATCTGCCTGTTGAAATTTTTGCCTGTTTACAAATGCGTCTACACCCAAGCACTTGGACATTTAAAGCAACGTTATCTCACAGTAGTGCTGTGAGGAACCCAGATATTACTAAAGTGCTTGGAATCTGACTTGTCTCTCTTGAAAACAAAGATTGCATTCTGTTCCTCTGAGTTTTGGGTTGTGTTTGTTTGGTTGTTTGGTTTTAATAACTACTGAAACAATTCTACAAACAAATTGAGCTTGTCACTTACTGCAAGTCCAGCAAAAACCTTCACTGTGTGAAAGATGTTGTTTTATATGTGTCTACACAGCATGTGCAGATCTTTCCTCATATTAATCAAAAAAGAAACATTGACTTTGTTGTTTGATATGCAGGATGAAAATACTCTCTGGTCAGCTCTGTACATGACCATTTAAAAATAAAACTCTAAGCTTATTTAGTGAGCTCACTGTTGAATGTGTCGTTCATTGGCACTGTTTCCACAACTTTAATGTCTTTCAGAATCTTCCTCTAGAGAAGAGAGGATTTTAGTAGAGTTATTTTCTTTATCTTTCAGCAATTGAAACATCTAATCACTCCTAAAAATCTTCTGGGCTTTTATTAAGTTAGCTCTGATTTATGTAATTTGCCATAAAGTTCATTAAAGTCTTAATTAATTTTTCACCAATCTGTAAGCCTTATCACTGCTGTTTTATCAGCTGAGATATAATTAACTAGGTTTGACTTTTTAAGTTTGGGGCTAAGTCATTTACCTGCCCTATGACCACTTTCACAGTAATTATGCTTTGTTTTGTCAGATGTGAAATGGTTCTTTTCTTTTCCATCAGTTCCAGTGATTATGACCCCATATTTCAGTCCAAGTGCTTGTACTGACATTTTGATCTCCGCGGTTTATGTTCTCATTAGCTGACTGAATCTTTGGTCTTTCCTCTTTCCAGAAGAATCATGGATTTTACTACTTCCAATTCTAAAAAGACAAAGAAAATTCCCACTGACCTGCAGCTCAACTATGAACACTGAATGGATTGATGTCAACCTGGAATTCACTTGGTATTTGTCCACCTGCCTTCCCTCGAGCTCAGTGGCCCTTCCTCGGGACAAATTGATATGAAAACCCTGCAGAGGTATGTTGCATGTCAGACCACAAGTCAGGGCAGTGATTAAAAGTGTTTTGTAGAGTAGGATTCTTTAACAATTTTCTGTACTTCGTTCATTTTTTTTCCACTCCCTAATGCACCATCAGCTGTGCATCCATCATCCATGTCCATTGGACTTCAAATCTCTACCAGTGATTTCCAAGGAGACTGTCATTGCAGCGCTGTTGGGTGTGTGGACCCTGTACTGGCCCGGTAGAGCAGCTGGACCTTTCTATTAAGGACCAAGGCCTACCAATTCTAATTGGCCATGTCTTAATGTATGACAAGCCACGTACTTTTTTATAAATTTGTAGGAGGTAAATAACAAGTTAGATATTAAAGACAATGCTGGGAGGTGAAGTAAGAGAGGAGGGGAAAAGTGACAGTTCTCTGGTTTACCTCAAACCAAAGGTTATTGAATTTTTAAAATTCAGTAATCTAAAAATGGCTACAATAAATTAATAATAAATGTATTTTGTATTGCTCTGGCAGGGGGATTGGACTAGATGATCTTTTGAGGTCTCTTGCAATCCCTAACATTCTGTGATTCTGGGATTTTCAAAGAAAAATTGAAGCCGGTACCCATTCTCTTTTTCTTTCAGAATTAGCACTTCATAGTCATTTCCTCTAATGCTAATTAGAGAAGAGACATAATGTTGCAAGAGAAACCCTGGTTTATTATTTTTATTTTATTATTAACCAAATTTTCTTCCTTTGCCCCCTTCCATTTCTATCCATTCTTGATAGACTAAAATAGCTGAGTAAAATATATCACCTCTGTATGTATGATAACTCTGAGCCTTCTGCCACTGCAATATTTGGAGCCTTCGTGTCAAAGGAATATCTCAGTGCAGCAAGCAGAGCGATACGCTTGGCAGGCACAGAGGCTGTTTGGCACATCAAAGTTTTACAGACACAGTGACCTGACAAATATGTGTATAGTCTCTAACACCTTAAATTCAGTGGTTTTAATCCCCACCTTTGGGAAGATTTTGACAAACCATTGCTTTGAAGGACTTCTGGGATGCACAGATGACTTCAGTTCACATAGTGATTTTAAAGCTGTGTTGCTTGTGTTTGTTTTTTGATACGAAAGAGAAGGCATGCAGAAGAGACTAGGAAGGACCCTTTGCACACATTGGAAACTCTGCTTTGAAGCAGGAATATGTTTTGACATATAGCTGAGAGTTTATTTGGGAGTACAACCTTTAAATTTTAACTTTATTTAGTAGCAAAAGAGTGAAAACATGTCAGCTAACCATACTTCTGGCTACTCCCTCTCAACAGATGGGAAAGTATTAATATAGCTTATTTCTAATTCTCGTGATTGTTACAAATAGTGCTTTCCTCCTGCACAACATTTTTGACCTGAAGAGCGAGAACAGTCTGTGTCAGTATGGGAAACAGAATCACCATCCTGCATCCAGATCTTCTGGTCAGTCTCTGGAGATCATATGCTCCAAAATGCAAAAGCTTCTAGCAGCTGCTTATAATTTCCAGCACATGCAAATGAAATTAGACTTGATTGAATGGCTAGATTAAAATGCCTTTTTCTATTTAAGGGTCCTGATTAATCTTTTTAAATCTATATTTTGTCATTCTTCAGGTTTTCGCTAAATCAGCGATATCTCATCTTCAAATTGCTCCTAAGATGTAGGTCCTATATCTGCACCGAGCAACATTAACTTCAATGGAAACAGGAGCTTGCTCAAGTGGAATTCACAGCTTGAACAAAGATTTAACCTCCTGATAGTGTACATGTCAGATTAAATTAACTGGCCTGCAAGGAAACTGCAAGACTAGGTAGGATTTCTTATTGTATACTTGAAACTTTGAATTCACAAGGATGAAAAGAAAACAAACAAACAAAAAACCTGAACAAATTACTTTCAAGAAACGCATCAGAGGACAGAAGGAAGTGGGTCTTTTGTCTATTATTTCATGCTTTTTTCCTAATTTGAAGGTAAAATGATAACATTAATGTGAGAAATTCTTACTGTCAAAAAATGAAAGAAAATCTGTCAGTCTGCAATGAAAAATAAGCAATCTCAGCTTCGCAATTGAAAGATAATTGCATTCTTTTCACATAAATACAATTTTAGGAGGATTTATTTGCAATTCCCTTTGAGTCTGATTGGAGTTTCAAGCTCTTGAGCACCTCTGAAATCAGAATTTAAAAGCTTTTTAATAGCCAGCATCTTTCAGGCTAGGGAATGCTGAGAGCCTGAAAAGCTGGAAAGAGCTGCTTGCGCTGGGTGTCAGCATGCAAAGGCATTCTCCATGGCTCAGAACAGACACGAAAGCCACAGGGGAGGAAACATCCCCACTGATTCAGCAGTGCTGCTCTTTGTTCTCGTGCTGATTTATGTGTGCAGCTCTGTATCGTTCCAGCCACTGCGCCACTACGGTTTACCTTTTCTGATGGCCGTAACAGTGCCTGTCATCGTAGCAGCTGACCAGATGTACATGAGGCTTTTTAACAGCGACTGGTCCTTTCTGATGCACTTGTCTACACGCCTGTTGCTGCTGCTGCTGCTGCTTTTTCCAAAGACCTCTCAAGCTCCAAGGCAGTTGCTACCTACTGTTCTCCCCCAAGCTTCTGCTGCCATTGACCTCGCGTTCTCCCCAGACCTGGGAGAGTCATTGCTCTTTGCTACCCAGAACTAGCCCATCATTGCTATCTTAATCCACTTCTTCCACCTGCTACTTTGATGCTTCAAAAGCCATCTTCCCACTTGATGCCTTCAAAAAGATACTCCTCTCTGTCACTGTTGTTGGAAAGAGACATGCACAATCTGAATCTGCACGTCAGCAAACTCTATCTTGGTTATTCATAGAAGCATAGAATCATTTCGTTTGGAAGAGACCCTCAGGATCAAGTCCAATCATTAACCTAACACTGTCACTAAACCGTGTCTCTAAGAACCTCATCTACATGTTTTTTAAACAGCTCCAGGGACGGTGACTCCACCACTTCCCTGGGCAGCCTGTTCCAATGCCCGACAGCCCTTTCCGGGAAGAAATTGTTNGAACTTGCTCCAGTGCCTCAAGGACTTTCTTGTCAGGAGGGGCCCAAAATTGAGCCCAGGATTCCAAGGTCTGTCCTCACTAGTGCCCAGCACAAGGGGACCATCACTTTTTATTTCCCTTTTCCTCCAGTGGGTATTGTGCAGGCGGAGACTTGAGAGTGACCTGGGCAAGTCTGTGTTGGAGGCTTTTCCATGTCCTGCATTAATCTGTTCTTCCAGCCTTACACTTGTCTTGCACACAGAATGAGAATCCACCAAATCGCTTGCTGATTTTGCTCAGGCATACCCACACAAAAATTCTTTAGGGAATATCAAAAACAGACAGACATCTTTGAAACAAGGTATATGAAATGTGGTCTTTAGTGGGAGCAGCTGGTATGTTACTCACTCTAGCTGCTCGTTTAACAGTAACAGGTTCTTTCTCCAATGAACACTTCTCTTCATTCTCATAAAGCCTTATGAATATTTTAAACTGTCTCCTACCACTAGTACTCCTCTTACATATTATTTCCCATAAGATCAGTTCTCAATTTATGTACTACTCATTTGGCAAATGTCGTGCTCAGAACAATCGCGCACTGTAACTCAGATAAGCATTTGAAGAGGCATAAGCTTTGAATGTGTGCACAAGTATCCTGTGAATCAAGATGCAGCAAGTAAGGGAACTAAGATATGTCCTGTGCACACGTTTAGATTTTTCTCAGCATCTTCTATATCACCTATATTTTAGATGTGTTTTGTGCTGAGATGTAAGAGCAGAATAGCATGGGGCAAACTGTGGTGTGAATTTGTGAGTTAGCTGCTCCCTGGTAAATATCAATGCATGAAAATACACACAAAAATGAAATTTAGACATTTATAACGTGCCGCTGTCCATATATATATATATATATTACATTGAAGCAAAGGTGTTGTGTGCTATTTTTTCTTTTTTAATAGAGTTCTGTCTCAGTCAACTTTACAGTCAGTTCTCATTGTCTATTAACAGTAGAAGTCTGTAATATGTCTTATTAGACTGTCTTTCATTGGAGGATCTGAGAGGTTGGTTACACTATATAGCACCCAAGAGAGAGAGTTAAGAAATATATTCTCCCAGGAATCTCTTCAGCCATATATTTTCTCTAAGAGGGAGTTGTATAATATACAAAACAAGGCACAGCAGTATGTATAATGTTTTCCAAGATGAAAAGGAAAAATTATATTGAATTGAAGCTGATACTATCAATCTCATTTTTTTTCCAAATGAATCCTGGAGATTTTTTATGTATTCCTTCAAAGGCAATAAATTACATCATGTTGTAATCATTTTTAATAGAAGAACAAAATTTGCACAGTGATTTTCTTTGAAAATTAAAATCAATGAAAAATCACCGAAGCCACCATTTTAATTGAATTACTACACAGTGCGTTATACGTTCATTGTCTGACCTACAAAGGCAGTTGTTTTATTACTGTTAGTCTCATCAGAATTCCTGTTATTGTGTGCACTTTCTGTATATTTAAACCTGTTGTTAGATCTGAAAGCACCTGATTTCATTTAATGCGTAGGAAGAAAAGGAGCTTACGTGCTTCTGCTGAATCTACCTAGAAACAGCAGCACTAATATCTTTATTTTAAATAGGGTAGGGGGGATAGAGGGGGCCTTCAGGCTAGTAGTAAAGGCATTTATGTATTCAATGTGCTTTTAAGGAAAACATCTGTCAATAGATTTCAACTTGTCAGTAATTCTGGACTTTTTATTAATTCTCTTGGATTTTGATTAATCTCCTCCCTATTGTTTTGGATGATATGTATTAATTCCTTATAATTCAGAAATAATTACTGAGCCTACAATTTTTAGTTATTAAAATTAACATGTTAATGTTCTCTTATCACTTAGTTCATACTGTAGAAATATAGTTAAAGCATTACCACTAGCATTTTAAAACAGCTTTTTGTCATGATTTTTTTTTTTTTTAAAAACTTTATGTAAGGAGTTAAGTCTGGGACACAAACAGAAGGTTTTGTTGATCTGGTTCAGTGTCTAGAGAAAATAGTGTTAGTGTGCTCCCACTGCCAGCTCAATGCATTTCTTTACACCATGAGTGGCAGTAAAAACCTCAGGCTTTCATTTCGAGTTACTAATTCACAACAGGGATACCAAGGAAAGGCAGCTGGGTGAGACTAGAAGAAAAAACATCCCTGCCACATTTTGGAAGTCAAACAGAATATGGAGCCCTGATTTTAGCAGAGTTGTTTGGAAGGAACAACAAAACTTATTTATATAGACATCATAATAACAGATGAGTTGCCAAGCAGCCTTAAAGAAGTCTGATGAAGAGCTGGCGAAGCACTTGGACTCCAGAGTGGGAGGTAACTGGGAGTGCAGGATAAGTGGAGGTGATAAAGGGAGAGCAAATCCTTTTGTCTGGAGGTTCTGTCATCATTCAGAACCTGGGAAGTGTTTCTACTCTCATCCTTACACTGTCTGGATATAGGGTTGAACAGATTACTTGGATTTCACATGGCAGTTTTTGCATTAGAGAGAAGTAACTGTATTTTCAGGCTTGGTGGTTTGGTTTTGGTGGGTTTTTTTGGTTTGTTTTGGTTTTGTTTGTTTGTTTTTGGTGGTTTTTGTTTGTTTCTTTTAATTCCAGTTGAAGATAAACAGAATTTCAATATTTTTCATATGATAGCATTCTGCAAAATGCTGAGGTGGCTATTTTTAGTACTGTATATTTTAGCAAGACTGCCTTTTATTGCAGTTCAGGGCAAAATTTGGATATAGCCATGTAAATGTCTTGTGTGACACAGACATTTTCACATCTAGTGCATTATTTGTTCAACAGCAAGTAAAAGAGTAACTGAGTTTCTGAAGGTATGGCAGAAATAAATAATAAGAAGAGCATATTAAAAAAAAAACAATGATATTTTGTACTTCCGACTCACTGACATTTTGACCTGTTGTGCGGTGTTGTCTAAGTGGATCCTTAACTTTCCTTGAGTAAGCCAATGATGACATTCTGTGGACAGAACTCAAGACTACAATTGTTTTTAAGCTAATGAACTGATGCAGCTTTCGGGTCTTTTAGGGAGTATTTTGCATGTTGCGTATAGACGTATGTATGAGTTTACTCAGGTCCTGTAGTCCTGAAATATTCACGTCATGCAGAAACTTGCCTGAATATAAATGTCATCAAAACCTGCTGCATCCAAATCACAGCTTCTCAATTGAATGTTATTTCTGTAAGGAGCTACATCAAAACTCAGTGCTAAACACATCTGATCTTAGTTTAGACCCAGATCGAAACTTCACAGTGGAGACTGATCTGTTGTATTCTTAGTGTATCCTATCCTTAGTGGATCAATGTCAAATCTGCAAGGAAAATAGATGATATTTTAAAGTAAATATTTATCACATGTCCACGATAGTACCAGTGCCATTGATTTTGAGAACTTTTCTTTACATTTGAACAAAAAAAATTTCTGTCTTGTGATCAAATTGCTTCTCTGACTGAGTTGTGTTTCAACAATCAATCTATTGTACTCAGTTCTTGGAGTTACAATTTGTGGCTCTCAAAAGTAATTTTTCAGCAAAAGTTATTTAAGTCCCTGTACAGTAAAGCCAAATCAACCGGGAATGTTAGATTTATTTTTCAAATAAATCTAATTTCTCTTTGTTCTTCACAGCTGAAATTTCTATTTTCTAGTGTGCCAGATCAATCTGGCTTTTGTGTCGTCTAAGAGGGAACCTACTTCCAACATGTGAACCTCTCCCTGATCATGTAAACAAGAAGAGGTGCAACGCTCAGTTCAGGTTGCCAGAACATGAATGAAAAGACATTTTTAGAATTGTTTTTACTATAATATATAGTTCTTATAGTTGCTACATGCACACACATATGGAACTAACTGCTGGTGAAACAGAGCAGAGGTGTGATACATTTGCATATAACAGATCTTTACTATTCTCTTCCCACAGCTATATTTTTGGGGGTTTTAATCTTACGTCTTAAGCCCTTAAGCAATCTCAAGCAGTCAACAATTAAAGCTCTGTAAAAATGTTTCCATTTCCCCTAAGTATGGAATTTCCCCTAATCTTCCTTATGTTAGCTTAGTGGGTGGCTTGATCTTGGTGTGTTTTTTAGAGCTACACCTCAAAAAGAATGGTGATCTCTTCATAAGTAACAAAGCAACTTGTGGGAAAAAGTGGCA
Organism: Pampusana beccarii; assembly: GCA_013399365.1. Lineage (NCBI taxonomy): Eukaryota > Metazoa > Chordata > Aves > Columbiformes > Columbidae > Pampusana > Pampusana beccarii. Next base: position 1,102,935 of record VWYH01000879.1, on the reverse strand, counting down.
ATAGAAATGTCATTTTCTCTCCGTTTCCCCGTAACTGAAATCTAGAGCCCAGTTTGAGTTCAAGGCAGTAGGAACTGAAATGTTGTAGTAGCCATAAGCTCATCTGCTCCATCCCCATTTCAGTCCTGCCTTCCCTGCCAGTCTGGGTGCTGTTGTCTGTTCCTGGTCCTTGTTCAAATCTTCTCTTGTTTAACACCCAAGTTCTTGACCAGCTTCTCTGTGCTCCTGCAGGACCTTGAGATCTGATTGCTTCTGCTCCCCTTTAGGTTTTTCTCTTTTCGTCTCTTGCCTTCTCATACACCTGGACGTTGCACATTGACACTGAAGTAAAATCACCAATTATTTAGAGAATACATGGCAGTGCCACTTACTGCTCAACAACACTGGGCCAACTATGCAAGACAGAGACAAATTTTCATTTTTCCTTTGATAAAGGTTAAATGAGTAGGTATCCTGGAAAAATTCTTGGGCCGGTTTTGAATTTCACCATGACACAAAAGACTTGGCCTTAACGGAAGTGCAGCTCCTTGATATTCTCCTGATGTACGGCACTGCAGAATTCTGCTGAAGAGCTATTGAAACAAGTACTAGGTTTCTCTTATTAAACAGGCTATGAAAAGAAGATACAGAAGATTATTCCAGCTATACAGCAGAGCCTGGACTTAAAACGAGCAGTTATAAGATGCATATATTTCTTAAAGCCAGGAACATTATTTAACAACGTTTGTGCTCTGCTTGGATAAATCGTGGAAAGCAATGCTCTGTCACAAAGGTAGTCCATGATTAACATTGAATAACTGCTTTATCGAGTACCTCTTGCTACTCTTCAGATAACAGAGGTAGCTGCTTACTCTCCATTATACAATTATCAGGTTCCAGTCCTTTTATAGACTATAATCTAGCTTTAGGCCTTTCTACTTCCATAACTATGCCTCTAATTGAGTTTACTTAGGATGTGAATTATGCAGTTGTCAGTGACAAAATTGACAGACTCATTTTTCTGCTTCTCAGACATGTAGCTGTGCAAACAGCCATTGTAGATGGCAGAATCGTTCTATTTGTCTGTCAGCTCAACTTCTTTCTTCATTGCCTGTCTAAAATACCTGCCACCTCTAAAATAATTTACATGTTTCTATGGCTTCCTGAAAAGTTGAAGAGTCTGCAAAGATGCTATCAATGTGGAGTTCAACAACACAAACTGACCTAGTTGTATTAGTCTGCAGATTTTTTAAAAGTAACCCTATTTACCTAAACCAGTCAACCCAGAATCTCACGGACTTGGAGCTGCTATTCTATCTCAGTTCCTTTTAGAGAAATGGTGTAAGCAAATCAGAAGAAATTACTCCTCCCTTTGAAGCCGATGTTGAATCTGGAAAGGGACAAAGAAAATACGATTTTTGTCATTGACTCAGATTGAAGTAATGCAGATCCAAAAGGCAGTTCCTGGTCATAAGGAGCTTTCAAATGAAATAACAAGAAGGAGCAGATAGGTGCAGTGGAGGGAGAATGTATAGAAACAGTATAGATAGATATATAGAAACTAGTATGATATAGACATGGCTCTGAATCGACGGAAGGGCTTGGTTAATTGTGTAGATGATACAGAGGATGGTGATATGTTCACAGTAATGCTAATGCGTAGAGTCTTGCCATGCCCTTTCCTTGCCTTGCAAAGAGGAGAACTCAGGTAACTCAACCCACAGTCCAACACAGCTGCAGTGATTGCCATGTTTGGTCTGCCTCAGGATGGACAGAGAGCTTCAGGCCACTGCAAGGGTGTCCAAAAGTGGCCATTAAATGAGCTCTGGCGGGGGGGATGTTAAAAAAAGTGAAAGACATTATGTAAGTAATCTTTCAGATGAGCCATTGCATCATCAACAGCACAGCCCAGAACTGATGAAGGTCCCACAGGGAAGAAAACCTTTAGGTAATGAGTCTATAGGTGGCAGGACTGAGAGTGAGGCATAATGTGATATACAGAATGAGAAGAGGAAGAGGTGACCCTCTTCCCATCTCTCTGAACAAGACTGCACTACTACAGGTATATTTAATTGCCGCTGTGAAAGCCATTGTTATTCTTCAGGGTGGAAACATCTTGTAATTCACCTGTATTATCTTTTCAGATTTGTACTGCCAGGTTAAAGCACTTATGTGTCTCAGCTGAAAGTCTACAAATAATGTCCGGTGCATGCAGGAGCAGGCATACATTTCCTAGAAAACAGATGTATAATAAACAGCAAGCCCTTCTCTGATGTTTTCAAACTCTTGAGCGCTTGCTGTTGGTACCTGATATTCCAGAAAAGCTGAGAGGGAGAGGATGAGAAGAGCTGTAGGTGGCTGCAGGTCACTGATGCTGAGATGACGACTTTGTATCTGAATGGGGGCAGCTCAGGTTTTAGTACTGGCACATTTTAGCCCTTGAGATTCAATCAAGTGTTTGACCCTCATGCTCACGAAAGAGGAAGGCTTCCTCTGGGTGGAAACTTACTTATTGCGGTACAAGCCCAAGTTTTGCTCTGTTCAGCAAAAATCATGGTTTTGGTCTGCATTACCTTCCAGCAGGTGTTCATATTTTTTGCTTGTATTGCAAAAGTGTAAAAAGAACGTGACTTTCGATACTTACTTCATTGCTTTCCTGAATGGTGCCATAATGCCATTCATTAAAGCTGTTTTCATCAGCGCTTTAGCTTCTCTGAGATTAGTTTCACAATATTGTATAATTGAATTAAAAAGCATTTCTACAGAGCTATGGTATAACACAAAATCTTCTGTTCATCTAATCTCCTGATAATCTGCAAGTATGACTGGCACTCCTAACACTTGCCAGAATAATAATAACCTTTGTTTCTTGGGACATTTTTAGTGTCTAAAATGAGAAATCTGAGCTTCTGAAGAGTTTTGCAAACTTTTTTTTTTTTTCCCTAATAACTTTTAAACATAACCCAGCAAAAAGGACTGGTATTTTTATATTGTGTGTGTTTTTTTCGGAGACCCAATGGCAGCTTATCTGACTAACCATGAATGGTAATTAATCACAGCAATATTTTCATTGTAATATTGCCTGCTTTCCCTTTTTAATTCCAAGTGGCTTTCCTGGGCAAGATAAACTCACAAATAGAAAAATCCCAGAAATTATAAAGCATAATTGCTCCAGACACTGAGCTTTTCCAAATCTGCTTATTGCTATCACTGTAATTAATAATAATGTTAATAGATATGGTGCCCTTGTCATTGAAGTACATTATTTCTAAATAAAACTTGGTGTGTCTAAAATGTTTCTTTAGATTCAGTACATGAAAGTAGTGCTTCTAGTGAGTCAGAGAATAACTAACAATTACAGTTCATTTTGCTTGAACAATGCCCCAGCTCAGAATTAGTGTGCATTTATTTTAGGCAGCTAAATAAGATTATCTCAACTAAAATCAGAATTTAGTGACACACAAAAACACGAAAAAGTAAAAGTTTGTTACCTACAGTATTACTTGTTTTTATTTCATGCACTGAACTATGAAGGCATCCACTAGCCTGCATAGTGTGATCATTAAGCACATAGGTAGTAATGAATATCAGGGATTTGGGAGAATCGGAAAGAAATATGATCTTCAGAGATACAGAAAATTTGCGTAGACCAATAGTTTGTACAAGATTTTTTGTTAGAGAACCCCAGCAAACTGCAAATCTAGATAAGTTTTTATGCTATAATGATCAACATTAAAAATTCCATTATCAGAGCTAATAGTTTTGTGGTGGATAAGACATGATCAGAATATGCTGCCTTTATTGTCTGTATTAATGCCATCTTTCAGTTTGCTGGTAATACTAAAACCTTTTTTTATTAGGACATTAGGTAGATTTGACTTGGAAGATATACATACACTCTGATACCTATGACATTGTTGAAGGTGCTTCTTCCTCCTCAAGTTTAAAGTGTGTTTTTCCCTGGTAGATACCTTGTGGTATATATATTTTTCTTGCAAACATGCAGCTACTTTTATTCTCTGAGGCAAAATTGCTAGACAGCTGTTTTATATTTTAATTTCCTTTTGGATAAAAATTTAATTTACCTCTGGTAGAGGCATAAGAAGCTCTCAAGCTGGATCACTGGTGGAATATTTTTTGGAATGATTTTTTTTGCAAAATAAAACTAGAGTTTGGGGATTTTATGTAAGAGAAGAGGCACCCTACTGCGGCACATCTTCCTCTTGTTGCTTTATACGAGCATATCAAAGTAACACTCCTTTAACTTTGTTTTCTATGTATATAGACTTTCAAGACACACCAAAAGTCAACATCATTTTTAGCTCAGTTTTTAACTGATAACAAGCACCGCATCATTCTTTTTTTTTTCATAATTGCAGTATCTAATACTGTTCACCAGCAGATGAACCTCAGACTTTTGTCAGTTATACAAAAATACAGATAGCTCAAATCTTTTCTCCTTGAGCAGAACGTGCTGGGAAAGCCAGCTGTTCTCCTCAGCCCTTCAGGAAAGAAATCCAGAGAGGTTCAGTTCTTTTCCTTTCTCTAATTCACCTGTATGAAGCTGATGTCAGAAATGAGGCTTTTTAAAGAGCAGCGATGCAGGGACAACAACAAAATACAATTTGCAAACTGAAATTTTTTAGAGCCCCATTGAAGAATATGACATTTGAACACAATAAGAGGACTGGTGGTAGAAAATTAACACAAACAGAGGTAAGTCACTATACCAGAGGTATGTGGCCTCTCTTCACGTAAGAAATGTGCTGTCTGGAGATCTTTTTTGTTGCATCTATATATCCACAGTAGTGGCTGCTAAAATGTCGCCTTCTTTCTGCAGAGCATCAGAACATTGTTATTTGTTATCAGACTTTAATTTGGCCACAGCAACGTATACACGCGACTTCTAGACTGTATTATTGCAATTCATTATAGCCAGGAATGGAGCCATTTGCCTTGCAATAACTCCAATTATACCAACCCCTTCCCTTGGGATCCAGAGCTGCCAGCTCCCTGCTGTCAACTTTCTGTCCTATTCTCTGCCCCGGCTCCCTGCAGAATCCACAATCCAGTTCCAGGGTCTGATCTTTCCCAATGGATGTGGGCTACCTAATCACAAACCATCGCCAGAGCTGGCACTGACTGGTGTAGAGCATGGGGTACGCCTGGAGATTTTGCTGACAGCTCGCTTACAGATGGACTCTCTCCACCTATTTGCTAAGCCTCCTCCTGCGTTCTTTGCTCCCCAGACTGCCCACTGAAATAAGGATGTTTTGCATGCACTCATAATGAGCAGGATTCCAATCTCTTTCTTCTGAAGAAGAATATTTAGTTATATTAAGATGCTGAAACAGAACTGAGGCATTTATAGTTATTATCTAAATTATTATTATATGTCAACGTTTTTATCTGAAAACCTTGTGTTATTTGGGTTTGTAAAAGACTGTGTAAGTGTTGCTTGCCACTGTTATCATACAAACATAGATTCTTTGATCAGAGACTCATGAGACTGAACGCATACAGAATGGACCAAAAGTCTCTGAAAACAGCTAGTGGCAGGTGTCTAAACAGAGTGGTGAAATTGGGTAAACATAAATGGACAACTTAATTGATACTCCTTCCCAGTTTCCTACAGTCTTTCTTAGAAACTTCCTGCAGGAAGTTGTCCATGTTTGTATGTTTATTAGACTTCTGATACATATATGATTGTATATATTACATAGAAAATGGTTATGAACAAATGGTCATTCTCTTTGTCAAAGACATGACAAGAATAGATCTTAAGCATGAAACTTCATTAGTATTGTAAAAACAAACAAACAAAACTGAAGGGTCATCTGGTACACAGTAAGCCAAACAGTGACCAAACCTTCAACTTGTTTTCTTCATTCTGTAGTCTATATATGTTAGCTATCTCGAGGAATGGGAGCTGTCTGACAATTTTCCAATTGTCTCCTAGGAAGGAAGAGCAGTGAGTATATTGATCCTGGTTACACACAGTTCAGCCATGCTGCAGCCAGAGCAACACCAAGGTAAGCATTGCTTACAGACATAGCAAACCCCGTTGTGTTGGCAATTAAGGAGGAATTTCAGTGATAGTTCTATCACTAAGCTTTATAATCCCTGTACACAAATATTGTCTGTCTATGTGTGGCTGAAAATAGGAATGTAGCATGGCTGTACCAGGTCACACCAAAGGTGACTTCTATCTGTTATGCTATGGGGAGAATATAGGAATAGGTAGAGTGTATGCATGTGTACAACTGGTATTTCCCAGCCTGCAATTGTGTGCAGTCCTGGGGCATTTTGAGATTAGCATAGTTTTGGCAAATGTTTTCCAATTCTCAAATTCTCTTTTTTGAGAGTTCTTTTGCAATTCTGGTTGTGTTTTTGTGAATTGTGAATCTCAGAATAGACAGGAAGTATTGTATGGGCACTGAAAAAGAAAAAAAAAGCCATAGTGGAAATGCTATAAAATGAAAAATAAGTGTATTTGTATTTTGGGAAATAAAAAGATCATGTAAGAGCATATAAAATTCAACATATTCCGACTAATTTATTCCAAAACAGAGAAGACATCTTATGCACCATTACGAGTAGATGTGATCCACTATGTTTGGATCAGCTTCTTTTTAAGTGGTAGCACAAATAGTTGAGCAAGAATCTGGTAAGAAAGGCCATACTCTGATCACATTATAGGAAGTAATATAGGAAGTAGTACAGGAAGTAGATGTTATTTAATTTTACCAAGTGGTACACTGCAGATGACTCCTTGGAAATGCCACCATTAATGGCAACTCCCTGTCACAAAGCTTGGACAAACACAGGTCTAGGAATATTGCTTGCTTTTCACTGTGTAACTGGCATTTCTGGGAGCAAGGATTTTGCAGTGACTGAGTAGAAATGTTACTGTGACACCAACTTCCTCAGCATCTTGCTGAATGCTTTATAGAGATACTGGACCACAAGTTTTGCTGGTTCATCATAATACCTGGTGTAATTTATTAGGTTGCCACCTGTGCTGTTAGTACTAGAAGTAGGACTGAATCTGGAAGCAGTGTTCCTTTAAATCCATATTAGAAATCAATATCCAGAAGAGTTTTCAAGGCTAGAATGTGATGTTGTTGTAAAGCAAACAAAGAAGCAGCAGCATGAATGACAGTTTTACTAAAACATTAGGCTTCACCTAAGGCCAAAATTGTATGTAAGTGGCGTAAAATTACCAGTAATGATCTTGGTCATTAATGTTTAATTATGCATTTCTTATTGTAAAGGAGTTCATTAGTAACAATTAGAGTGCATCTCTTCTAATTTATATGCACCTGTTCTTAATTACTATGGTATTGAGACCAATACAGAAAAATGCTTAGGTACTTTACCTTCTACGTAGTGTGCTGTATACAACTAGGATTACACCTTCAATGAGCTCTGTGGACATTGGATATACCTCCTGCTGTTCAGCACCATACGGTTATTAGCTGAAGGTCGAGTTAACATCTGCTAAAATATGTTCCTCTTCTTTCTAAAATGAGGTCAAATCGTATCTTTCTGTAAAATCTCCGTTTCATAGTGAAGGCAGTGAAGTTATCTGAGAGTATTGAATTGATCTTTGTAAGCCATTCTAAAAGAATCCTTTTTTTTCCAGTTTCCTGTCATTTTTAACTTCTCTGTTTTAGAGTCTCTGTCACTATTATATGGAACTGCTATATATAGTATACATGATATAACTGTTAAGTCAACTTTCATGGCATTCATTACCATATGGTGTCCTAACAGAAATAGTTGCTAGGGATAGTAACTATGTGCCAACAGCAAGAAAGCCAGCCTCAGATATTTCGTGTGAGACTACAGACTAATAGCCCATTATCAATTCACTGCTCACAGATACCCATTCAACTCTAAAAAATAGTTCCTTGTATTTTTTCATACATAGCTGGACATTCTACATATAAAGTCCAGTTTCTATAATATTTAACTTTAAATCGGTAATGGTGCTTTCTCATGTAATTAATGACAATTTTTCTTGATATGTATCAGTGATTATGTTTAAGAAGCAACCCTTCAACAAGTAAGTAATCCTTAAAATAGCAACCCTTTTAACTTCACTAAACATCAGTGAGGTTATAGAGCTGTGCCCTAAAATTACTCAGACCCAGCAACAAACACAAGACTAGAATGACAACCCTCCCAGGTTCTCTTTTTCCTCTAGCACTTTGATTTTGAAACCATGTAGCCCACTGAGATTTCAAACGCGTTGCTACTTGGAGCCGTTGAAGTTAAGAAACACTTTGTGCTGAATGGAACCTCAAGCCTACCTGTAGGAAGCCAGGCGTGGCTTTCTAGATTATATCTGATCCCCCAACTGTCAGGCAGAAATCAGGCATGTTCCAGGCAAAATGCAGCTTAATGTGTCCTTCCAGGTACCAGCCATCTTCTGGTTTAGTCTAAAGTGTACTTGAGTCAGACCAGCAACACTGCCTTTCTCTTTCTCTGTTTCCTGGCCATCCTCTTACTTCTTCAAGCTACGGCAGCACTGGAGCAACGGCTCGATGTGATGAATGGTCTTTAAACCAGTTAAATCTGATCCATGTGGTCACTCACGTTCTAAGCGGAAGGATTTTGATGTATGCTCTCTTGCGCCTGTTGCAGAATTCACAGTATGCTTCTCTGTAAAAGAAAAACATGGGAAGTGAGGTTATATCATAGCACTCATATGTTAGCAGGAAATGTTAGCAATAGTATGCATCCTTTTTAGCACTAAAAACAAAACGGACGCATGATACACTAGTACACAGAAATAACAGAATCAACCAGCTAGGAACCCTAAAGGAAGTTCGTTCCCAGTTATGACTTAAAGGTGTGATATACCCATAATAAACTATAGCATCGTTTTTACATGAGAATGGGGTTTTCAGGCACATTCCTTACACAAATTAAAATTTTTCAGTGCATCCTCTACTAGATGTACTAAACGTTTGCTGGTATCTCAAGACAATGCCACAAATTTTGCCTGTGAGATTCACAAGAAGGTGAAAGACCATGAATTTGTCTTGGTAATATGAGCCTAGCAGGAGAAACCTTCAAAGAAAAACTGGCTGATGTAGCAAATACACAAAAAGCGTAAGAACAAAGCAATACTCTCGATTGTGGGGAAGTTCATATTTGGATTTGAATACTTCAGACTCAAGTAAACACTAGCAAACCAAATTAGCACTGGCAAACAAGAGCTAGGGCTTGCTTCTAGTGCAAATTAAAGGGTATTCTTTAAGGTGTTTTTTTTCTGAAATATGACTTATAGATGCTCCATCTGCAAGCCATATCTTAATTACATTGCTCTGATAGTCTGGCTTTAATGTACATTTTTAAACACGAAGCTGACAACCCAATAGCATTCATTTAAAATTTTTATTAAAATTATTGGCTTACATCCATTTATTTTTTCTTTCTTTTTTTTTTTTAAAAAAAAAAATAGCCATTCAAATGAACAGTCTTGAAAGAGCACTTTGTTCTGAAGGACAATATCGATACTGCAAAAATGTCTGTAACGTAATTACATTGTCAATGTATTTTCAATTATGTAGACAATTACAGTTTATCTTTACAGAAAAATACTCTTGACAAAAATAATTGTCAGATGTAATCACAGAATCTACTTAATTCTCTTACTCCATTGCGGCAAATGTTGTTTCAGGGCTTGGTTTTGTGCTTGTGGAAGACTAAGGAAGAGAAGCAGGTACCATCCTTGCACTGGACAAGCATTTCTACTTTTATCCTCCAGCTCACTAGAGACTGTTTGTTTCTATTTCTGAGCATTTCCTGCGTAAACTTCTATTTATATTGAACTGTGTAGCAATTTTATGACATGCACAAATTGCATACCGGTCTTCCTTTCTCTTTGTACAGAATCCTGGCTTCGTGGTGCAATACAAGGCTTTTGTCTGGTTTGGAATCAATCACTGAGACTCTGCTGCTATAAAGCGACTGGAATTGTTCATTAATCTTCCAGTTCAATAGTTTTATCTTTCATGAAGTAAAATTGATTTCCGTATCTGAACTTGTGAAGAACTGGAATGTGCACCTTTCTTGATTCATAGCTCAAGATAGGCAGTAATGGAGAAGCCATGAAAGTAGCAGCAGAAATGGCAGTTTTAGGTGCAAAATTCTGATATTTACTCATGTGCTTATTGCACAGTAAGTAGATAGCACTTTGAAAATAGAAGAGTAGTTTTACTTCTGCAATGACAGAAAGTCTCTTCACTCATAAATGGATATTTAAATTTTGGGAAATGAGTTCCTGGGGAAGCATTAGCTTTTTTACAGATGTGGTTTATTTATTCTCTGCTGAAGAGCTTCATGACAGTTTATATAGTACAACAAATCTCTTCAGTTGCAAGAGGGATACATTTATTCCATTGTGATTGCATCAGCTGGGAAAATTAGAAGAACCTTTGAGTTGAACTACTGAGTAATTTACAGCTTCTTTTTCAAGGACCAGTACACCCAGGAATAGACAGTATTTCCATCAGGATCTTACCTGTTTGCTGGCCAGATGGTAGCAAGAAGCATTGGAAATCTGATTAATATCCTGTGGTGTTTTATTCCAGCTCCAAGGTTACTGACCTTTCAAAGACTTCTCCAAACCTTTTGATATTCTTCTGCTAGTACCTAATATCCCTTTGGGCCCCTACAAAAAGGAGTCAAATCTTGGTTTGATTCTTTGATATAACTGAAGTTCTGTGACAGTGTCCTACCTAGAAACTAACATTTGGGGAGCTATATTATTTCCCATTCCTTTTCAATGTAGTCTGTGAATGGCTGCACAATCCTTGCATAGCCACCAACACAAATTCTTGAATTGAAGCCTGAAAGAGGGTCTGTATTACTTTGAATTTAGTCTAGACTTTAGTCTTTTATCCACCATCTACCTCAACTGCTTTGCAGTAAAAATGCAAATTATTTAAGCCTGGAGTAGTTCCAGACCTAGATTCCAGTTCCACATGGTTGCTCTTTGGCTAAGTTCTTATTTTGTCTGTTTTCTTTCCACTGAGAGGATACTCAAAGCAATGCATTAATGTTCTGTGGACAGAAAAGAAATGGAGATAAATCAGCTAGATATACTGCAATTATTCCCCGGTCTGCAAAATAATTGCCTTGATAGCCATTTTTCTTACTGTTTGCTCCTACTTTCAGAACTGTCTGCATTATTAATGAGGCTTTGCATCTAGATATTACTATAGCGGGGCATAATCTCTGCAAAAGCCAAGTTTAACAGCCATTGTCTGTGCAAAGATCATCTTGTCTAGGGGTTCTACCCACATGGTTAGTTAGAAGAAGCAATAAGGAGTGTACTTGCAACCATACTGCATCAATAAACAGAGCAGGGAATTTCTACCACTAATGGCAAAATATCACACCCACAAAAGGGCAAAAATGTAACACAGACCTTTGATGGTTCTAGATTCTGTTCCTCACTCACGTTACACAGTCCTTCATCCCATATAAATACTTGTGACTACAGAAAGATAAGCGTTTTACAGAAGCGTTGCCCAGCAGTGGTTGTGTCACTGTTTATGGTTGTTTCCAGCAGCTGGAATCACTGTCTGAAATGTAAGTCAGACACTAAAAAACTAAAAATTTTGAAAGTGTGTTTCACAGTAGCTTGGAATCGCAACACTGGAATCTCTGACCCACATGCCTTTGCAATTTGGGGTCTCCTGGCATCATGGTTCTTCTGTATCTTCTTGTAGCATCAGCAGGATTTAGCTAAGCGTATAAGGAAGGAACTTGAAATAAATACTCTAAGTGTTCAACACAGTACAAAGGTCACCGTAAGGGAATGGAAATCAATGTACACTAAGGACAAAGGGCCAGCACAAAAATATAAGATACTATTATCCCAACACACAGTGCTGTACGCAGCTTACTGTCAACAACTGCTCAGAAACAGCAAGACAGATGGACTGAAATCCCTCTTGTCATAGTTGGAAACAAATCTGTTCCACCAGGGAGAGGTCTTGATCTCCTCCCGTGAAATGGCTGACAACTGAGTTGTCTTAGACCAGGGCACAGAGGGGAACCATAAATACAGTAAGCTGGTTTTTACATTCTGAAGTTATTTATTTCTTCATAACAAATGCTTTGTGTTACTTATCTCAATCTTTTTACTACCATGGAATCTACTATGAGTTTATTTTTTTACATGATAAGCTAGTGGTGTGCTAGATGTAATTGGAAGGTTCTGTTAGAATGCCCCTACATGGAGAAGAGTCAGACAAGACAAGGTTCACCAGTAGTGCCTTTTTCTGGATTACATCTGATCTTCATTTACTACATTCTTAACTGCCTTTCAAATGGTGGTAGAACTGATGGCAGGCTCAGGTCCCCGCAGGACAAGTGAGGTAAAGAGTGCACGAGACTCGTTCAGCTCTGCAGATATAGAAAGGCTTATGCAACTGTGCCATTCAGAAGGAATTACCCAAATTCCTCTCAGAGGAGAACGGCCTGGCTAATGTACCACACAAAATGTACAGGAGATTTCAGAGTGCTAACTGTTTAAACTCAAAAAAGATAATGTTTTGGTCATTGCTTCTGCAGGGATGAGTGAGACAGGTGCTTTTGGAAGTACTTTCGAACAAACGAACAGATCAGTTGAGAAAATATAACTTCTGTACTTCTCATTTGCTTTGTCAGCTTTATGGAATCAGGATAGAATGAGGTAATAAGTATCATTACTATGGGATTAAAGTGGGAGGCCTTCATCTACAGACGCCAGCATTAAAATTGATAGGAAATCCAACTACCAGTGCAAGGTAAGTTCCTGCATAAGAGAAGAAAATCAGTGAGCTATGGCAGTTGTCTGAAAACCTTATTAGTTCAATGAATCACATTTATATAGACACTAATAATTATAATATAAGTAAGGCAGTCAGAATAATGTAAAATAGCCCATCATACAATACTCAATATGTCAATGTTATTACTATAGCGTTGCAATTACAGGAGTTTAATAGAGAAATAAAAGACACACAGAGAAAGTAATTGAGATAAAAGAGCACAGTAAATTGGTAAAGTACTGCTGAGAGTGATGAGCTGAATTTATTAATTTCAACAATTACAAACTTACAGAGCAAGTTCTGTTTCTTTTATCCCAACGAATGCTTGTGTTAAAGCAAATAGTCCACAGGCCTAATATAATTGCCCTACTTCATAAATCTGGAAGGTTCGTTAAACATCACACCTGGATTTTCTGCAGTGCTGCACTGGTTGTGTTGGGAGTGTTTCTTCTGCAGCAATTGCAGATGAGAAAATTCCTTGAAGTGCTGTAAAATATCTCTGCACTTCGACGTGTCTGTCCTGGATATACCAGACATGCCATCAGCCTGCCTCAAAGCTAAGGATATTCATGCATCTCAAAAGGAATAAATAAATTCTTTTTTTGTGTCTGCCTTACACTGAAAATACCTCTTCTTTACTATCCCTGGAGTTATCCCATGTACTCCTGCTCTTTTGAGTGGTTGCTTATGAGGGAGGCAAAGAAAATTGACTGGCTGTCAAGAAAAAAAAAGGAAAAGGAGAAAATAATCCAGTAAGGTAAAGTAGTGGTCGTGTTTCTGTATTTCAGTGAGAAAAAGCAGGACAAAGGTTTTGCATAAGCAAAATAATTGCCATTATAAGGAACAAGTCAAATCCAAAGAAATACTGAAAGTCTAGCAAGCACCTCAGCCTGGTGGCACCTCGCTATGGTTTACAGCAGACAACGTTTCCTGGAGAAGAGTTTGCATTGGAGAGGGACAGGGAGAGGCTCTGCTTGTGGTTTAAAGAACAAAGGATACTGCCTGCCTGTGTTTGCTTTGCAAGTCAGGTGAATGACATGTTGTGATTAAAAAGAAAAAGCACAAAGTGCTTAAATGTTAGAATATCCAGCAAAAACCTTGTTGAGCTGCTCCTGTGATGAGGCCCTCCTTGCTGAACTCACGCATCCTGTGAGTTCTTCCGCTTGTCCAGATGTCTATGACTTCTGTAAAAGCCCCATCGAAACTCTCTGGCCTTATTGCACTACTGGCTTGTAAGTAGTTACCTGATCTTAAAATAGTCTGAAAAATGAGGGTGACCTAATTTTCCACACACCCAGCAATTAATTCTTCTGTTCCCAAAACAATCTTCCCCCCTGCTAGTTGCACATGTTGCTTCTGCAGCTTCTTCCTCATGCCACCATCCTTAATCCCAGAGGGCTACAGAGGATCCTCATCCTGACTGCTCCACAGAGCAGAAAAAGGTAAGAGAGCAAAAGATTTAGTGTGTCAGCTGAGGGCAGAGAGGAAAAAAAAAAAACCAAACAGATGCAGCTATCCTGAGGTGCTTCAATGCAATTGTACTGTGAATAACATGCTTTCAAAGAGAGAAGGAAACCATTTTTTTTAATGTTTACAAGTTCAATTTAGCAATTAATACTTTGCATAGATATTAATGGGGAAACAACAAGGCTGGATGAGACTGAAAATACCTGTTCCGAATTTGAATTTTTGCAGGCAATCAGAAGGATGATTAGGAAGGGTAATGTGCAAATAAAAAGGGATGAAAACAGCTTGAAAATTCATTAAAGCCTCGAAATCCTTTGATTTACAGAGCACCTTCAGTACTGTATTTAATATAATAACTTTTGTAGCATTCTTAGGATTTACAGCTGGAAATCTTTAGACTCTGGGACAGACCAGAGGTTTGTGCACGTTTAGCAGTACTACCTGTGAGTCTGCATATAAGGAAAAAATACGTAAAGCTGGGAGAAGGAAATACTGTTGGGACATATGGATGTGTTTTCCTGCCGCTGTCGGAATGTACAGATTATCAGTCTGGGTCACTTTGTCTTTGGAAGAAATTCAATAATTCATCCATAGGCCTTGTTTTTCCAGCTGCTTTTTTCAAAGGTGTCTAAGTGAGCTCCGTCAGCATAAATCTTGCCATGAAAGAGCAGGATCTGCATCCTGCCCCATAATATGCACACCCTTTTTCAGGCTGCTTCATGGGAGATTAGGTGTCATGTCTGATGAGCAATATGGCCCCTCTAAAAAAATTTATCCGGGGGGAGATATTTCGCAAACACCAAAATAACTTCTTGCTGTTGTGAGGAATGTCTTTATGTTTCTCTGTGTCAGCTTAATTAGAATGTGATAGCGCTAGTTGTTACTGATAAAGCCAGATCTGTCATGTGAAAAGCTATATTATTCCAAGTGTACACTTCTTACTCTTGATACAGACCAGTTCCTAGGATTTAGTAGAGTGAAATAAAAAGTTGAAATATACTTTCTATTGAAACTGAGTCAAAGTAAAAAAAGGCATTGCAGTTTCTTAAACGAGCCATTTCAAGCTTGAGAGCATTTTCACAATTTCATTTCAGACACAGAAAATCCAAATCTTAACTTTTCACACTAGTTCATATCCAAAAGGGATGTAGAAACCTTTGAGGGTTTCATATGATGGAAATCCTTCTCCCCTGCTAATTACACTTTAATCTGTTACTCTTCCTCCTCAGACCCCAAACAATAAAATGAATTAATCATGTTGGTCATTGAGGTATTCATATAAAAATTAAAAAGGAATTATGTACGCATTCAATTTGAAGTCTGATTCGGTATCCACTGACATCGAAGAACAGACCTTTTTTGGATGAGACTGGTCACTGATGAGATTGGATGATATTAGTAACTGAAACGAAGATGCCGTGTTATTAATACCAGACTCCCTGCCCATATTATGAATCTTAGGTGAAGACCTTTACAAATTACTACAGTATTATTCAGTTACTGTGGTATATTTTGTCTTTGATGATCCAGATCTCTTTAAAATTCTGTGTTATTAGGACCTATACATAAAAACACTGTTCATAATCAATCAAGCTGCAAATTTTATACATTAGAAAAGTGTTTATCTTTTGAGGAAGCTTACAGTAAGTTGGAAAACAAACAAACAATCTGTTTACCCATCAAATTAACACATCACACTTTATGGTTCAAAATAAAGTGTGAAATACAGAAACAGGCTGTACGGGGCTCTGAGCAACCTGATCTGGGTGAAGATGTCCCTCCTCATGGCAGGGGTTGGACTGGATGACTTTTTAAAGTCCCTTTCAACCCAAACTATTCTATGATTCTAGAACTATGTACATGCCTGCAAATCCAAAGCAGGGTCCCTCTCCCCTACTTCCCAGGCCTGCTTTTGGAGGAGGCACAGAAGTGATGAGGCCATGGCTGTTTATTCCTCAGTTTTGACAGATTTGCACACTATCATATACTCGCTGTGTTTGCCTGTTTTCCTTCTAACCAAAGAAAGATGTTTCAAAACTGTTGAGAGTACAAGTGAATCCATAGCCCATATTTTGCTATTTTGATTTACATACTCCTAGGGCACCCAGCAGACCTCGCTATGGAGCAGGTCCTTGCTGTGTTCAGTTACTGTTCTGCTCATAAACACTTAAGTGCAAACAACTAGATACTGCCATGTCTGTGCTTAAATTGCTCATTGTAATTTCACATCACCTTCTACTCCATATCAGTTTTCTATGCAACATATTATAGTATCTGTGCATTTTGTGCAGACTGTGTAGCAAGAAGCTTAATCTAAAACATCTGCAGCAAGACAAGATGATCACATAAACATTATTTCTCACAGACGTGCTGTCTATAAACTACACTGAAGTATGTTTCCATTGCATCAGCACAATCCTCACTTTGCATTTACCTTTTATCACCAAAATGGAGAACAAAGTAAAATGAAATACAAGGGGAAAAGTCAAATTCCCAGGCACATAATCAGTGCATTCAGACAAAAGCTGACAAAGACCTGAAAATTATGTCCCTAATCTGTAAACCTGTTCAATAAACCGCATTAAATATCACTGCTGAGTATCTGTTTATGTGCCTAAATTCCCAGTAAGCCAGATGGAAAATTACTTTCTAATGTGGAATCGCCAGAGCTTTTTGATAGCAAAAACTCCACACACATGCTAAACTGTTCCAGAGTAATTCATGTAGTCAGCGATGTGCAATTTTCAGAGCCTAATGGATACAGTAGGCACTTGAGGGATATCTCGACTTCAGCAGCAGCATTGTGCTCCATCACATTACCGTGCAAGAGAAGCAATGGCACACAACACAGTCTCATAAAAGATGGTATAAATTATCTTTGTAGCTGAAATTTGACTTTGAAGGCTGGTATCCATACCCAGGCAATTTCTTCTCAATCGTGCCCTTTAGGCATTTCCAAAGGATAAGAAAGTTGCTCGGTATCAGACATATTTTAGCTCTGAAAGTTCTTATACACAGTCTCATCAGTGTATCAAATATAATAAGGATGCAGCTTACCATCAATTTGCAAATACCTTTTGTCAGCAAATGTGCTAATTACAAAAATATGTGGTCCAAGACTTTCCATGTTAGTTCCTTAATGGACTGAGCACATTAGCTGTTTTCTCATTACATCATTTTGAATACAAGAATGAATGCAAGTCCCAACACAGGCACTAGAGAGTGCAGATTATAAAGATTCACCTAACAACTGAAGAATTTCAGAAACGAAAGAGTCATTTTTATAGAGGAAAATGCTCTGAAAGGAATATCTATTAAACACTTAATGTATGGCCCTTAGAAGTCAGTGGAGCACCTGGATCCACTCTTACCTTGTAAGATTTTATTAATAAAAAATCTAGTCAGTTTGGATGATTTGTAGCCTCCTATTTAATCTTTCTAGTTCAGAATGTTCTTCAGCATCATCAGTGGAATATAAGCAGAAGAGTTATATATTTGTACTTCTGGATGCCTACAAGGATTTTTCCCTTTCATTATGATCCACCAGACTGGAGTAGGATTCAGTTAATAAAACATACTCTTAACTCTGACTGGCCTATAAGATGACCAGTCAGAATATCAGAGCCACTGGTGTAAATGCAAACATGTCGAAACCTGAATATCTGGTAACATGTAATTCACTGGCTTTAACCAAAATAAATTGATTTGGGGAGTGCGGGGTGGTAATTTTGTAAGATTTTTCCAAGCAGACTATAAGGAAAAAACCTACCCTGGCTTCTGGTGCTGATGTAGCTAAAAGGAGTAAAAGCAATATTTACCAAACAGAAAACAAACTGGAGGGAAGAAGGTTCATTTTCAAACCTCAATACTTGGCTCTACGTGCCAAAGTAAACTGAGAACACGGTACTGTTAGCTGCTGGTGGGTTGTCTTATTTGGACTTTAAGACGTCTGGGGACTAAATAATGATAAAAATCTGTGGCTGATGGGACAGCCTTTGTTTCAGACGGTTATGCAGGAGAAGAAACACAGCCTTACGGTACTGAGTTCATCCTCAACTCACTCGTAATCAGCACTCCTGTATTTGGTGCCCAGGCAGACGTTCCTACCTGCGCAGGCACCGACATGTCAGCAGATCCCAGGTATAATCACTGCGTCTTCGGTGGAGGGAGGAAAGAACTGTGAGAAAAAAAAACAACTTGGGGCCAAAAACTGCCTAAAGCCTAAACACTGGCAATGACTTCAATTTCTGTGTAGGACAGAACTGAAGGGAGGAAGTCCTATTATGTTGAGGGAAGGAAAAAAGACCTTGAGGCTCATTGGTGAAGTCTATGAACTGAAAGGTACTCATTTAACACATGGGTAGTAAGTGGAATGATGGCATCTCTTCAAATGAATTCATAAATTAGAAGGTATTTCACATTCTTAAGGGAACATTTTTGTTGGTTATAAAGAAATTAATAAAACTGAAAACCTGTGAGTAATACATTGTAATTGGATTAGCAGGTTATCACTGAATGATTGTGTTAAATGAGGAAAGTAACATCTGCAAAGGTTTTGCACTTAAAATGAAAACTGTAGCAAGTCATTCTCAAAAACAGTTTAGTTCTTGGCAGCTCTTCTAACAAGACATTGACTGATCTCTGCCCACATAAAAGAAGAACCTACACTCAGTGCCTTCAATAAATTGAAGGTTTGAATATTCCAAGATGGTGCAGAGAATCTGGGAAAAATGTAGATTTTTAAAATAGATTTTTTTTTAAAATGCCGGGTATCTCTTTCCGTACGGTTACTGTGCTCAGCGCAGAGAAAGCTGGGTGAAATGCACTGCATATGGACTAGAAGTCAGACTAGGTGAGCCTTTCTGACCTTAAAATTGAGATATAACTTAACTGGGATTTATGGGACTCAGGAACACAGGCATCTGGCCAAAGCAAGTTTTGTGAGCGTTTTCCTTTGCATTATAGTTATGTGTTTAATGAGACTTTGTACTTTTACTGTAAACTAGTATCTGTATCAAATTACTTTCTATACCAAGTTGTTTCCCATCTGTTTCTTGTTGCTTTTTACTTCATATTTCTCTTCCTTCATATAGTTTTCTCCAATTGCTTGTCCTTTTCCACTTTACTGTCCCCAGCTACTTACTTACTTTCAGTTTTTACTTGCATATCACAATTCCTTTATCTTCCTGTTTCTTTCCATCACCATCATCAGAAAATAGATACTGATAATGTGGCATTTTGCTGCTTTGCCTGCTTTACTAAATGTATTTTACAGCTGGGAGACTGACACAGGTAATAAATAATATGTTGGTTTTCTAGTGCACCTTGAAAGTATGTGTGACTGCTGAAAACAGAACAGAGATCTGCATTTCTGGACAAAGTCTAACTTAAATGACATTTTTCTTTCTTTTTTTACAAAACTGAAACAACCTTTTCTGCAGTTATAAATGTAGCATACTCTTTCATCAGTGACAAATCTGAAAGAACAGTTTTGGAAGGGCTTTCTCTCATTCCCCGTCTCTGCTTTCAACAGGCAACCATATTAGACACTACTGGTATTTAGGTTTAGTCAGTAAGCACATTGACAGAACAGCCATTAGATGGAAGCTCTTTTACAAAATTACAACACTTCTAAGCCCACTTCCACCTTTTTCATACATCAATTAAGTTTCATTTCAGTGGGTTTGTCCTCTGCATTAACTTATCGTGCCATGCCCCGAATTCTATGTTAAATTTGCTTCCAGTGCACTCTCTCCAGAGGATGCAGAAGACACAGAAGTGTCTCACACAACTCATTGATCAGGCTGTGATTTATTATGAAATGAATGAGGAAACTGATTGGCATTAGTTTCAAAGCTTTGAATCGGGCCTTTTGAGAATGGATGAAATTGGATTGTCTGATACGAGCTAGCAGATTTAAAGAAAAATTCTTTACCTTTGGGTTGTATTACAAAAGATGCTGAAGATATTTAGTTGTTAGTTTGGGGGTTTTTTAAGTCAAATAGCCATTCCCCTGTTTGGGAAGGCAAGGAGTGCAAGGTAACAGTTTTACAAATGAACTATAGATCCACTATTATCCTCCTAGCCACCTTCCTCATCTATTCTGTAGTGAATTAAATAATTTTTTGTATATGCGACATTCTCACTACAGGATTAAATTTGAAATTATAAGTTGTATAACACTTCGAAGTAGAAGCACTTGCTGAAAATATGAAGGCTATAATCGAAACTATTTATGAATAACTGGACTAAACTAATTTTTCTGTATCGCGAATTTACCAGTGTGGAAAAAGGAAACTATTTCTTAAAAGAAAATTATTTATAACAACATAATCAACTAGTTAATCAAATAGTAATAAATTTGCTGGTTCTGTAACTTTCTTGCTGAGAATTAAAGTACATGGATATTAAGCAGGGTCTTGTTTCATGGCAGTAACAGATTATATAGTGCATGAGAAACTGTCCTGTCTTTAAATTAAACTTTCACGGCATCTTACTTTTTACTTGAGCCTGCACAGGATCAGCACTTTTTTTCTTGTATGCCTCTATGAAACTATAAAAAGAAAGCCACTGTATTTTAAAAATGAGCATTTAACTGTCTTAAAGAAAATAGTTGGGGGTACACCTTGTTTATTAGCACAATTACTGACCTAGCCAGAATTAAACGAACTTTGCATTTAAACTAATATGCTGTAAACAGCAATGAATAAGGGCACCTAAGAAGCAATTTAAATGCATCAATTTTTGTGGAATGATTATTATAAAAGAGTGACTTAGTTCATATTAGAAATAATTTCCTGCCCAACTCAGCATCTTTATATTATCTCCTGTGCTTATTTACTTTTCATGTCATTACCTCTGTTGCTTGGCCAGATCTTTTTTTTAACGATAACATCAGTTTCTCTAAGCCAAGAATATTATTTTCCGTAATTGCTTCTCATATTAGAACACTTTGGAAATTAATGACAATTTGGCACTAGTTGTTGAGGTGATGCTGAGGACTTTCTAGACATTCAGAACTAAAAATACTCTTCCAAAGAGAGAGTGGGAAGTAGTCCCAGTGCCAAATGTAGGTTCCTGTAGTCCCACTACTAGATGTAGGTTCCTAATTCACGTGATGATGCTGACCAACACTAAGCCAGCACCTCATTATTCAGTGGAGACAGAAAGGCTCTGTTGACTATTGTCCTCAGTGCATAACTTAGACTTTCCTTCTCTCTGGTGAGACACTTGGACGCTGCTCATTAGGTTCAATTCTCAATTACTGTTTTTTTATATCCATATGATGACTCTTTAAAAAACTAGATTTCTTGTAAAAAGTAAAGGGGCCCTGGCCCCTTCAGTCCTGAAATCTTCCTGAAGTTTATATTCTGGAGGTAGTGATCTGAAGTCCTGAAGCAGCGCAACAGCTTCAGAGTGGTTGAAGGCAGGAACTCCAGGAGCAGCGTTTCACGTGGCAGGGAACTTCCACAGGCTATAAATAATCCTTGCTCCTTCGGCAAACAAAAATGAAGGATGGTCCTACCAGCTCGGCCACAGAACAGCTCTGCTGTCCATAATTCAGGGAAAAGGAAAATGCCCCACTGACAGCACTTTATAACCTTTGACAAAACAAATCTCTCCAGTCTCAGTCCTGCTAGTTGCCTCACACGGTAGACTCCTTGTAGGACTGCACTGGAAGTTGGGTGCTTGGAAAGACAGGGCACTTGACCTGAAGAACCCTTTGGAATGTGTCAGTGACAATGCTTTTGTAAGCCTGTCTCATTTTATCCAGCATTAAGAAAGGGTCTAATATATTTCATGGCGCTGTGTGCCTTAATTGCTTGGGTCTTTTTCCTCTGAGTCTTTCAAAATGAAGAATGTTATTTCCATATATCCTCACAAGCTATACACCATTCATGATCTTCCAGACCACAGTTGTATATTTCTTTCTGTGCATGATTTCACACTGTTTCTCTGAAGTCTTTACTTCTTAAGTCATTCAGTCTTCTCTTGAAAATGTGAATAAGAGGCCAGATGATTTGTTCCCAAAGATAATCAAATTCTGCAAGAAGTGCCTGTGCTGGTTTTTATACCCTGCTCTTGCCTCTAAGGCTAGAAGTACTTTTAAAATCTTAAGTGTTAAAGCAAGTCAAAGGCAGGAAGGTGAATCAACTAGGCACTTACATTAGGATGAGATACCTCAATGCTTTTGCACCGCAGGATAGCTATTTCATGATCTTTTGCTTGCAAAGGGAAATGGAAGTTCTGATTAAACAATTTATCTGTGCTCTTTGTAAGCATAACTCAGTGAAGATGGTGGTATGATATGGCTGAGTTTTGAAGGCTTGTACTTAAGAGACATGTATCTTTAAGGCTAGTACCTTACATGGATTTGCTCCTAATTAAGAACACCTGTAGAGGCCTGACCAGACCCTGTGGTTCGGCAGCAAAAATGCCGAAGGGCTCTGAAAAAGCAGAAACTTTGCTTTGTCTTTTAAGCTAAATTATAACAAGGTTCAAGCCTGTTCCAAGCAGGGTAAGCTATATAATTTATGAGCTATGAGGGCAGCTCTGGGCCCCTTTGAGGTGATTTTTATCAGTGCAGTAGCATAAACAATTTTTCTTCACTTGCACATTGGGAATGGGGATCACTGGAAGGCCTGCCGTATAAAGGGGATCTAGCCTGTGCTGGTATCTACATTGTCCAGACTTACTCAGGTAAGTGTGTTTGCATTCCTTTTCATTTTTTTGAGCAATGGTTGACAAAGATGTTCTGCTGAGCTTTGCTGCAGTGTGCTAGAGACTGAGCCTGGGCTGTATGTATACGTACATATATGCATATATATATATGCGGTGCAGTTTGGAAACAACAGTTTGTTTTTTGCTGTTAAAGTTTTAAGCCTGTTGAAGAGGATCTTTTCTACTTCATTTGATTCATCATCTGTCTTTGTTTTGGAAGGCTCAGTTGTGCCAAACCTCACCAGCAATGTAATGAGACTACCCACAGTAATATAAACCATGCTCGGCTGTAATGATGGGTTTGGGCCCTTGCTGTGTTTGCGTTTTGAAGAAGTCTTACTCCCGTGCACAAGCAGGTGTTATTTAAGGAGTAGTCTTTAAGTCAAGTAGAAAATTATTAGATATAAGTAGAACATATAAAGAATTATTTTGTTTGTTATATTTTATTAATATCGTCAATATACAAATCAGAAAAGATAGTTTGTAATAGAAACAACAGGCTCCAGGAGCATCAGGCATCTGTTTCTGTCTCAGAGGGTTGGGTTTTTTGTGGTGCAGAGGTTTTGGGGAGGTTTGGAGGTTTTTTGCCTGGTTGTGGTTTTGTTTTATTTGTTTTGTTTCGTTGTTGCTTTTGTTTGTTCGGTTGGTATTTGTTTTTTTTAACTGTCATTTTGACTCTGATCATTATAGGAAAAGGGACACCTTGAAAACCTCAGTGCTTGTTGTTATTGTATTTATTTCTAGTAGCTTTTGCTCCATCCTTTGTGTTTCCTGTAAATGAAGTTTACAGTACAGTGAAAACTTTGAAGTCCTGTGTTGTTCAAAAATGCATCTTTAAGTAGATGTAATTAAAAAGCATGTACTTTTATTGGAACAACAGGATAATCTTGAAAAATCTTTCTTGATACTAGTTGTTACTGGGATATTGATTTTCCTTGGGCACCCTGTTCTGAAAATTTACTTCTGGCCTAGCTTCTTTGTGTAGTCACATAAAATGTGTGGCACATCCACCACTATGAGGTGGAAGTTCAACTTTTTTCCCCAGTGATTGCTTTAGGAGAAGAAGGGCAAATCTATTCTGAAATAATAGATCCTGGGCTTTACTCAGTGCTTTCCTTGTTTGAGGATTTCCGGTTTGTTGTGTATCTGATGAAGCAAAACAATAGAACCAGTTCTCAGACAGTGTAAGCACAGTGTTGCGGTATATTGATGGGCTGTTGAGATGCATAGATGTATAGCCGTACTTACAGGCTGCGTTTCTTGAAAAGAGGCTAACTTGATGTATTATTACTCTCTTTGTGATGAGTGTCTCTCTGTTTTTCTGTCTGTTTCCCCTATTGCTTCCACCCCTTCCCTCTTGATGCTAGAAAGTCGGGAACTGACTTTGCTGTTTCTTTGCAGATGGGTAAGACCAGTACAGCTGACAGATAGGTCTAGACCTGTAGGTGGGATAACATGATTTACTTGAGACCCCATACCAGGTGGGAATTCTAAAATGTATGTTGAACTCAAGGTTTCCTAAAGGTGTACTCATAGTCCATAACACCTTTATCTAGCAAACGTCAGAACGATCTGTTCTGTGTTGTTTGCAAGAGCAACACACACAGATAAACTGGACCCCCAGGAAAGTCGGAGGAAACCCACTTCATTGAAGTAGGAAGTGGCTCCTTATTCTTGCTACAATACATAAAGGCTGCATGTTAATTTTGACAGAGCTTGATTTAGGTGATTTTTATAAAAGGCCACTTTGCCACATGCTGCTGCTCTGTACTGTGGTAGTCAACCCATAGCAGCAGTCAGAGCTATCTGGTCATGTCAACATTGCCCCAGAAGAGTCTGACTATGCTGTCTTTGTAAGGAATAGAATTCAGGCAAATTACTAGACCTTGAAACAGCCTTGAAAATCTCTTAGCAAGTTTTGGATAACACTCTATGGGAGGTCTGCTTAACTGGGGTCTAGATGAGATATTATTTTAAGACAAAACTTTAGGACATCAACATTGCTAATGTGTATAGATGTTAAAACCTACTGAAACTTCCAAAAGTTCCACAAAAAACCCTCAACACAATACGTTATTTCAGTGTAAGGAACCACTTTTCAAGCAATGTAAATAAGCACAATTCCACTAGTTGCAGCCTAGTGCTGGGGCTCCACATCCTAGCTTCTGTGGCACACAAGCAAGGTCAGATACAGCAGGTTGCTGAGGACCATGTCTGGATGTCTTTTGAGTCACTCCACAGAGAGAAACTCTACAGCCTCTCAGGACAATCTGTTCCACTGTTGGACCACACTCAAGGGTTCTCTTTCTGATTTAATTTCCTGGTTTTTACGTTTGTCCCCATTGTCCTGCAAGGAACCCGGTTCTGTCCTCTTTGCAGGTTGTCAGCAGTAACTTCACCAAGACAGACAGTTGAAAAGGAGATGATTTAGGCAAGCTAGCTCTGTGCTGTTCTGTTTTGCCTGGCAGTTCCTCCAAGGTCCAAAGCAGCATCTGCTTCAGTAAAGACCCACTGAGTCCTGCTGCTGTAGGCCCCACCAATGACAGAGGTTTGAAATACCTCCATCTTAAAGATGCTCTTCTATACTTCAGTAATTTAAAAGCTGTAAAACTTGGTTTCCTGAACCACATTCCAAGCATGAGCTGTCTTTAGATTTCATGTTGACTCTTCTGGTGTTTGCCAGTTTAAAACCTCAGAAAGTTTGTAGGTCTGCCTGACTTCATTAGATAAGGGAAATGGTCATCTAAATCTCTGACCACTTGTGCTGCCACAGAGATTCCCTATTGTATATCTCCAGCAAGAATAAAATGTTAAATTACCTTCAAAGCCTTTCTTGGTTTTGTTTCCTGATGGTTACTGTTAAAACAGATGCAATACTTGGTGTCTTAATTTAGATTTAAAAAAAAAAAGGGAGGAAACCACCTTGTAGTTGCTCTATTTTTTTTATTTTCTTTGTAATGTTACATGCTGAATGCTGTAGAGGGAGAGGTGAGGAGCTACATTTCAAGCTCAGCTTGCCTCTTGCAGCAGAAGGGGATTGGTTATTTAAAAGCTTTTTCTTGATGAAAAGCTGGAGCACTGCCCTCATTAAGCGCTGTCATTTGGCATAACTCTCTTGTGCTGCCCAGTTGTGCCCCATAAGGCTGGGATAAGAAGCACTTCTGCCAAATGATTAAGAGGTAGACTCTTAGAAATGTTTTACAACATTATGTAAGAACTGAGTGAGGCTGTAGGTTGTCCTTGGACTTGAGACAACAAAGGCCACAGTTCCAGCCTGAACATGAGCTTGGTGCTCTCATCGTGGAGTTCTTCAGAATTTTAAGCCATTATGGTCTCTGACTAACTCTGCAACACAGATTGGCACGGTCTCAAAGGAAGGTATTTCCCTGCGTCTGGAAAAAAGCGGTTGCAGTCAATGGCCTTTTAAAGCATACTGCAAGAAAACTGTACAACAGCTAGAGGCATCATGTGTAGGTCGTTTAATTTCTCCAGCACCATTATCCTTTTAAGAGGTGCGTGCAAGTACTATAATTCTCCTTTTAGAAATCCAGCAGAGGACTAAATGCTTGATTAGTTCAGGCCAATGACTTCTATGGGATCTGTACTGTTCTTTATTGTATATTTAATGTAATGTTTTTGTTCTGTAAACGGAAGATCAAGGTCAGATTTCTCTTGTAGGATCTGAGCATGGAGAAAAGTTAAAGTAGCTTTTGATTAAAAACTTTAAATATGTGAAGTAACCTATTAGTATCACTATCTAATGCTGGTAGGGTTGTTCACAGTGTGATTGAATAATAGCATAACTTTATACAAATTACATCCTCAGAATATATATTATGTAAGTCTATAGAAAACATATGGGCTTTGTTTCACTGGGTGATTATGCGGGTTGTAAAATCCACTATGGCTCACACTTCGTGTTTTTTGTACCTTTCTGCTTATTGTGAGCCTGTATAGTTTTGATCTAGAAAGCAAAACTGAGAATTTTAAATAACAAACAGAAGAGAAAAAAAATTATCATAGGCAGTTTGGAAACTACCGTCTCTCATGTTCCCCAAGAGATGGATAGTCTCCTTTCTATAAAAGAGGCAATAAAATGTTGTGCCTTAGAGCAATTTAACACTATATCAGACATGCTTTGTCCCTAAAATAAGGTGTGTAAATTATAGCAGTCGAGGTGGTCACCTTGTGTATCGCTATGAACAAGCACAGAACACTGGCCAGATGAACCAGGCAGCATTCTCCTTAGATATTTGAAGGTATGTTGCTAGCTGTGGTGGATTTTTCTGTAATACCTCACAGAATGTTTCCTAGAAATAGAATGTGGAATATGACTCTTCTATTCTTTTCCTACCTTGTCCCTGTTTTGTCACTTGACAAATAAAAGCAGTTTGTGTATAGCTTTTCTGTTGGTTCATCTAGGTCTTCATTAACCAGACGAATCTGCAGTGTACATTTGGGTCAGGAATATTTCATACTCGCCAGGTTGTCTAATGTCTCTCTAGACATTTTCTGTTTCAGAATTATTACCTTTTTTTATTCACATCGCTGCTCACTTTACAATTGTGGTGGTCCTAGCACCAGACCGAGTAGCACATAGATCTTGCTTCTTCTCAGCTTATTTTCTGTAATATTTGCATTTAAGACTCAGTGCTGCTAACAGAGAATTGAGTTGGTGTTGATGATAATTTATATCACTCTCTACTGATCTCCACTGAAATGTTCTGAGGATTTTACACTTCAACAAAGCCACTTTAAAAGGCTATTTATGCTTAAAGTCGGGTTACTCTGTGAAAGAGTTCTAGTCATAGGACTAGACAGTGGAAGTCTGCCAAAGTCCTTCCCTACTTCGAAAGCTTCTGTTGGAGATCCTCTGTCTTGACTTGGTGCTGGGGACACCATCTGTGTCTCGTTGGTCATTGTATTGCTGTGACTCTTGTCCAGATCAGACAGAGATAAGTAGCAAGCAAGCTCCCAAACACCATGGGAGACTGCGCACCAGGGTATGTATTCTATAATGTGAATGGCCAGCACTTAAAGGAGAAGGTAATATCTGTCTGAGATAAGTGCAGTGTGCTGGTGAGCACAGAGGGAAGCCCACCCTGGAACAAGGCAGGGCCTGGCGGGGTAGCTGCTGAAAGATTGCTTGCTGATAGCCGACATCAGGAACGTATCTTCACACAAGCAAAATCCCTGCAAGTGAAAGTAGTGCCGTGACCTAGATGGCCAAAACCAGATATTGTCAGGCATGGACTATGCACCATGAGGAGTCGTAATTTCATCCAGCACTGTATAGTTTGGGGTTTTCTTCAAAAGAAAACAATAGGCAGCTGTCTCCTGGGTAACTGTTAGGAAGAGAGGAAAATGGTGAAACAATGGCTAAAAAGAAGCAAATCCAAAGTGTGGATTCTGCCTGTGCACACTAAACTCACAGATAGACAGAAATAAGATACATCTTAGGTTGGCAACCTCGTTTAGGGGACAGGGATTACTGTGCTCTTATAATTGACTTCAAGTGCAGCTTTGACCATAATGAAAGGACTAGGAAAACTGAGAATAACTAATTCTATTCTCTGTAAGACTTCTGTATGTACTCAAGACAAATATTTCAATTTTGATTGATATCTATGGATTCCTTCCCTCCTTTACTTTGGCACATTTTGTGTAAAGCTGCTACAACCCTTTCTCTTTAGCAGTTTAAGTCTAACCCTGCAAACTTGCTAGAGAATTGCTTTCTTTTTCCTTTCAGCTAAACCATAAAATTCCATGTGCATGAAGTAGTTTGTGTGTTTTACAGGATCAGAGCCACACTATGCTAGTAACTTTAATCTCCCAAACTGATCAGTACTTCCTTGGTCTGTCTCCCTTGGATGTTTCCATTCCATAAGCATTACTTATTCACAGTAAGATTCAGCACAGTTCAGCTGCAGCTGCTCTAGTTTTGATCCATTATGCAAATAGAAATGTCAGTGTACTTCCCTAAATGTTAGCTTTGAATGATGTTTTTTATTTAAAAAAAAAAAACTCTGCTAATTTTGGGGCTACTTGGCAGTAATATTCAGCTTGAAAAAGAGCATTAGTGACTCGAATGTTGTTGCCAGGTTTCTGTGGTTTACTTTTGCCCATACCAAGCACTAAGCAATTAATCTCAAGGTCTTAGGCATGGCAAAACAAAACAGCCTCTCAGATGTGGCTTACTGTCAGTTTGAGAAAAACCTTCATTGGCAATGAGGAATTTGAAAGAAAGAAGAACAGAATATTTATAAACAATAACTATATGACAAAATGCTTCTGTAAGCACAGACTAAACTTAGCATTTGCAGGATTTTATCTGTTTTCCAAGTATTCTGAAGTACAGGTAACTGTCTGAGAGGTCAAACTGAAGATCTTGTATGAGTCATCTACAGTTCTCACACATATGTTTTTATAACATCTTCCTGAAAGCCACATGAATTTTTTCCTTTAAGATATTTTTCTCCCTTTAAGAAGCTTTGATTGATGTGCCTCAGGTGAAAAGTTGTCTTTGAAATTGGTGCCAGGTATTGTACAGATGAATTAAATTGCCCACAGCAAATGTTGAGTGAACAGTGGGTATCCAGCATATGGCCATCCACACTTAATCAAAGTGACTTTGCCTTCATTTGGGGTACACTTAGGCTTCCTCCCCTTCTTTTGGTATGAAATCCCCAGAACCCTGCTAAGACCGTACTGAAGAACCAAGTGTGAATGCTGCAAATCCTCATAAGCCAAATTGTATCAGCTTCAAGTGGGTTTTTCTAATGGGACAAGATGACCAAGCACACGTGGAAGCCCCAGATAGCCTGGCCAGTGACGAATGCAAAACAACAGGGCAACAGCTCTGGAAAAGCACTTCTCTCTGCTTGATGCCATTCTTAGCTGAGACCCAGGATGAAGTGTGTGTGTCTAGGTGAAAAAATATAAAGCAAAGGATATTTAAACCACCAAATTACTTGAAGAAAACAAAGCTGTATCATTTTGATGATACAGCTTGCTTAAAAAATATAGTTGTGCTCTTCTCTTTCCCATCTGTCTAGGCATATATTCTGATTTCATGAGGGACTGGAAGGGTTGGGTTTTTCTTCTGAGAAATATGTGGGAGTTAAGGAAAAATGTTTGAACAATACACTGTTGTTACAGGAAAGTTTCTTAATAATGAAAGTTCAAAGGAAGCTTAGGATAGTGTTAGCAGAAGTGTAGAAGTAAGCCACGTAAAAATGGCTTTTGCAGAGAAGGCAGCAAATGTTTTTGGATTTCCCTTCATGAAACATGCTTTCAATTTCTTGTATGGGGAAATCAAAGAGACATAAGGCTGCTTAACCGTTTGCCAAATACTTCCAGTATTCCTAACAGGTGTGGCTAAGGAACATAATCTCTGCTACAGCTTTTGCAAGCTTCATTAGAATGCAAAATTAATGACTTAAAATAATGAAGGTTTGTAGGATTATATTATCTCATTTTCCCCTGACAGCTTGGGAGATGTTGGAGACTTTCAACCAAATTTGACAGAAGAGTTTCTAAAGACAGTGAAGGTCGCCAAAGTCTTATGAGAGCTGTTGTATGAGCAGGGATGAGAATTCCTGTAGCTAGTGCTAGAGAAGTTGCCCATGGATAAGTTACATGTTGCCCATGCTGATCCTGCTAAGATTTGAGACAAGCTGCAGGGGTCTTCTCCCATTAACCATGGTGTGGCACAAGAAACATGGGGAAGTAGGGTAGGAGAAGCTAAGGGTGTGGGTCTGAGCATAAGAGTGTGAGTTGTGTTCTTCTGACAGAATTGTTCTGTGCTGCTAATGAAGTAATATTAAACCAGCTTTTTGTAACAGCTCACTAATGTACCATGCCGATGTTCTCAATGCCCCAATTAATATTGTGGAAGATTCAGGACTGTCACTAAGCAGAATTTTGAGCTGGAGATAAGCCATGCTTGCTCTGCTGGGGAAAAAGCTGTTCTATCCCCCAAACTGTTCTGCTACTATTTAACAAAGCAGAAATCTCGCTTTCCTCCTCCTGTGTGAAGCAATAGACCCTGCTTTTTTACAGCCTGTCTGCACCACCACTTTCCTACTTAATACACATAACAAAGTTCAGCTATGCTGATCCCCAAAGCCCCTTCACCTGTCTTCATGTTACCTACTGTTATATTCCCATTCATTTTAAATAGTTGGTCTCTATAGTTACCTCTTCTGTTTATCCCCTTAGGGATCCTATCTTTCATACACCTGTAGGTGCATTTCCTATTCTTCTGAGCCCTTGGAGTCCTTTATGCCTTTCTACGTACTTGTTTACAAGCTACTTTTGAGGGCTTAGCTGCCACTATGAGACTGAAGACTGAATCCAAATTTAACTAAATATAGCTGTTCCACAGGGAAGCACCTTTACTGATAAGGCCATCAAATCACAGGAAAAAATAGAAATGTAGAACATAAGTCCTGTACAGCCAAGAGCAATTAATAGTTTTCAAACAATGGCTAAACCAGCTGGGTAACAAAACAAGGTCCAATATAGTTGGGAAAAACAACAATGCAGCAAACTACTTTAACTAAGTAGCGCTGTTCAGACAGCCTTGTCTTGCCTCCTACCCAGATAACCGAGATGTAACCTGGCCTTTTGCCTGCTGTCCAAAAGGCACGATCATGGTGGGGGGTCCCTCAAGGAAGAAGGCCAGCAGCATGGATGCTGTCCTAGAAAACCTCTGATGATGGTGGGTATCTGCTACAGGTGGGACAGGAAGGATAGCTATTTCAGGACTGTGCAGAAACTCAGATGCTTCCCAAAAGACAAGGCTGGTCCTTTCTCTTAACTCTGACTCTCTGTGTTCCCTCATGATGAGACACCACAGAGTCACAGGCTGGAAGGAGAGATTGAGGTAGTCAATAAATGGCAGCTTCCATGTGAGGAATCTGGCGGTAGAGTTAAAAAGTACATCAACTGGCAGTGACCTCTGGAGATCATCACATTGTGCATACTGGATCCAGTCAGCCATGGCTGTGTCTGTGCAGGTCCTTCAAGTCTCCCCAGGTGTGGAGATTCTGCAGTCTCTTTGGATAACTTGTTCTAGTGGTGCACAACAAGCCTCTTTGTGAAGTTCTTCCTAACATCCAGTTTTAATCTTCCGGTCTGCAATTTGTGGCCATTGCCCTTTATCATATTATCTGCCACTACTGAGAACACGTTTTTCAAGGTGGCAGGAAAAACCTTATGATTTTCCACATGGAAGGCAAAGAATGAACTTGTATGTGTACTCTGTGGATCGCTAGGAAGTAAGAGCTAGAGTGAATAACGTGGCACATCAAATTCACCACTAATTGTGCCCGTAATGTGCGTATGCCTGGGAATCCTACCACTCTCCTCCACCTGAATTCTTGATTTAAAACTGGAATCCTGTGATGAAGTAAGCTCTACCAGTTCACCTCATTTGATGGGGTTTGCCAGAGGGCAGGAGCAGGACAGTAAATGAAGAGCCAGCTTTAATTCTACAGCTGCCATTTTAAAGCAATATGGAAATGATAGCTGAAGTGACAGCCCTACAATGACTTCGGTGAGCTGTAGTGGAGAAGCTGTAGAAGGCAAATCATCAGAAAACAGCCTGTAATATGCTGGGTAAGGACAACAAACTGCAAGATGCTATGAGGTTCACAGTTAAAATACTGGCTTGGGATGTGATAGATGGAATTAGGTAATGTGTGTTTAATTTTAAATGTAGGCACTTATTTTGATATTGCTGGGGCTAGCGTAAGATTTAGAAAGTAAAAATCTGTACAAGCCATTGTACTGTTCTCTCTTTGTTAGCCTGCAGAGCTAGGAGGAGGGCTGGCACTGGAAGCTGTGTACAGTTTGCATTCATCTTGCCGAGTGTAGAGGTCACTCATATATTTTTAAGTCATTAACGTTAGGGAAATAAGATTTTACACGCACACACAAAAGAGCAAGGGACCTAGCAGACTCATCTCCTACACAATTTTCTGTGGGACCTAGCCAGTACAAAGGCTAGCTTGTTCACAATCAAATTGCTTATCTACTCTTGCAGACCTTTCCTTGGCTTTCATTTCATTTGATGCCTCTTCAAAATACTTTCTGGCCTTCTGCCTTAAAACTGAAAATCTTTTTCCTCCTCTTTCTGAATGTCCATAGAAAGACAATCTTTGAGAGTTTAGGAAAAACTGACAGCCTGCTCCTGCTTTCAGTGCCTGCCCTGGTCCAATGTTGTCTTCAATAGGAATGTCCACCCTTGCCTCCTGAGTTAGGGACACGCTTTTTAGTCTGAAGAACTATGACTATGCCAAATCAGTGCTAGGAACTGTAAGGAACCTGGACATAATCAGCACGTATAAACCTATACCACTGTCAGATACCAAGATGCTGGGGCAGGGGTGTCCAAATGCCATTTAAAGAATCATAGAATCAGAATTGCTTAGGTTGGAAAAGACCTTTACAATCAAGTCCAACTGTTAACATTACCAAGTCCACCTCTAAATCATATCCCTAAATACCACTTCTATACTTTTTTTTTGTTTTACACCCCTCCAGGGTTGGTGACTCCACCACTGCCCTGGGCAGCCTGTTCCAATGCCCGACAATGCTTTGTGTGAAGAAATTTGTCCTTTTATCCAAACTAAACCTCCCCTGGCAGAACTTGAGGCCGCTTCCTCTCCTCCTATCACTTATTACTTGAGAGGAGAGACTGACCCCCACCTTGCTACAGCCTCCTTTCAGGTAGTTGTAGAGAGTGAGAAGGTGTCTCCTCAGCCTCCTTTTCTCCAGGCTGAATGCCCACAGGTCCCTCAGTCGCCCCTTATAAGACTTGTGCTCCAGACCCTTCACCAGCTTCATTACCCTTCTGTCAAAAAAGCTTCTATCAAAAGCTTCTAACGTGACCATACTTAGATGGATATTTTTTTTTGTTTGTTTGGAACAGCCCAGGATCCCTCTGTGATGTGTGTTCCTCACTCTCTCATTCTGTTTTCATACATACAGTCTGCTGTGTGAGGCATAGAAAAAATTGTAGCCATAATTCTTGGTAAATTGCAAACTCATTCATGCACTGGGCATGAAATATTTAAGCTCAAATGGCTGAAATCTTGCAAAATTATAAGCAGTTGTAAATGCATCTTGTGAGACGAGCAAGCAAGCGTATTTATACATATTAATGTTACAAGCTTTGCAATAATCGGTTAAGATTATGCTTCATCTGTTGTGTTCACGTACCTGTTATGAGACTGGTTAAGTGAGAAAGACGAATGAGATTTGATTCTTGGAGGGTTAAAATCTTAACATCTGACATGCAAGATGTTTTTGAAAAGTGATTAGTACATCTTGGAAAACGTTATAGAACACTGTATCTGTTTCTCTTTAAGTTCCATCAAATGTGATTAATCTCATAAAATAGTAATAATAAGGTTTTCTTTTAAATGTTAAGCTTGAACTCAGTCTCAGAGTTGAAAGTCAAGATAGGTTCCTTTATTCTGGTTCATCATCACAAATAAAATGTATGTATGTCAAACTAGATTTTCATTGACAATTGCATAACCTTATAGAGTTGCTGCTAGCTGAAAATAAGCAATTATTCTCTCAGCCTCCAAATTTTTTGTGTTTTTTTAAATGAAGAACAAGGAAGAAGCAGGTCTCCAGCGTATTCTTGGCTGGACCTGTGGGGCTGACAAGATAAAAATAGCCAAACTGTATTAACCTACCAGGTTACAGAAGTCACCAAATGCATGAGCAGAATATAAAAGTGAAAGAAAGATGGAGTAGCAGGTACTCTGAAATGTGGTATTGCTATTGATTGGTGGTGTTGGAAATGCCTACAACAAATGGTGCAAAGGTTGTGGAGGTGGTGAACAACCAGGCATTAGTAACGTATCATCTCTGCATGTTTTAGAGGTGATAGCATAGAGGGAAAGACCAGGAACTCAACTGGGACTAATGTACTGGCTATATTTTTCTCTGTAGATAAATCACTAAACAACTTGGTGTTTCCTGATAAGTCTCCAAAGGTAATCTCTGCATAAGTACAGTGTGTGCAGTCACGGTAAGACTCAGGAGGGTCTATGTGCATTGTGTAGCTTTGAAGCCTCCAGTTATGGTTTGTGTTGGTCAAAGAACATACATTCTTATAGGTTGGATTACAAAATCTCTAACTATTACTGTCTGGGAAGTAAACTTTCCTCTGCAGAACTGAAAACAGGATGTAACCTAGCACAACAATGTGCAGCTCGAGTTGTGCTTACAGTAGAGATCCCCAGCGGGGCTGACATAGCTTTGGGCTAGAGGAAAGCTTGATGGATGAAGCCATTTGCCTTTCTCTTGCCAGTCTCCCGGGGAGAGGCGGGGGGCAAAGCTCTGAGCAGTTATATACAATATCAGATGCAGCGGGGAGGAAAGCAGATGTGGAAGAGATGTTTATTGTAAGAATTGAGTGTAGCTACGTTTGCTAATCTCTAGCGGTACACTATCTCTGTGTGCTGTATTCAAATATTTATTAATGTTACAACTAAGCCACAGATGTTCAGCTTAAAATTGGTGTAAGGAAACCAGGGGCTGGAGTCAAAAAGCTTCCAATTAACAAGTTTCAGGAATATAAATAATAGTGGAGAATGAAGACAAAATCAGGCCAGTGCAAAAGAGATTACAGAAATCTCGGTACACAAGCAACACTCAAGGAATCTCATGCAGAGCAGGAAATTACCTTCAAGTTCTTGGGGCTTTCTCTGCTCCAGTGAAGAGTGATGGACTTGGGAGAAGTATTTGACCTCCTTGACCTATAGGTGGTTTGAGCTTTGCTACTACTTCAGCTAGTGGTGATCCAGTGGCATGAAGCCTGCAGAAGATGTAGTAATGTAGTTATGGTTCAGAGAGAAAACGGACTTCTGTAACAGATAATTAATATCTTAATGGGTGGCAGTTGATGATCAAGTAAAGGACAGAGAGCAAAGCACAAGACAAGTACAGGAGCGAGCAGACTTACGAGTGTCCTGGTAAGGGGAAAGGCAGCACTCTGGGTTGACACCAGAGGATCTAAACGAGTAAACACGTCAGTGAAAGAAACCTTATTAGTGCCCCGCTGAAGCAGCAAAAGCTTTAATCAGAGCCTGAAACAACTACAAGAAATAGAGCAGTTAGAACGGAAGGGTCGGCATATGTGAAATCTCGAATTGTTGCCTCATTTTCCACCGTCCCCAGTCAGATTGCTTTTCTTCTGCTTTTGCTTGCCCTCTCTCCTTTCCAGTGAAATTCCTCTGTGGTCACAAATGATTAGTCAGGTTTCTTTAGTGTCAGTTGTCTCATTATCTGATCTTTCAATCTCATAGCTGAGAAACATTGACATGGTGTGATCTCAAACATGTTTGGTTTTTGTTTGTTTGTTTTATTTGTTTTGTTTGTTTGTTAAAAGGCGTATGCAGGCTATCCTATCTCACATTAGTTCTGTTTGGTCCAAACCAAAATATTCAGTTCTAGATAGTGGCCTGATCTGAAAACTGGTGCATTCAATTCACTTTTGATTCAGTCTCAATGTAATTGACAGTAAAACCAGCTCCTCTCCATTGATGCGTTTTTATATCATTAGCATCTAGACAAGCTAGCTGAGATCAGACCCCTGTTTTTCTGAATACTATGCCCTTCATAAAGGAAGACTGTAAATCTTTTGCAGTACTAAGATTAAGGACAATCAGTCCTTAAATAACAGTCTGTTGGGGAGTAGGCTGCTAGTTGAAAATCTGAAATAAGTGAAAGCAAATCTTTGTTCAGAGACTGGATGAATTGTGTTTTCAGCATACAATAAAATTACAATATCTTACAAATAGCTGCCTGCCAAATGAATCACAGTAATAGTCTATGTGGACACTCTTTTATCTGTCTTTGTAGTGAGGTAATGCAGTTTAAGCAGAGATTGCATGAAAAAAAATATTGTGTCTTTGGAAGCAATCCGCTTTGATGTAGAAACATGGATCATGGAAGCTGAACAGACAACGAATCATTTTATTGCCTTTTCAATATAAAACTAAAAAGAGAGCAGATCCTTAGAGCACCAGGGAAATAAATTCTGGTGGTCTTTTGACTAAAACACAAGACAAATATTGTGGCAGCACCCCCAAGAGTGAGTTCTGAAGCTTCCAGGGATATGATATTAATTTTAGGATCAGAAGATGTGTACAGTGAAAACCGAAAGTCACCTTTTAATCTGAAAACTCTCAACTGGGTGAAGTTCATTTCCCGGCTTCTCTTCCTAGTGAACAAGGAACATACTGTTCTACAGTCCATGTGACAAACTTGGGGCCTTTAAAGGAACAGAGCGCGCAAGGGACTGGGTAGTAAAAATCCAGCATGCTTAGTTGGGGAACAGATGGGTAAAACCTTGAGTCTGTAGCCTTTGAAGACTTCAATGTATGCTTATTTAATGTACATAAATAATCCTTTTTACTTCAGTGGGGTACCTCATGTGTAAAGCTAAGTAAGTCTGTGTGTGCAAGTAAAATGCCTTCTGCTGATCCTGTGGGGCCTGTCTGTTTTGTGGAGCAGAACTCCTTGCAAGCATTTAATCCTCTGTGTGTTTGTGCATGATGTGCGAGTTGTGTCCCTATGAGCATTCCAAAGCATTAACCCATTTCTGAGAATGCTTCATTACTGACCTACTGCTAAGCACCCAGAAATGTGGAGAAATGAGCTGCTGAGCTGCAGGTTAAAAGATTTGATAAATGGCAATTTTCACAGTTAAGTTGCAATAAATATTGTGGGTCTTCAGTAATAGCAGATTGATCTTACTCCGGTGTGAAGCCTAACTCTAGTGTGCTTTATCAGCATCATGATCTATTATCAGCAGCAATTCTTGCTAGAGTTGCACTTACAAAGTGAACAAATTTTACTAATCGGGCCTTTACTTGAAGTATAAACATATGATTTAACATATTGCTGGAGGAGATGATATATTAAAATGAAACTGAATTGTGTTACTTCTTTAGAGCATTAACTGAGGTTAACAAATGCCATCTGAAGAAAAATAAATTCCCCAGAATTCCACTGTCAGCTGGTTAAAAAGTGTTAATTGCTAATCATAGGTGACTAGCATGCAAACAACCAACCTCAATTGGAACAGACCTAGAAGATGGGTTCTTGGTTGTGTTGGCAGGTATCTAACATTGTTTTTAAACTGTATTCTGAGCCCATCTCCCTGGTGTTGCCATGTGATTCTAAAAGTAAGGGTAATTATTATATCAAACTAACACATCACTTGCTAAAATTCTTTAGCATCTAGAGGATGACAAATGCTCTATAAGTTTATCACTTCAAGATGAACAAAGCATGAACTTGGAAAGAAATAAATTTGAAGTACCTTCTAGGTTTTTGGTTTCGAAGGACTTAAAGCAAGGAAACAACAACAAAAGATATTGCATCCTGTTTTGTCGTTTAGCCTTGTCTAGTTCCAATAGCCTCTACCATTTCTCCAGCACTTCTGTCCATGTTCCCAGCTGCGCTGATCATTAATTAAGCCAAACATGCTGGTTGTATTTACAACCTCTTTAGGAATAATTCAACTCTTAAGAGAGATATTTAATCGTACCTTCATTCTTGAAACCAGTCTCTCTGCTGGAGATGGCACAGGTAACCAGGCTTTGTTTTTCCGTTTAGCTATTTTTATCTATTATGTATAAATAGTTTTGGTTTGGCTTTTGAGTACGGAAACTATATGGATATGAGTTGAAAGGTAGAAGTTATTTTGAATGTCAGGCAGAAAAATGTAATGAAAAGAACCAGATTTGCAAATTTAAATGGTGCTTGATTGGAGGGGTTGTTTGGGGTTGTAAGTATTAAAATGCCCCATAATGTTTGGCCTGACTTTTTATTTTACAGGTAATGTTTTACTGAGAAAACTTAAAATAAATCCAATAGCTTACAAAAGTATAATGCCCAACTGTGTTTAGAATTGCTTGTATCTGTACAACAAAGTGGGAAACTCAAACGGGACAATTTTTTAAATTAACTACCTGAGCCATGTGATCTAGCAAAGCTTTCAAAGAATGAAAAGTATGTTTAATCTGGTAATGACTTTTTTGATCTCTTACTACCAAAGCAACATAATCGGTGTTGATTGCTTAAGAGTTTTTTCTCTCAAATCCACTTAATTTCATTACTCGATAACCTGGAAAAATTCTCCCTGATACTTCTAAAGCAAAAATTTAAGGCTGAGATTTGTCAGAGTCCAGTGAAGCCCAGGTGCCCAGTGCACACTGAACTCTAACAGAAATGAAATAGACTTTCACAAGAGGCTCAGTCCAAAGTGTTTTTTTTCCAGCTGTTTCATTTAAAGACACATTTGACTTTACTGTGGCTGTATCTGGCCACAACAGAAAGCTCTGCTGTTTAAAATAGATGTCAAAAATCTAGTTATTCTCAGTGTTGCTTCTTTCTGCCTGGGGTTTGGTTTGTTGTTGGTTGAGGGGCTTTTTGTTTGGCTGCTTTTTGCCTTCCTACCTCCCCCTTTCATTAGTGCTGCTGGGTTGCTCTCATTTTCATTTATGGCCTGTTATTAAGTGTCTATTTTCAGTAGCTTTAGATGAACCTATAATTAGCTTGGGTTCTTTTAGCATCATAATTCAAAGTGCTCCGTCCTTTGCTCTCGTACTAGTTTCTCCCAAATAAGTTCATATATATATTTCATTTAATAATTATATACTGTGTAAAGCTGGCAATATAGCCACTCATGGTTTCTTTTAGATTCTTCACTGAAAATAGATTCATTCTTTGTAGTTTTGGGGTTGTGGTTTGGAGGTTTTGAGTGTTTTGGGGGGGTTCATTTGTGTGTTTTGGGAGTAGGTTGGTTTGTTTGTTTGTTTTTATGATCCTCCTAATCCGTTGTTGTTAAATCCAGATCATTCTGGCACAGGTGACAGCTGCTAGCTATTTGAATGTTAGTGAAGCTATTTCTGTGTTCTTATTTTATTATACTTCCTTTCAGTTCAACATCACTAAAGCCTGCAGTTTTCCCACTTACGATTGAAAGAATGTGAAAACTTTTAAACTCTCTCATGCTATAGGTCCTGCTCAGGTCTGAAGTATTATATTCTTCCACCATCATAATAGTATGGGTTTTTTTATGAAAGGGCGGTATTCTGCACCACATCACTCTCTCACACACACACAGTTTACATTTCATGTGCCAGCAAAGGCCAACATGAATCTGAAACATGATTTGTTGTCGAATAATAATAAAAAAGACTCTAAGTTCCTATTCTTCCCCATCCACAGTAGCATACAGCCATATTTTAGTTCCTTCTACACCCTCCTTACATGCAGCTGTTAAAACACTCATCACGAAGATTTTACTGTCTTCATTCTGGAGAAATAGTGCTTAAACTCCAGCTCTCTTTAGAAATATTGGTAATGCCACAGGTTTTTCTTCATAAAAATAATACAGCAAGAGATCCCTTAGAATAGGACATTCCTGGTGGAAATAAGGTGATAGGGCAGTCATTTTTTACATAGCTCTTTGTGAATAGTAACAACTACAACTAGACTGCAGGAACCAACATTAGGATGTGGCCCTAGACATTTGGCTTCCCTCGTACAACAGATCCTTCAGTGTCTCAGAAAATGTAGCAAGGAGTGATGGGAGCAACAGTTATCTTACCTTTTTGACTGCATGAGGTAAGCTTGCATTTCATGCCCTTCCAGCACACAGTGACCTCATCTGCAAAGTGATGAGGAGAGAGGAGGAGGGAGAGGATGAGAATTGTCTTTGTTACCAGATGTCCTTCATCAGTACTGCCTTACTGTGCTGTAACCTTGGTCCTTCCTCACGTCTGTTCTCCATTGCTATGACCATTTGTAATAAAGCTGAATAATCATTGATGTAGACAGTGAACATACTACCTCTGTATCTTCAGATCTGTAGCTTGATCCACCTCATAGGTGACTTCCCACATGGCAAATGGTGCCCAGTTCTATGTAGAACACTTGTCTTCAACCCATCAATTGAGGCAGCTGTTTTGAAAGGTAATGCTTTATTGAAAGAAATTAAATGTATGTTTGTGTATGGCTGTCACTTGCTTGTTTGCTGTCTTGCAAACACATACATATGCTATATTACACCAGTTTTTATGTTTAAACATATTACATAAAATTCTCAGTTAACAATGGTCATGAGCTGCAGAGCTCTGATCCATAGCTAAGATTAACATACCTTATAGCTGAAGAGTTGCTTAGATTCTGTTTGGGCCCATGTCAAATAAGTCTCAAATGCTAATAGCAATTTTCTGCCTTTTTTCTGCTGCCACTCCCCCGACGCATTTACAATACTTGCTTACCTTGGGGCTTGGGAGGGAAGCAATCTTTCCAGCCAAACTCCTGTGTTAGCCTTTAATCAGTTGTTGGGAGGAGCCAAAG
This sequence comes from Pampusana beccarii, assembly GCA_013399365.1. Lineage (NCBI taxonomy): Eukaryota > Metazoa > Chordata > Aves > Columbiformes > Columbidae > Pampusana > Pampusana beccarii. Next base: position 1,061,536 of record VWYH01000879.1, on the reverse strand, counting down.
TTAAAACTTTTACTTTTTCTTAGACTGACTTCCTGGCTCTCCTTCATTTTGTTTCTTGCTTATAATCCCAAACCTGTGCTTTTGGATTCACTGAGCACTGAAGCTATGTGAGGCTTTGGAGACCCATGCAGCAAAAACTGTTTATGTTTTCAACTTAGGAGCTAAAGAGAACAGCAAAGTCCAGCAAAGCTCAGCTGTTGGACTAGGCTGCTTTTATCAAGATGCTTCTAGTCTATTTGTAGTGGAGAAAGTCTAGAACATTGATCAATACATGTAAAAGTTTGATGGACTCTTTTTTTTTTTTTTTTTTGAAGCTTTTTTCCAAAACTGCCTTTTTCCCAAAAGCACAGGAGAACTTTGAAAACTGCAGACGTGCTCCCTTCAAACTTGCTAGAGCTCCATCCAGTCTGCAGCAGAGCTGTTTCCATCTTCTCTTTTGGACATGGTAGAAGGAGAAGGAGAGCCTACAGAAGTGTCATCTTGGTAGAACTGTCAGCAAAAATTCTTGTGCTCTGGCAGGACTCTTCCACTACTTCTGAAAATGCCTCTCTGTGAGCATGACACTGTTTTAGCTCCAGCTGTCTCTTAGTAGCATGACAGGCATGACCTTCCTATTGATAGGCATTCAGGCTTAATATAAGAAAGGACATATTCCATAAAATAAAGATGGTAGTTATAAACTTGACGGGGGAAAGAATATGTTTCTAAGTGAAAGGAAGAAAATGTTTTCTCCCCTGGGTGATATTTTCAATTTTACCAGGAATCACCTCTTACTTCTTAATCATTAACCAGAGTATTCACACCTTAAATCCATTGCCTGCACCATCCTCTCTGTCTGCTACATCCAGTCGCAACCAAGAGCAATGAATATTAGCTACTAATTCCAGTCCTACAGAGCCACGTTTGCCTAGCTATGCTGCTTTCCGTTCTGATTCTGGCTGCAGGATCTTTGCACTATGTTCCAATATGTAATGTAGACAAGTCCTCATCTTAAACAGGAGGCTTTTTGTAATATAGGATCATTGATTGCTTTGTCTTGAATATCTTTCACAGACTGGTTCCTTTTCCTAACTCAAAGGCTGGAAATGTCCTGCAGGGAATGGTGAGAGAAGGTAACATACAATGCTACTAAATCTAGTGGCCCTTGTAAACTTCTTATGAATATAAGCAGTTTGCAGTGACTGCTTTTTTTAAATTCAGCTGATTAAAGAGCCTGCAAACAGATATGTAATGCTTAAACTCTGTGTGTGTGTGTGTGTTGATTTTAAGGTTGGAAGAGAGCCTAGAAAATTCTTAACTACTTTGGCCTCAGGCCCAGTGTAACCATATGATGATCCGTTGGCATGAAACTGTGTCTCCAGTGGCTTAATACTTCTGTGAATGACTAACACTTCACCAGAAACTTTATTTAAGCACAGAAGAATGGATGACCTTCAAACAAATCATTTTCAGTACCTGAGAACCTGGCTGGGAACTGTATCGGAAGCGTTTGGAGCTGGGCCCTGCACCACCCGCACTGTCGCTTCCTATTATTTTGCACCTCACGCGGTCCCTAGGCCCTCCCTGATGGGTGTCTCTGCAGCGGAGCCTCTCTAGCTTATTCTTTGTGAGAACAAAGGGCTTCGCAACCTGGTTGCAAACCAGGTTACTTCTTGCAGCCTTTCAAAGCGGTTCAGCAGGTGGTAGTTTTCTTGCCAAAAGGGAGGCAAAGCTCAGCTCCTGGGTTCCTGTTGATTTCTAGGCTCACCAGGAAGTGGATGATGAATGTCCTCTGAGTTCTGAGTAAAGCAGAAAGATATATCCTTGGTTACCAAACATTTACTATCTACCATTACCCTTCAGCTGCTCCTTGGTAAACCAGGGAAGTGGGGGGAATGCCGAACAGGAAAATGAACTTTTCCACATTTTCCTGAGGTGTTTCCTTGATCACAGAAGCTGAAGTTCCAAACACGCTGCTACCGTGATCTTTTGATGCTGATGTTGCTGCTTGCCACATAGGAGTGAACTAGGCTTTGCATTACTGTGGGGAAACACATGTCTGGTCTAGAAAAAGAGGCAAAAGATATCAGCAGTAACACCTACACAACTTAGAAACCCCATTTCCTGCATACCATCAATAATCTTGCATGCTAGCAGCTTTCTCGGTCAAAAAATTGACTTCTACAGGGACAGCTATGGACTGTCGATCAGCTCAAACCAGAGAGCTACTGGATGAATAGAGGTGGATATGGCATCCTCCTCTCTTTGGAAACCTGCTGAAGCCCCAGGTTTCAGTGTGGTGTTGCTGCTGGGCATCACAAGTCTGCTTTGACCCCACTATATGCAATTAATTACCCTGTTTCCTCAATGCTAATTAACCAAACATGGATGCAGTGCTCCTGAGTGAAGCAGCTCCAGGTACAGGCTCTGTGGAGATTATTTTGTCCTCAGAAAATAATCCAGATTTTAATTGCGTTGTGTAGATGAGGTAAGGCCACTGTGTTCCTAATTTAGGTGATTAGTCTGAGCCACTGTTAGTCACCTTGATGGGAGATGGTTCTGACAGCTGGGGATCTTATCGAACCACAGTACTTATGCTGGTGGGTGTCCTGGTGAAAAAATGGGGAACACTTATGATTTTGGGATCCTTCCATATTGGGCTTCCTGGTTTTGAAAGGCTGAGGTATTGCAAAAGGTGCACTTGATAATAAGTATATTAACTGTCAAATGCAGACCCTGCAGCATGATGTTCTTTCCAATAAAACAGGCGGTAGCAAAACCAGATTGTGCTGGATAGGGAGTGTTCAGCAGCCCAAACCGGATTTTGGCAGGAAGAGCACCACAAACAGTAACACGTCCCCTCTTGCAAAATGGGAAAANNNNAAAAAAAAAAAAAAAAAATCAGAAAAAGACATTAAATTGTTAATGGCCATGTATAATCAGAACTTTGATCTGGATTCCAAGAAAAGGCACCGCAAGCCATTACTTGATATCTCAAAAGCACGTACAGGCATTGGTTTAGTAATGGCACAGGCTAAACTTAATAATGCTGTCTGCTGCTGGTTCTCACATTTTGCTTAGCCTGTGCCTACCTGCTTAATCTACAAAATCTAGGAGGCTGTTTGGTTTTTATTGATAACCAAACACCTTTATGATTTTTAAATGCATTCTACAAACAGGTGATAACCCACTGTTCTTCAAGAAAGGATGTTCCGTAGTATTAAGAGGCAATATGGTTAAATTAGAGTGAATACTTGTTCTCACCCCAGTTTGATGCTGTCTTTATTAAATAATACCTGTCAAAATTTGGTCCCAGAATTCCTTTTGTGAGTATAAAATCAGCAGATGCTAAACAGGAGGCCATTGCTTTTAGTGAGTATTTAGCTTTCTACGAATAAGCTTGGAAGTACTTGTACGTACCTTGCAGATGTCATAACTAAAAATTGAGATCATATGTAAGCAACAGCAGGATATGAAACCAAATAAATCTAACTACTTACTAGTATGAACATACAGCTTATGCACAAGCTAGGATTTCACCGAGGTGGACAATTCTGATGGCTTGGATGTGTCCAGTACACCCGTGAGCACCTCAGTCCCAAGGGGGACAATGCGGCCAGGCTGACTCAAGTCTATAACCTAGTTCAAGTACCTGTACCCAGAAGTGTTGCTGAAGGTCAGAAAGAAGGTAAAGTGACACCCGCTTCTTTTCAAAGAAATCTCAGAAGAGAAGGAGGACTAATGGTGGGAATAGAAGGAACACTTTGGTTTTATAAATACGAACAGCTGTCGCCAGCTAAGCCATCCCTGTAGCAAGCATAGAGCTCATGGGAATTAGTGGGGGGAAAAAAGGCAGGAATTACCACATCATCCTGTTCAAGTTAATGACAGCTGAGTGGCTTAAACTGCATCTGAAGAGTGAAAGTTTAAATGCCATTGTAGCTATACTGAACAGTATTTATTCCATGCACACCAGATGTAGCTCTGTGGAGAGAGATCTGGGCGTTCTGTTCGACAGCAAGTTGAACCTGAGCCAACAGTGTCCCTGGCAGCCAAGAGGGGCAACCGTGTCCTGGGTGCATCCAGCACAGCGTTGCCAGCCGGGCAGGGAGGTGATTGTCCCGCTCTGCTCTGCACTAGTGAGGCCTCACCTGGAGCACTGTGTGCAGTTCTGGGAGCCACAGGATAAAAAGGATATAAAGCTACTGGAGAGTGTCTGGAAGAGATCTACGAAGTTGGTGAAGGGTTTGGAGAACAAGCCGTATGAGCAGCAGCTAAAGTCACTTGGTTTGTTCAGCGTGGAGAAGAGGAGACAGAGGAGACCTTGTCGTGGTCTACAGCTTCCTCACAAGGGGAGGAGGAAGGGCAGGCACCAAACTCTTCTCTTTAGTGACCAATGACAGAACCCAAGGGAATGTCAGGAAGATGTGCCAGGGGAGGTTTAGGTTGGACAATAGGAAAAGGTTCTTCCCCCAGAGGGTGCTGGACACTGGAACAGGCTCCCCAGGGAGGTGTCACGGCCCCAAGCCTGACAGTGTTCAAGAAGAGACTGAACAGCACCCTCAGACACATGGTGTGAACTGTGGGGTTGTCATCTGCAGGGACAGGAGTTAGAAGTGACCCACAAGGATAGAGTCCAACTTAGGACATTCTATGATTTTATGATACTACATTCCATTTTCTACAGTCAAATATGCTGTGGGGTTTTGTTGTTTTGTTTTTTTGGGGAGTTTTGGTGTGGGTTTTTTTGTTTGTTTGGTGTTTTTGTTTGTTTTTGGAGCAGGGGAGTTTTTTGTATTTTGGGTTTTAGTTTGTGTGTGTTGTGTGGGGGTTTTTTTTGTTTGTTTGTTTGTTTTTCTTTTTTTAATTCTCTCCTAAAACACCACGAAAAGTAAGATCAAGCTCCAGCGGCTCCGATCTCCGGTACTTTTCACCATTCTGAATCTAAGGCAAATTGCCAGTGCTCTCATGTTAATTTTCTTCAGCCTTTGTTTTGGTCATAGGGCCTGTCCCACTGAATTTTACAAGATACGTGCTGTGTTCCTGCTGATTTGTTCCCTTTGGGGAAAAAAAATGTAGCATGTGTCCTTCCACTCCCTACCTATGCGATGCATCTTGAGTGGTTATTGCAGGTCTCCTTCAGCCATCACTCCTCTTGCTTCCTCAGCAAATCCGAAATGATTATGCAAACTTGCTTTCAAATAAGGAACTTAATGGATAGCTCTGTTCAGGGCTTTGAGGTATTTATTCTTTTGGTTACATATTGCATGTCAAATTCTAAATGTTCTAAATCTGACCATCATGAAAACAAAATAATTCTCTTGTTATTTCATATTGGGGAAAAAAGTGGTGAAACTGGAGATTCTCTGGCTGTCTTTCAGATAGCTAAAAAATGGCTTCCAGAGCTGTAGTTTTAGGGTACGTGTTTTTTTGTTAAATGACTTTTGCAGAACTCCTGTCAGCTGGCAAATGCAAGGTGAATTATCAAGATAACAGAATGACAACAAGGAAGGGGAAGATTCAACAGAAGCAAATTGAGACATTGAAATGTCTGGAATTACAGTAAAAGTCAAGTATCTGTCTTCACAATTCAGGCCTTAAGCAACAGTGTTGATTTTGATGTAGAGGGTTCCTCGTTCAGCTGCTGTTTTCTTGCTAAGCATTTTGTAAATATATTTACATTTTAAGTGTGTTTTGTGGTGTATTTCAGAAAAAGAGTTGTATTCAAGAGAGATCTAAAAAGGTAGAAAGTGAGGTCACTGCTGCTGTTTCATATGTAACAGGCAACTCGGGCTTTTCTTTGCTATAATCCACCCTCATTACATAGTGATCTCTCTAATCCCTTTGACTGTTTTAGGTGTACTGGGAACAGAAGATGTGTCTGTTTTTATTTCCCCTGCACTCACATTTCTTCTGTTTCTTTCTTTTCAGCAAATATCTATTAATTGGTTCTGTCTCATTGTTTTACATTTACCTGCATTAAAACGTGTGTTGCAGAGGGTTGCAGGGGTTGCAAAGTCTCCTGCATTTGGCAGTTTTATTCTTTCTTGTCCTTGCATCACCTAGAAATAATTTTTGTTTATAGCAGATAGTTTGATTTCTGTCCCTTAATTCTTTCTTAGTTTAGCCAATTTTTGCAAGTAGATTGCACTGAAGTCCTGTGAGTTTGACAGAATAATTGCAATCAGAATGTTCTTCTTCTTCCAAACTTGAGGGACCTAGAAATTGGAAAAAACACTTTTTATCATTCTTTTTTAGTTCTTTGTGTGTGTGTGTGTGTGCAAGAAAGAAAAAGTTTCTGGCTCTTTTCTAAAGCAAGCTTTAAGAGTTATTGAGATAGAAAATTCACACGTTTAAAAACCTGAGCTGTGTCATCCTTACCCTGTAATAACAGTCCAGCACCTAGAAGGCAGTTCATATAGTTTAAATGTAAATTTCTAGTGAGCTACTTGTTATTAATTTCTCTTCTAGGAGTCTACTTGAGAGATAATCTTTGAGCAGCCTTGCTAACTGCTCTGTACTCATAACTAGTATTTTACTTCTCAGAGTACTAAAATATTCTGTAGGTAGGTAGGTTCACATTAATTATTCGCATAATTTAAAAATCGTGGAATCGTAGAATAGTTTGGGTTGGAAGGGACCTTTAAAGCTCATCCAGTCCAATCCCTGCCATGAGCAGGGACATCTTCACCAGACCAGGTTGCTCAGAGCCCCGTCCAGCCTGGCCTGGGATGTCTCCAGGGATGGGGCATCCACCACCTCTCTGGGAAACCCGGGCCAGGGCCTCACCACCTATTGTAAACAATTTCTTGCCATATGTACTATAATTTCTTGTAATAACGTAAGATGTTCACAGCAAAACATGCAATTATACAGAGGATGCAGCAGTGCAAAAATGAAAGGTAAATTGGGTCATCTAAATTAGGTATTGATAATTAATGCTGATCTGTACTCTTTGCCTAACAGATATGTAATAAGGCTTCCCAAAGCAGGTGGTCAGATTTCTAGCATTTTATCCAATTAAAGGAACCAAATTCTACTATTATTTGACTCTGGAGTCATATGATTATACAAAACTAAAGACCACTGATGCTCCTAGAAGGATGTGGATGGGCAAGTCTCTCAACACGTAGTACCAAGACCTTCCTGGCTGGAGGAAGATCCTTTCCTCTGTGTCTCTTTTCAGACTAGCACGATCTGTCCCAGTTGCCAACCGCAGCTGCTCTTCCCCTGGACTGACCCGCTGCCCAGGGGGTGCATCACCCTGCATGGCTGTAGCAGCTGTAGCTGCTCTGACCCATGCAGAGGTGGGGGGAATGGTTATCCCTTGTCGAAGGATGTGCCTTGACTGGTAACAGCTTTTGGAGATAGTGCAAATTTGATGGTGAAAGCAACTTAAAACTAGACTAGCCTTTAAAATGTGGCACAGAATAGCCTGACTTTAGTTCCCAACCATGTCATTTTTCGAGTAAGTGTATAACACTACCCTAGATGAACAATTAACTATTTAGCACTCAAATATGGTTTTGTAATGAGGAGAGTTTAATTTGTTTCAGTTACCTGCACAAACGATTCTAATCTACAGATTAGTTGCCCTGGTTTGAATAATGTGCATGTTTAACACAGCAAAACGCATGTGTCTAAACTTAGCTTGCAATGTTGAAGCAACTTATAAAGACATAGATATTTGACATATATTTGGTATCTTAAATATGTACAGTTAATAACTGAAGTTTATCATACTAATTCTATTTAGTTAAATGTGCGTTTTTTCCATCAGAAAAACAAAGAATATTAGTATCGTGTCTGAAGAAACTACCTGTAATTACTTCCTATCAAAACTGATGTAAAAGCAAAGGGAAACAAGTTAACTCTATTAATTCTTTGATATTTGATGTTCTATTGTCTGATGCAAGAAAAAAAAATACTACTAACGACCTTATTTCTGTAGCGCAGAAATTACTTCGCAATTACTTGACCATGTTCTCTGGACGCTTCGGTGTCTTTTGTTTGTAAATTGTCTCAGGGGAATCCACAAAGCTGCTACCAGAAATCAGAGAGGCAGGAATTTTACATTGTTTTCATGACAAGGACTTTCCCAAAAGTGCCCCATTTCATGGTCAGTTCCTGGCAGCAGTGTCATTTGATAAACATCCTCCATGTGTTTTGGACCTCCTTGTCCATAAAATGTTGCCCCAGTAGTCTTTGTGACACTGCTGTGGATGAGAGACTTAGGGAACACTTTACATGTGAGTAAAGTCTCTGGTCTCTTTTCTGCCTCTGTGAAGACAAGAGTCCAGTCATCTCCAGGATAGCCAGTAAGTATAATAGGATATTTAATTTCTTTCTGTTATCCTTGCGGAGCATACAGTATGTTACCAGACAATGAATTGGGGAAATATAATAAACTTCTAGAGAATTGCTAAGAAAGTTGCCGAGCAAGAATTCGTGTTCTCTCATCTCCCTAATTCTAAATCTGGAGGCGTAAGCCTGAGGGCGGAATTTGGTTACTTTATTAAAGCAGGAGTTACAAGAAGTCAACTGGCTTTGTCTGTCCCACAGACTGTTAATGAAACATCTGGGGGAGTAAAGAGAGAACCGTATTCCGTCAGCTTGTGAACAGAAGCAATAAAACCGAAACTTTAGTATTACGTTTTTAGATGAAAATATATTGTGGGCATCAAATACACTCCCAGGAAGCTGGTTCACTAGTGGGAACCATGATACCAGATGTAATAATATATTCATAGAACCGTAGAATAGTTTGGGTTGGAAGAGACCTTAAAGATCATGTAGCTCACGCTCCCCTGCCATGGGCAGTGATACCTTCCACTAGACCAGGTTGCTCAAATTCCCATCCAGTCTGCCCTTGAACACATCCAGGGTTGGGGCATCCACAGCTTCTCTGGGCAGCCTGATCCAGGGCCTCACCACCCTCCTGGGGAAGAATTTCTTTCTTATAGCTTATCTAAATCTCCCCTCTGTCAGTTTAAAGCCGTTTACCCCTTGTCATGTCACTGCCTGCTGTTGTAAAAAGTCCCTCTCCAGCTTTCTTGTAGGTCTCCTTTAGGTCCTGGAAGGCTGCTAGAAGGTCTGCCCAGAGCCTTCTCGTCTCCAGGCTGAACAACCCCCACTCTCTCAGCCTGTCCTCACAGGAGAGGTGCTCCAGCCCTCTGATCATCTTCGTGGCCGCCTCTGGACTTGCTCCAACAGTTCCGTGTCCTTCTTATGCTGGGGGCCCCAGAGCTGGACGCAACACTGCAGGTGGGGTCTCACCATAGGGGACCAGAGGGGCAGAATCACTTCCCATGACCTGCTGGCCACGCTTCTGGTGATGCAGCTCAGAATACGGTTGGTTTCTGGACCATGTTGCCAGGTCATGTTGAGCTTCTCATCAACCAACACCCATCTCTTGTATTAATTCAGAAGCATTGCAAGTTTTGAAACTTCTTCATATAGGAGAGTTGCATGTTAAAGCTCTAGATGTGGTGAAGGCAGTATGAAAGCCTGTTGCACACTAAATGCACTCAGGAACTTGATAAATAGCTTCTAGCTGGGCTAGCAGTGTGTATTGTTTTCTGATCAAACTGTTGATTTTACAAAGTAAAGACCTGTTGGATGATCAGGGAAAAAAAAAAGAGTAGACAAATACAGAACAAGTGAAGAATACAGTCGCATCAGCTGTGCTAAGCAGCAGTGAATGAGAGAAACGTGCTGCCGTTGTGATCATCACCAGTCTTTACTTGGCACATCATAACTATTTTCCCACTATTCATGTATAGAGTGTTAATGGCATTTTCTCAGAAGAAGCTCAAAAAGAAACAAATTCCGTAATTTCCTCTTGAACTCTTCTTTAGAGTTGTTTTAGGCACTAAACAGATGAATAGTGATGTGAAAGTGGTAGAGCAGAAGATAACTTAGCTGTCCAAATGGATTCACCAAACGTCCGCATTTAAAAAGGGTTATGTTAAATCTATTACACTCTTATCAGGCATTGAGTGTTACGTAGTGTGCTTAAAAGTGGGTTTTTTAGATTAAGAAATGTGTTATATAATTGAGAATTTAATTCACCAGTGATGGATCATCAGTAACTAAAGCCAAGGAAGGGTTAGGGGTGCTACCTCAAGTTAAATATCAAATCTAGGGGTGGCGAGATCATGGTCAATCAACAATTTTTGGAGGGGAATGGTTTGGAGTGCAGAAGGGGTAGTCTTCCCAAGCCCACTTTTACAAAATGCTGCTGTGTTTGATTTCAGATAAGATCTGATCTTGCATAAACTGCAAGTAAACCAAGTTATGCAGTTATATCAAATAAGACTGGCAGTTTACATACGCATGTAAAATATCAGGTTGTATGATAAGCTGTGTGAAAAAAGTCATCAGCCTGGGTCTTGAATTGCTTGACAAGAATGGGTATTATGCATCCCACCAGGTAAAAACTTTAAGGTTCTGGAGCACCATCAGCACATTCTGTTTTCTGTCTAGGCGGGCAATGGTTGCTCCCAGACAGGCCTAAGGGAAATGAACATTTTGAAAGCATAAATGGGTACTAAGTGGCAAGCAGGGAGATATTCTGAAGTTACCTGGGACTGAATTAATATTAAGAAATCCTTCTCAGCAAGGTGGAGTGAGGAGGCAGGCTTGAATCTTAATAGCTCCCAGAGAAGGATGTTGGTAGTGCAGAAAAGGAAGAATTCCCAAAACTGACCTCCCTGTATCCCTCAGGATATAAGATATGCAAAAGGACTCAATCTCTGAACATCTGTGTTAAGAATCTAACAGTATATTGGCTGGATAGAAGGCAAGTAGAAGAAATTTCTGGTCTTGCAGTAGCATTAGCAGCATTAGCCAAAGCTCCATGGTGTACATTAAGATAGCGGGGCCTGTACAACTGGTAATACTTAATGTTTCCTATTGCTGAATTTTGGCAGCTTTCTGCTCAGTGTCTCAGCTGCTATGAATGGTATTCCACAACATAAAGGAACTTGGCTGCTATTTTAGGGAGAGGTTACGTTGACTTGGGCATTGAAACATTCACCGTGCATATTCTTTTTGAGAGTCTAATCCTAGGTGATATAGAGGCTTTCAAATGTGTTATCACCTTGTTCAGATTGTGCCTGCATAAATCTTTTCACACATTTACTTCTATATGATGAATACACAGGCTCCCAACCATAACTGGTAACTGATATTGCAGCAATTCTGCCTGTAAATACCAAAGATAAGGATTAATCAACAATACTCTGACAGTTAGATTGTCGACTTTCAGGGGATTCAGAGGCAAAGTCCCACCAGAGACAGTTTAGGGTTTTTTCTTTCCTGAACTGGAATTGTACAAGCTCAAATATGAATCAAAATCGATCTTGATAAATTTATCAAGTGTCTCACCTGTTAAAATGTCTCCTTAAGGTTTCAAGTGCTACTTAGTCTTTCACTCTGTCAAACTTGTTCTTTTAAGGCCACTGCACTTCTTCAGTCAACAAAACTTCTCCATTGCTTTTTTTCTAATAATTTTTGCTGTCCCTTTCTCAGTTTCCTTTTTCTTTTCACCTCATATTTGCATTTGAAAAAAATCTATTCCTATTCATTTCATTTACACCTTCATCTTTATTCCAGAATATCTGTTGCCTTTATGATTTCTTACTTGGTCCAACAGATTTAAAAATTTTTTTTTAGTATTTCTGATCATCATTTCCCTCCCTCACACCCCCAGTCTCATTTATTCTTGTCATTATTCTCTCTAACTCATTCTACTAAGCTTTTATTTAGACACTAATACATCATTCCAGGTGCACCTGTGGTAAAGAAGTACTGGCCATTATATTATTTTACAGTAATAGGCATGAGTTATACTCTTTTCTTCTAAAGAAAGTTAGACTTTATTGGCAAGGAGACAGAGTGGAACTGACTGTCAGAAATTCTACATTGTGCTTCCAGTTGTGCAGCTGTCCTGCTACGTAACTTTTTGGGATTTTCTTGCATCTCTAATTTCAACCTCCAAGCCTAGATATTACAATGTGTGTCTTACTTCTTGCTGGAATACTTTAATTATTTGCATCCATTTACCAGTTTTGTTCCTCAGACCAGTGGAAATGATAATGCTAATTCAGTATGTCTAACTTCGAAGCACTAAGTGCACTTGTAGGCTCATGCAGGAAATCTACTAAAAATCAAAGACACTAAATTTTTTTAATAGTAGATGAATTAAATGGCTTCTAGGTTTTGCCTCTCCTTTCTCATCCCTGGTTTTAGGTTACTTTACTGCCTCTGCACAGGGCTGCAGCACCATCAGAAATGACAATGTGCTGGGGTTTTTTATGTCATTATTTATAATGCAGTTACTATTAAATTGGAATGTCAAGTTAATGTTCATTGTCTGAAACAAGATCATTTTGATACTAGGAGCAGAAGACTCTCTTGGAAAGCATAGAAGTATCATTGGTCTGATTGTCTCAGCCCGGACCATCTTCCAGGAGATCTCCATGGATGAAATGCATGGGTATTAAGAGTGTTAGAGAGTTTGCCATTGATGAGGTAATTCTCTATCACTAAAGCATCTTCTTAATTTTTTTTTCCCAGAGATATGACCGTGAGAGAAATCTAGGAGCAAGAATCTTAACCTAGTCACAGCCTGACTGTTGGGAAGAGGGACGTATGAATGACAAAGAGCTAGAGCTACTTTCCAAGAGCTTCAGGGACATTACTGAACAGTATAAAAACTGCCCAGTCTGAAGATAAAAAGGCTCTCTCATAATCTATGTCACTTCAAAAATTGGTTAAATGTGTCATATGAGCTACTTTAATGTTCTTGGATACTTCCCTTTAGGCATTGTTCCAGCTGCATTAATACCTTCTGAATTTTCCCTAAAATAGTGCTTCAATGTATCTGCCATCCACCTTTGCAAAGGGGCAGGTGGGAGCAGAAAGCTTTTTGACACTGCCAGTTCCTTCAGGCACCTGACTTGTGACACGCATCTGTTCAGATTAGTTTCCGTTTTGCCTCTCTTCAGGTCACACCTTTTATTCTAACAAAGCAGTGATCACATAATGATGTGCATTTTCCCCATCTTTAATTTCATCTGAAACTGGTTCTGACCCTTTGGTTTTAATTACCCTGAGTCAATCTTGAACTACATTTAAAAACCTTCTGTGAAGCAAGCCCATGCTGTACATCTTAACTGTATTTTTTTTCAAATTGAGGATTCCTGACATCCGGCCTTCAGATGTATTTGAACTGAATCCTGAAATAGAGCTTCATAGTTAACACACACCACCTAAGCCCCCTCCAAAAGTCTTTCTGTAGAGCAGTATCTCCAGTTAATAAGAACCCAGTGATGTGGAGTAGCTAGTAAACTGTTAGCCATTTGATTCTTTCAGGAAAGGAGTGAGGGCAAGACATCTGATCAGAGCAGTAGTTGTTCACTTTGTGCCTTTCTTCTGTTATGATATTCAAATGTGTACCCATTGGTATAACCAAATCAGGCTCTCAAGAGCAATTAGATTAGCAGAATTTCAAAACTCGGGGCTTTTTATGACTGCATCTGTTATGTCTTCACCAAGAAGAATCATTATTGTAATTACCTCTGGATACTGGGTGAAGGATGCTTACCACCTCCTCAACTATTTGTTCAGTGTTATCGGTATGCATTCCCATACCCTTCTCCAATTTCTTATGGCTGGTTGCTAGCTCTGGAGGAAAGTGGCAAGAGGCAAGACTAATAGGATGGTTAAATTAGCCCACTTCCACACAGCACCTTTAGTAAATCTGCCCCTGAATGAAAGTCTTCAGTAGCCAGAAGGAAGAACAGAAGGTAAAAATGCTAACTCAAGAGGAGTCTGTGAGTGACTCCTCAGATGAAGGACACTGCAGGTATTCCCTGCACTGATGCTCTAAATCCTTTTCCTCTCTTACTGTAGAGGAATGTCAGCCCTAATGCTGCTTAAACCATATCTCTGGTGTAATTATTGGCTTAAGCTTCGACCTTCCTCTCTCATACAAAAGAAGAAAGCACCTTGGCTTTGCATAGATTGGGCATCAGTCCTCTACAGTGGAGGACTCCTGGTACTGCAAGAAGGAACCTCATGCAGATGGTGGGATTATGCTAGTCTGAAAATGCAACATGCAGCATCTTCTCTTTAACAGAGATCACTGCTGGAATTAAAACCCCAGCTGTACTGCCTGTATTTCATTCTGTGTCCAAAAATTCAACCTGAAAAACTCAGACCTTTCACAGCCTGCTGTGATGACCACAATATAGGCAAATTGTGTGCTGCTTTTTCAATGCTAAATAAATAAAATTGCTATTTCTTCTTGAAGTGTTAGGCAAGCTATTATTAATCCAAATCACTACATTTGAAAACATTACATCATTGTCCCACATAAGTAAATGGAAACCATCCCAAAGAATTCACAGGACACTGAAAGAGGAGAAAACAAAACAGAAACCCCAGTGTTTATTGCTATAGTGTACGTTTTTATGTTTTGGGCAATGCTGTAGGCAGTGTTCTTGTGTTTCTTAAAGTAATTGTAAATACTTAAATGGTATTTTGGAGGGTTTTTTTTAATGTTAGAATTTTAAGTTTCCATAGTCTCTTTGGTGTGAAGTTTAGAGCTGAATGTATGAATAAATGTTATAAGTAAGGAAATAGAGGAAAATACCATTATTAATTTTAGGTAATGTGCAGCCATTGAGAGGAATCCTAAACAAACCAACTACTCCCATAATAGATATCCACTCTGGAAAGAGTGTGGTAATTTATGCTTGACAATACGAAGTTATTTTTTTCAGATTTATACCAGATAAACTGAGAGGCTATCATTCATTTTCAGGTTATTGATCTTTAATCTAGCTGGTAAAACCCCAGCCTTCTAATTAATAAAAACAACAACAACGAAACAAAAACAGAAAAAAAACCCCAAACACAAAAAACCCCAACAAAAGTGATCATATGAGAAGTGTCAATCAATGGAGATGGAGTCTATTAATTAGGTACACAGCATACAGCTTGTTGGGTTTGGCTGAGCTAACTGCTCTCTGAATGTGCCTTCCTGTGCTCCAGCTAGAAAGCCATCCTCAGGGCACAGCTGGTTTTCTACTCCTGCCTTAATCTAGTAAACTTCCACCTCTGAACTCATTAAAATATCTTATTTCCTGAATTACAAGATGCTTGCTCCATTCTCCTGCAAGACCATTTACCCTGATTCCATGTCTGCATCAAATGTTTTTAGATTTGGGCATATCTTAGCATTAGTGAAGCAGAATCAGAATCCATTTTGCCTGTGAGTGGAGAGATCTGATCCCTGGGAAAGGAGCTGTGCTGGTTTGAGCTAAAGCTAAGAAGATATTGTTGTAACACTTCAGACATTGCTAGAGTAGTGATGACTTAGATGTGGAAAAGGGGCTTGTCTAGATTAATAGTTTTTCCTATCAGAATTATTATAAATTGCCTTGAAGACATTAAGCATAGAATTACGATACTTGGACCCAGTTATTTTTTTCCCAATTTTTTTAGCTAACATCATAACATCATGCGTTGTAGCTCCAAAAGTGGCACTGGGCTTTGATTCTTGGGGTCAGAAGTCTTCGGGTATCCTAGATTAGTGTTTTGGTCTTCTGTAAATGGTTGTGACTTCATTTTCTGTGCTGCACAACTTGATCTAAATTACATTTTAAAGATTGCCATAAAAACTTGCAAAGGTCAGACTAAAATGGTGTAGCTTCAGATACCATGCAGTCTAACTTTAAGTCTGCTGTCAGGGCTCAGGAATTCTATGAAACCAGAAAACTGAGTAGCTGAAACCTAAATAGTGGGTTTTTTTTTGTAAAAGAAAGTGCCTTTTCTGGTAATAGGCATTACTCAAATTCCAGGGCTGGAGCTGAAATTACATGTGTTACAAATACAATTTGTCATAAATTTATGTGGTGCCAGTCAGTAGCTCTAAATGTAGGGTTTGCTTCCTATATATCTAGAACTAAAAAATTTTGGCGAATTTGAAACTTAGTGAATTGTTAACAGAAGCACAAAGTAACGATAAGAAAATTATCTAAACTTCTGCAAAAATACAAATACCCATGCTTTTGCACTAATCAGAATCTCCCTCTCTATTAATATTATTTATTCTCTTTTATATTTCCTTTTACTTACAGTGGTATCTTGTTTGTTTATTTTACTTCGAATTTCTGGGGGAAGGGGCCTGTGCTTAATTTATTTCTGGAGAATAGGCTGGTACCTGTGGCTCAATATACCCGGAGCCTCAGCTCCCGCCTTCTTGACAACATGTGTGATAGCACTTCATTCCCCTGCCACTTCTAGTTAGAATTTTCCTCCAGCTGATCCACAGGAGTGGGCTCCAAAACAGCAAAGGAAAAGTTTCTACCAAGTGGCAAAACAAGAAGAACTTGCTCTTAAATTTAATATTTTAATAAATCTCCTCGGCATAGAAATGTAAAGGTTTTTTTCTGACACAGAATTGTCATTATGAGTAAACTGGATTTAATAATTACAGACTAATAATATGAACACAAGCAAATGAAGGCAAAGCAAAGAGGCAATGTATTAAGGCAGACAGGATGTAATTTCTGGAATATCTATGCTGCATACTTTTCTGCAACAACTTCTGGCAGTTGAAAGCAATTAAACACCTTGCTGCTTACAATGAAATATACTTGGAAATTTTCTATGTTGGCTCAAAGAAACTAGAAGCTAAAGCCATTTTCTTGAAGGGGTGGAGGGAAGGAAGTCTTTTCTCATGTGCAAAGATCTCTATGGGAAAGAAACTGAGCAATGCCATTTAATGATAGCTGTGCATTACTGCTTAATTGTAGATGTTGACTTTAATATCTTTATTTTCCATTGTCATTGAGAAAATCTATTGGAACTGAAACCTGAGAAACAAAACAACCTTTGAAGTTTAATCCAGAGTTTATTGAGGGGAGTATATTAATTTTAGTAGATTTTGCATCAGTCACTTGGTAGGCTGCCTTTCTCATGAAGCCACATAATATTTGGGAGCAGTATACACATACTTCTCTGCATACCAGAGAGGTCTAAATGTTACTATAAAACAGAGCAAGAAACAGTGACATCTTGATTCATACTGAATGAAGCATTGCATAAAAAAGCCGATTTGTTATGTTGTTATGGTGGTTGTTATGGTGTCACATACCTGGCAGAAATCAGGATTTTTTATTTTTTTTTTTTACGTGTATGCAATGTATGTGGAGAAATAACATGGCTTTCAAAATGCCTGGGTTCTAGCATCGAAGTTTTATCCAGAAATGGTAGAATCTGGAAAAGATCTAACTGCTTGCTAGTCTGACGGCAGGAAACGCTCCCCCCCGCAATCAGCTTCATGTCCCGTCACGCTCCGCCTTCCGTCACCAATGTTCCCGTCCTAATTTGGTGTATGGTCACGATCACATTTTTCAGTAATGACTGTGACACGTAAAGGATGTGATTCAGCAAGAGCCTAAAGCGTGTCCTCACTCATAGCACATTTACATTCCCACTGATTTGAAAGGAGCTACTAAGCAGCTGAGTCGAGGTGAATACTTGTCTGTGTAAAGCCAGCAATAAGTTTTAAAATCTAGAACTGGAGCCTGATAAAGGGTAAGTTCTGTGTTCCTTCATAAACTTGTTTTATCGACATTTTCAGGGAAAAAAAACAAACAAAACCAAAAAAAAACCAACCAAAAAAGCAACAAACAAGCAGACTTCCTTTAGGTTCACTAGGTGACTACTGGAAATGATTGCTTCAGGGTAACAGAAACCAAATAATCTTTTTTCCACATTTTCCTGGAACTCCCCCAGTCACCAGCACAACGTGGGGTGGAGGAGGAAAGTCTCGCATCCCTTTATATGCGCAGGACTTGCTGTTCCCTGGTGAACATCGGTGTCAGTTTTTCCAAGGATTTACCAATTAGTCAGATGGAAAGCATCTCCCTGTCAAAGGGGATGTATGTGTTTTGAATGCATAGCTAAAGAAGAAAATTGTGTCACTCACATATGACTTGCTTGGTTTTTAAGCACTTCAGTAATTATTCCTACCTTGTAGTTTGTGGATGCCTTGCAGTACTTAAGGCTAAATAGCATTAAATTCTAGCTTTGAACATGTTAACAAAGCTGTATTGCTATAGGTATCTCAAAATGATGTACAACATTTTAAACACATTTTTTTTAAAGATCAGTTTTGAAGTAAGTTCTCTAAGAAAGCTTTAGTGGTCAGCTCTTTTTGTGGGAAGTTTCTGGTGTCTGTTTTGCTCCTCCTAGAATGTGACAAAGTGAAACTAAAGGAAAAGATTTTTTGCCTCCTCTCTGAGTTCATGTTAACAATGTGCTTTTTTCCAAAAACAGAAGACAGTTTCAAGACCATATAAATATTATTGCTAAATTTTAAACCCCTGAAAATAAAGTCAGGCTAAACCAAAGTCCCTTGAGGAGCTGGTTTTAGTAGAGCATTAACTTCAAATGACAATTCGGTAATGTCCTAACACTGGCATGACTTTTCTGGAGCTGCATTGGTAAGAGCAGTAGGAGAAACTAGAGGAGACAAAAAGAATGAAAGAGGGAAGACCACTCCAGAGGGGGAAATCTATTTTAGTGCATCTCCCAGATGGAGTATGTTAGGATTTGTAGCATTTCAAGGCAGTGGTCTGTTGTGAATGTGACTGTCCCTATCTTGCACACACCTTACCACCAGCACAGAGAGCCAATGCCTGGTGGTTTTTTCCTGGCATCATTAAAGAGAGAGACTTATTTTGGGGAAAAAAAGTGCACACACACAACCGGGAGAGCCTGCTGTCAATCAGTTTTCCTGCTCTTCTGTTACACTGAGATGCTTTGGTGTCATAGACTGTACAAAAAGATAAAAAGTCCAGTTTCATCCACCCGTAAGTCCCACTCCAGCACAGGTTATTGAACACAGAAGCAGTATGCAGCTCTTCACTGATCTACCTAAAGAGTGGAAAAATTATTATTTAAATTGGCAAATGTTTTCCAGTTTCCTCAACAGCTGGAAATTCAACAGATTAGGCTGTGTTGAAGCTTACACTATCACGAAAAGACATGGCAGTGCTGTCCACAGTAGGAACTTAAATTCTGGTCTGGTTTCCTACAGCTGCAAACTAGAATGTCTCTTTGGGCCTCTGCACAGACAAGACCAGAAATGTAAGTCACGTTGGGAAAAAGAAGGTGGGGTCCTTTTGCTGGGATTCATGGGAAAAAATTTTTAAAAGCCTATTGCTTTATGAAGACTGAATAATCTCTGAAGAGGTTTCTGAAGCAAAGTTATTTTCCCTGTATCTGTCAGACTTCAGGAAGGCGGGCTTAGTCAGGGCAAGAGAGCAGAGGTGTGTGTTGGTCTTGTTTAGATGGCATTATAACAAAAATGGCAGGGTGACCTTGCTGGTGGTTCCAGCTAAAGGGCTGAACATGAGCCATAGCACGACAGAAATCTGTGGGACACCTGAGGAAGACAGAACTGCTCTGGGTGCAGCAAGCAGACAGGTGTTTTGGGGCAATTCCATTTGCCTCTGCCAAATTCTCAAAATCTTATTTTCCTCCTCACTCAGCTTCCTGAGCGATTGCTGATCAGATTATGTGAGCATGAAGACCGACTCTCTGTCTTTTGCCCTCGGGAGATTACTGACTTTTGAGATGAATGCTGTTCCTGTGCTGTTTTGCAGTGCAACACAAGTGGTATTAGGAAAAAAAAAAAGGAAAAATTATACTAATTTTGATCCATCTCACCCTGCCTTGCAAAAATTTCTCTGTGTTAAGTTTTGGATTACAATTAAAACTATCAATAATAATATCTGAAAAATAGCCTACTGCTGCTTGGCTGTTTGCAGTAACTGGGACTCATACTGCACGCATCTCAGTGCTCAGCAGTTAAAAGTTTTGTGCAGCAATTGGAAGTGTCCTCCTCTGGAAACAGCAGCTCTGGCTTTGGAAACAGAGCGCTACCATAGTATTGTTTTTACTAGCTCAAGGTTCAATTTCAATGTAATAATAAACAAACAAAAAACTCCCACCCTCTTCAAACAGTTCCTTAAAAATACTTTAGTTCAAAAAAGAAACTGCATAGATAGCAACTATTCCTGTTGAGGGAAGTGACTGTAGGCAGCACAGTTGCTGCCTCTTGTAAATGAGGAAGAGGAGGCAGAGAGAAAAGGCGAGGGTGAGATTGCTGTCCTGAGTGATGGAGCTGGCACTCGGCAGCGTGGAAGTGGAGGGATCCGTTCTGGAGCGTGTCCGTGCTGCTCTCAGGAATGCGGGTGCCTGCTGTAGTTTCAGGTGTGTTGTGGCTGGCAGTTTGTTTGCTGATTCACTGCTGTTTAGAAGCTGCATAATCAAGTCTAATTAGTGAGAGCTGTGGTGGTGTTAGTATCTTCTGAGATAACGGGGCCTAAATTTGTATACCTTTGTTTTAGGATAAGGAGTCTAGACTACATTAAAACTGCAGCCCCCTTGGAAAAACAGCAATGAATCCTTGTCATCCTTACGCTATGAATCTGACACACCCTGTCATCTAAATAATGTTATCCCAGAATCACACTGTCCAAACTAAGTACTTTTTGGTCATTTGATATAAACTTCAGTAAAATTCTGTGAACTGGTCTGGAGATGAGAATTTCCCAGCATCAGGCCTCTGCTTCACATGGGAATTGGCGGCTGAGCCAGCCCAGCCCAGATACCTGTGAGCCAGAGCCCCAGGCTGTCTCTTTTCAAGTAACTGTCTTGCCTAAAATATTCTCATTCTAAGCTTCCTTGCAAATTATCGGTAAGTATTTGCTTTAGTTTTAGCTTCTATTTAGTTTTAAGAAACAATGTCTGAAAGCTCACAAGTACAATTTCCTGCTTTTCGTTATATATATATTGGTTTGCCAAAGGATATTATGTTGTGCTACAGAAACTTATTCTCAGAATATTAGTGAACTGGAAATGTGATAGATCATAGGCTTCCAACCGTCAGATCTCACTTGCAATTAATCCAGTGGAGTTGTCTCTCATATATTTAACATTTACATTAATAGAAAAGTAACTCTGAGAATGTGAATGAAATCACATTGTTTACTCAGTTACAAAGACTTATACTAAGTTACTTGCAAAAAACAGAGAAAGCTGGTTCTCTGTACTAAATACTGTTCCAAGTATGGCTGTGATTCAAACAGCTGTGTTAAGGTACTAGGTTTAGGTAACCGTGTAAGTGGTCTGACAGCCAAAAGCTACTGTGAGACTGCTTTTAGTGAGAACCACTAGCCACTCACTTTAATATATGAACAGGGTGAAGCACCTTCATGGGTTATTTTTCTTCTTCTACCCCAGCAGTAACTTATACTATAGAACTGTTCAGAAGTTATACATATACGCTCTTCACATGTTTAGGGAAAGCTGCCTGTTGGAAGCAGTTCCCCAAACAGACATATTTACTGAGAGATGGCACTGTGATACATGAAAAAATACATATCAGTTCGCTCCCAAGACCTTGAATTTTGCCCCATCTGTCCAAAAGACAGTAGTGTTTTTCTTTTTCAATTAATTTTCATCACTGCATGCTTGTGGAACATTTTGATATACATTCAATAATGTAAAGCAGTTATAAAGAACAGCTTTTGCTGTACAACTGTTTATTCTAAATATTCTTGGAACACATTGTTTTACCAATGAAAAGCATGAACTCAAACTTGTATGTTTCTTTTTGGAGGGGTCCACAATAATTTCATTAGAGCTACCATAGAGGCTCATCTGAGTTCACCTTTTGTGTATATGGGAGTGATATTTTAGTTACATTTATAAAGTGAGGGGTAAGAGATAAAAGAGGGGACGGGTATCTGAGAGGGGTGGAAAGACAGTGTGAGTGAAATAAAAACATAACTTTTTTCTTTTTTTTTTTCCTTCCCAATTTCAGTGTTGACAAAACTGGCATTAAGTTTGCTTTCCCTGCAAGTTTGCTGATATAACTAATGAACGGTCAATGTTAGTCCAACCCAGCCCTTGCAGAAATGGTTTTATTTTCTATCTGCTTGTTTCCTGGCATTCCCATCCTTGAGGCTTCTCAGAGCTCTCTCAATGCTCTGATATGTGCCAAATACATCACCTGATGTGGCAGCAAAGACGCAGGACCACATCCCCTCTTTTACAAGGAGTCTCGCTAGTCCCATGCTTGCTTGAGGAAATGCCTCAAACCTTCTCTTCCTTTTCTAAAGGATAATGGGATTTATTCATCCCTGTGTTACTCTATCCTTCTGCTGCTGTCACTTGCTCTCAGCAGAGTTACTGCTGGTTTACAGTAACAGGCATTAACTGAGGTTGCCAAGTCACGCAGCTGAAAAATAGCAATGAAATAGCAATTTGCCTCTCTTCCCACCTTCTAGCTGTGCAACATCCACATGATGTGTCTCTCCACATAATTTCACTCGTATTCTTCTCTGATTTTCACATTTCTTGTCATTTAGACCACATTCTACGTGTCCCTATGCTTTCTGTTTTTGTATATCAGCTAAAGTTTACTCTCTTCTTCGTACCTGTTTATGCTTAAATTCACACTCCTACTTGTGTCGTTAAAACTGCAATTACCATCCAACAGTGCAATGCATTTTGGGGCAGCGACATGGAAAATAAAGCTGCAGCACCTAGTAGTACTGTCAAATTGTTGTAGTTAAAGATTTGGAAGTCGGGGTATTTCCTAATGTCATTCATACTCCTGGTGCCTCATTTATTTTCTGTAGGAATGGGGGGTTCTAACGCGTTTTACGTCATAGAATACAGGCGGAACAAACACAAAAACATAAACTATGGGGAGAGAACCCAATGACTTCAGTGTGTGCCAGCATTTCAAAGCCAAGGTCATGTGCTTTTAACATCGATGGCACCCTGAAGCCAGCACCCTACTGCTCCCTCCAATTCCCACTTATGTAATTATCAGGAAAGAAAGGATAAACACAGCTAATCTTGAGCTAACTCTTTGCCTAAACTATGAGCTAGCTATCAATAATTTTGATTTTGAGAGCCTCTCTGTTGATTTAAGATTTTGGTACTGGTAGCGCTGTTTTAAAGAAAAGCAAACCAAACACACATTTCATAATTTCCTTTATTTCTGCAAACAACATCTTTGCTTGTTTTCCCCACCAGTGCGTGTTCTTGTCTCCCGTCTTCTTTGTAGATGTTCCTTTGAGGTCTGGATCTGTGGTAAAGAAGGGATGAGGACGTACATCATCCTTGGCCATTCATTCATGCTTAAGTCACCAAATCGTGTCCACAGCAGCTCATATTGGCTCCCCTTTCCACTGCTGACATTTCATAGCCGATCAGTCCCTCCTGAGGTATTGAAAACAGGTAGCCAGAAACTGCAGGACGTCTTGGCTTCCCAGTACTGCCTGCTGATAAGGGAGGAATTGCAGGATTTGAAAATTTGTCATTTCCACTTCCATGTGCCACAGAGATGAAAGAAATGGGAAACTTCACCCCAGCTACCCACAAAAAAACAGCTTTAGACGAGCTACACTTGTATTACTCAGCTAAGCCTAGGTCATATATAAAGGTCGCCAATCACCAAACTAGTGGTTAAAAATTGGCAGGGACTGACATAAAAGATACTGACCTTCATTTTCTTACTTTATTCTGCTCATTGATTCTTTCAGATAATGTCAGCGACAGTAACATTTTTTTTCGATTCTGTTTGAAAAGAGGGCGTAAAACAAATTCCACAGTGTGTAAAGAGATTACATTAAAGTCAATATTTCCTCTTCAGTGAGGTGGGTCAGTTTTGGAATCGATCCAGTTTGCTTTCAGAAGTGTAGAGGAATTTCCAGTTTACCCCACCCAGCCAGCTAGCACAGCTTTGTTTAATGTTTTGAACCCTGCCGGGCTCCAGCAGAGAATATCCCATATTTATTGATACAGAGCTTTTCTATGGGCATGACCGTAAGTTCTTTGTGCTCAGCAATCTCACCCCAGTCATGTGCTGGAGGAAGCAGCTGACTGGGCTTTGCCCTCCTATCATATCCTTTGGTATGAAGAGGAGATCTTTCTGCAACCATTGCACACAGAAAAAATGCCAGAAAACAGGTGTTTTCAACAGGGAGGAAAGACAGGAGAAAAAGAAATAAACCTGAGTCTACAAGAGGAAGAAGCCTGTGACACACTGTCCTCACTTTCTAAGATCTTCCATTTGAATCTTATGCTAGCCCTGCTGTCAGCAAATCCCATATGTCTCAGATCCAAGGAAAGGGCTTTGGGCTTCTTTGGATAGTACGACAGCCAAGTTGTGTTTATTAAACAACTCTCCCCTATTATTTGTTTTAAAGTTTGCCCAGTGAGGGTCTTCCAGTGGACAAGCTATGCTAGCATTTGCTAGCTTTGCAAAATTAACCAAAGGTCTATCATATTGGCTTTTTTCCATATTGCAGAAAAAAGCTTTGTGTAGAACAAATACTTCAGTTGTTGCTGCAGCACCATGCCCTTTTGCTTATGTCCTTCGATGTTTATGTAACCTTAAGTCTAGAACCAATGAAAAAGGTTTTAATTTTTTTTTCAATAAAAATGTCAGCTTGTGTTTTAAAAATAAAATCAAAAACTGTAGCCCTTTCCCACAGAGTCCAACTCAAACTTGTAAAACAAAAATCTTTAAAACCTGCATAATGTTTTGTCATGTTAAAAAAAGATATATCATGGTCCTCTGTTTAAGCTAATTTCCTGTCAGTATTTACACTGATACTATATTTAAATTTACGCAGACTGTGTCATTGACATCAATAGTTTCACTTCAAAACCCACACATAGGCCCATACCTGTTTATATGCTGTCTGAACATGGCAGTATGTACACGCTGTTGTAAGAAAAGTGGGTAAGAATTGTTTTAAAAACAAACCGAAACAAACTCAGATGGATTTCCGTTTTTGTCCCAGCTTACGAGTAATAAAACTTTCAAATTATACTTTCTAGTGCTACAGAACTAGCCAGATCTACTTTGAATTACCATTGGAATTTATACCGTCGAAACCAATTAGAACTAACTAAGCAAATCTGCCAAGCAAAGGCTTAAACAAGATCACCCAGTTTAGCAGGAATGTGAAAAAAAAAATAAAATACAATCTCTACTAAAAGTACTGGTTTTATATGTGGCCTGGGAGTTAAATAAACTTGGGTGTTAAATTCACTGGAAAGAAGCCAAGTAGTCCTGCAGCAGTGAGAGCCCCCAGGGGACATCGTGCTTACCTTGAGCTTTAGTCACCGGATCACCACTTGCGAGATACTTAAGCTCACCCTGAGGCTTAAACACCTTCACTTGTGTCCTTGCCATAAGCAGAGTTTTAGCTGCTTCAGCACCCACTCTCAGTGCCCTCTTGTACAGCCTGAGGATGAGTACGTATCCCACTTCCCAATAGTGAGAGTACAAGTACATATAGAATCATATATTAATAGTAAGTACATTGGTAAATTCAAAGCAGAAGAGACAAGTGTCAACAGGCCATATTTTGAGATCCAGATTAGGAAATGACATGATTAGGAAAGAAAATGTCTTCTGTATGATTCCCGGATGTTTCACTTCAGCAGCTCTTGTTAGTTCACTTCTGAGCAAAGCCTCCTGTAGCAAAGGGCTTTCACTCCTAAGGAATTTGGCAAAACCCCTCTGCTTGGCAAGTCAGCATTGACCATAGCTGTGCCCTGTGAGCCATTCTCTGCCTCCTCGAGGTTAATTCTGCCACTTGCTATCTCCATGCATCTCTTTAGCAAGATGAATAATAATTGTTGGCCATTGTCAAATAAGAAGTGGAATTTCTGACTTTGATTCAGGCTCTCAGAATGAATAAAAAGCAAGGACAGAATCTAGGAAAATGTTTTAAAGAACAGGAACAGAAATATACATGTAACATATACACCACAAACCCAGCTATGTTGGCATTCAAACTGCCCTAAATTCTGATTGAATCTTTAGACAAAGTGGTTTCGAATGAAGGAGGAAGTTGATGTTTCAAGCCATTAGCTTGGCTTTTTCTTGAGACATCAGTATTTCAAAAGAGAGTTAAGTTGGGTTCTTCAAAAAAGTTGAATTTGCCAGAGTCTTGTGCTTTAGGGGGTAAATGAACAGTGAGGAAAAACCTGCTTTTTACCAAACTGCTTTTGTGTATATGTATGTATGTCAGCCTTCTATCCCTCACTTGCAATTGGGTTGTGAAAATGGAGGAGAGGAAGAGAAATCAGCATGTGAGATCTGCCAAATGCTGTCCTGTCTCACACATCTGCTCTTTAGAGCTGCATCTCACATCTGAAGCACACCACCAGATCCTATTTCTTTATCATCTTCTGTGCTGACACAGCTTAGCTGACCTAAACTGGGTCTGCTGACCTAAACTGCTGACCAAATGCTTCAGGTCCACATGGTGCTGGAAAGAGGTCCTGACTCTGTTCTGGAGCAGGATATGTGCCTCTAGGCAGGACCTCATCTTGAGACAAGACCTGTGAGAAGCCATCATCTGCTTTTGCAGCATTATACCCCCAGCCCTGCTATATTAGTTGATAGGATATATCCCCTTCCTGCAGCCCAACGTACAAGGGTGTCCTGTGCCGTGTTCCTCAGCAAGTAAGTGTCCTGTGAGAGGAGAAGGAAACAAACAAACAAACAAAAAACCCAAACCAGACAGTTCTGTTCTAAAAGTATAGTAACATATGGTTCTGTTTGAAGCTTGAAGAGTCAATCTGGATTTGTTGTGTGCATTTGTGTTACCTGAAGCTGTCAGCACTCTGTTGTGCCAGCTTCCCTGCAGCCCAGAAAGTTGTTCCGCATGCTTTGCAGGGAAGCAGACCTCTCAGCTGCATGTTTTTCATAGCAATGCTGGATTTAATAGTTTTTGTTCCGGGTTTCTGAAGCTGGGGTGCAGAAACTTGTACTTTCTTTTAAATATTGATGTGCAAGCAGTTGTACTAGAACATACAGTTAAAACCATGGAGAAGTAACAGAACTGCAAGATACAATGTAAGACTATAGGGAAGATATTCTAGAGACAAACAAACTTTTCAATGTAGCAAACCATCACCAGACTAATCTGGAAGGTTACACTTTAACCCAAAATACAAATGAGTCTCATTTCCTAACAGGAAATGGTATGCTATGTCACAGTGCTTGCAGGCCTACTAATGGGCCCTTCTGGCTTTAAAATACACACATACATGTTACAGCGTGTTGCAGCTGCGTAGAGAAGTGCTAAATATATTTTTTTAATTGGTAAACCTTGTTTGGGCCAACCTCTGGAAAGTAGCTAAGTAGCATCAGTACCTCCACAATAGGGCAAAGTTGCTTTCAGAAAAGCTTCCTCACCCACCTCCCTAAATTTTCTAAACACAGTAAAGCTAGTGCAAAATCAATCAGTCCTGAAATTTTAAAGGACCTTTCTGTGTTAAACCTATTAATTTCAATTCATCAATTGTAGTGTTCTTTCTGGAGTTCTTTATTATTTATTTTAATGAGATATTTACATTATTTGAATTTTACTCAGAAAAGCTAACCCCGTATGCTCTATTTTATTTCCGTGTACAATTCACTCAGAATAAACTCTGAAAGAAGAAGATACAAAACTTTACATTTTTTTTACATTCTTTGCAGTCAGTGAATTAATTTCTAGACTAAAAAACAACATAAATCAGTCAAGCCTAGTGATGACCAGAGGGTATCGTGGTAGGTGTCTATTGACCAATGTCAGAATCAGATCTGTATTTTATTTGCAGTATAAAATTCTGAGAGATAAAGGACCCACTTTGAGGCAGAAATCATTCAAATCAATATACAAATGATGTGGTGCAAGTTGAGTATAAGACCTCATAATCTCTTCAACAGTCCCTAAAATCTGACCTGAGCAGAGGCTGTCAAAGTTTTGGACCAGTATGGTTTGTATTCTAGTGTTTGATTTTGGAAAAAAAAATGAAGGAGGGAACACAGATGTTATTTTTTCCTCCTCAAAATAAATACTGAAGAGAGAAAAAAGTGTTGGAGGAGAGTTGAAATTAGAAAGTCTGTCACTGGGACATGAAAATGACTGGGGGGAAGGGGGAGCAAAAAGTAATTGGAAAAGTTCAGTAAAGATTCAGCATCACATACAAAAAAATTAGTATAGCATAACACACAAAGCTGATGTGGCCTTAGGTCCAGAACTGTTTAATAGCTCTATGTGTCTTTATCAGGTTTTTATGTTATCTGCTTTATGATGAATATTCTTCTTATCTAGAAAAGTTTGCTCTGGTTTTCTTTTGCACTGTGACTTCAGTTTTATGCTTACACAGTTTTTGGAGTCTTACAGATATCAACATTCTTTTGATTTCTAAACAAATACTATTAATTATTTACAATTTTAGTATTTTGAAGTGGTTGTTTTCTCAGGATGTGGCACCAAGCAAAAATTCACACAATGACTTTGGGAGGGTATTGGGGTAAGGCCTGAATTGAGATAGGACTATGGATAGGACTGGATCCTGGCTCTGCCAGGCCAGACTTAGGAGAGTGCTGATGTGAATCATCTGGTTTAACCAAAGGACAAGGTTAGAATGGATTAGGTGAATTAGTTCAATTCAGTAACAGAGAGTCTAAAAGAGAAATCTGTGCATCCTTAATAAATAGAGGGGAGGTTGGTTTGCTTGTAGATTGAAGCCTGCTATGGAAACCTCAGTTATTTCTGGAGGAAAATGTGCTGAAAATTGTATGCAAATTTCTCAGAAAGAAAAATGAAATGGCCAGAAACCTAAAGTGTTCCTACAAGTGCACTTTCTGTAAATAACCGTTACAAAACAAGACAGTTTATTTTAAAACAGTGTTTGATGTGAGTGACTCTCATGCACTGTAGGTCTTACCTGATGTCTACTGATCCTCAGTGTCGTTTTAATTTATATAGGGTAGTACTTTTTTTCGTTGTTCTGTTGTTGTGTAGGAACCACATGTGCGGTGATGAGGGGCTCTACCTCAAAGAGAGGGGTCATTTGTCATCTAGACGGACAGGTTTTGCTTTTATTTCACGAGTAAGCCTGACGGGATTTTCTCGAGTTAAGTAAACGGGGTTTAAATACGCATCTGGCTCTCAGAAGGGCACGTTCGGTAGGAAAGCCGAGCCGTGCCCATGACATGGCCTTTTCCTCCCCCAAGGCCCTTTCTCCCCAGGCCACCGGCAGGCCCGCAGGCCGGGCCCGGCTCCCCGCTGGGCGGCCGGCTGTTCTCCGCCGGGTCGCGGCGCAGGCAGCGCTGGGTGCGAGCTCCCGCCGGAGCCGATGAGGCGCAGGCAGCACGGCCGGCACGGTGCGGGAGCCGCCTGCCGCGGGCTACGGCCCGCTCCCCCCGGCCGCGACCGCTTGAGTGACGAGCGCAAGCCGCCGCAGGGAGGGGGGTGGGTGCAGACAGGCGCTACGCCATTTTCGTAGTCCGCGGTGGAGCAGGGGAGGGGGAAGTGAGGCGGCGGGGGGTGCGCGGGAGGAAATGGCTCCGCATTGGGCAGAGCGGGCCGCGGGGCCGCCCGTGTAGTCCGATCCGCATGGTGCGTAGGGGTGAGCGCGGGGAGCGCGCCGGGGCCTGGCGTAGCCGTGGTTGGTGAATAGCGTATCGGCGGCGGCAGCTGCAGGAGGAGGAGGAGCAGGCGCCGCGGCGGTTTGGTACCGAGCGGAGAGGGAGATGCACACGGCACTCGAGTGAGGTAGCTATAAAACCCCATTTGTTTACATTCCCTCCCCCACAAGCGGCCGGCGCTGCGGTGCGGGTGGTGGCCGGTCCCAGGCTGGCGGCGGGATGGGGTGGGGGGGACGGGGGTTGCGGAGGAGAAGGAGTCGGTGGCGCTCGGCAGTAACGGACACCACCTAGCCGGGATGCGGAGCGGCATGAGCGGGACACGGCGGCGCGGCCGCTTCATCGCGTTGCGGCGGCGAGACCCGCCGGGCGGGCCTGGGGCTGCGCGGGTGGGCGAGAGAGGCCGGGGGAGGGTTGGGGGCCGTGCGCAGCCTCCCCCTCGCTGAGGCGGCGGAGCACGAGGCGCGGCCCTGGCGCATCCCCCCGACCCCGCTCTTCCTCTTCCTGAGCCGGCCATGCGGCAGGTAAATGCTGCCCGCGCCCCCGCCCGCAGCGAGGGGACTGGGATGGGGCTGCGTCTGCCCCTCGCCGTTCGGGGCGGAGAGAGAAAAGGGGTGGGGGTGGCAGGGTGCGGCGGGGGGCGTCACGGGGTCCCGCCGAGCTCGCGGGCGGCGGGGCAGCTGGAGGCCCGGCTCGGTCCGGGGAGGCCTCCGCGGTTCCGCGCAGCGCGCCTTCCCGTCTGGGCTCCGCTTCCCTCCCGCACCCTTCCTGTGCTGAGGGCGGGGTGGGGGTGCCCCGGCCCCGCGGAGCCACGTTGAGGCCCTCGGTGTGGGTGGAAGGTGCTCTCAGCCCCCTGCCGCTGGGTGCTGCAGAGGGGGTCACGGTCTCTGAAGCACTGGTGGTGTGCCGTGTTTGTTGGGGGCAATATGATGATCGCGGATGATGGACGAGCCACGCGATTAGATCTTGCTTGGCTTAATGAGCCCAGTTAGCGTTAACTGCAAAATTGCGCTCGGGCTGTAACCCGCACATAACCCTGAGCAAAGGTAAGAGGGGGTCAGCAGAGTTCGTCAGTGGCTGTAGCACACCATGCACAGGAATCGTGAGTGAAAGGAATTAATTTACAGTTCTGAACTATTTCTGCTGCTTATGCTGCACCGTTTGGAAACATAACGTCGAAACTTTGGAATAAAATTGCTCTTTAAAGTTAGTTATCTTTGTGGTTTTTTGGGCGCCATTCTGTAGAAGTTTTCTTATCCACTAGCTCTTGAACCCTTGCCTCTGAGCAAGAGTTCCTCGAGTTAGAGATAGTTCTGGTTTCTAGCACTTTAAACATTTTATGACTTTAAGTAACAATCAAACAATCACCTTTTTTTTTTTTTCCAAATTAAGATAGGATTTTGTACCATAATACTGAGGGAACCTGTGGTACATCAAGCCTGGTAGAGCATTGGGAAAGCCACACCGGAAGGCCGGGTTAGTGTTCAGAAATATGGAAGCAATTGCCATATAGTTAACTAAAGTAGTTCCTGGGGGGTGTTCAACTGGTGTGTTACTGTGTCCCTTTGGGTAGTAGTAACTGATAGATAAAACCAGAAAACTATTTCTATACATAACAGGTATTCTATTAGGTTTTAAAAATCATTTTAATGGAGAACGCACATGGATTTTCCTTTGCACAAGAATGTGCTTTCTATTTGACGTGTAGGGCTCTAGGTACTCTGTGTGGACTGAGAGGCATACATACTAAGCTCCAAAGCAAGAATTAGATGACTACATGGTTGCTTTGTGAAGAAGTTCTGTGGTTCCCAAGGACATTGAGACCAGTGTGACTATAGAGCTGCCTAACTAGATTTTTATTCTAAACCAGCTTAAGATAGAATTGGTGGTATTGTACTGCAGGACTTCTTTTTAAACTGCTTGCAACAGTTACGTGCTTTAGAGGGGAAAAAGAATACAGCTATGCAATCTATTTCTTAAAATGTATGTATAGTGCAAATCAATTGTTATGAGATTAGTGGTGCAAGTTCTGTATGGGAATGTACCCTCCTGTCTGCAGAAAGTGGATATAGAAGAACCGTACGCAATTGCCCATCTGGAATAGGCAACATGAAAGAAGATTGTGTCTACATTAAAAAAAATACATTCAAAACAGTGAGGTTTGTTTTAGTTAGTGTTCCTTGGTTTTCTGTAGGTCTTAATGCTTTCCAAGTTGGCTTAAATAAAAGCCAGGTAGAAAATTTGGAGTGTGTATCCAAACAGTCATAAAACGTGCAATTATAGAAAAGTTGTGGTTTAAAATGGTGCGAATAAGCTCACAGGTTTAGATGTCTTAATGTTTGTTTCTCCCATGACAAAAAAAAAAAATCTAGTGAAATTGGATCACCAGGGTGATTCAGGCATGTTCCAGAAAGTTAAATTTACCTGAAAAAGCACAGATCCTGCTGCTGACTTTTGTCTATTACAGTGCATGGAAGTACTTTTTAATTAGTGGTCTCAAACTAAGATTTATGTGACATTGTAATATCCATCTTCAAGAGTTATATTGTGAAAAGCCAGCAGGAGTGTATTGGATGCATATGCGCTTAGGCCTTATATGTTAATAAACCATTCCTTTTGAATATTCAGTAGGAAACCTTAGCAAGGTATGTATCTTTTGTGTAGTTTGACTTACACAGAGAAGATAAGTGTATACACATGGAAAAATTGACATATCCAACCTGGCATAGATTTCCTTCATGGTCTTTACTAAGTAAGTCAAGCAACATTTTCTGCAAAGCAGCGGCTGATTAAAGTAGGAAGAAACTTTTAAGTAGCACCCAGATAACATGGTCATGAAGTTTGGGTATATATAGAACTAGAGGAAGTATGTTTGGACTTTTCTGCTTTGGCCGTCCAGTTTTAACATTGTTTGATCATGATTGTACCTATTGTAATGGCTGTTATTCCTGTCTCTGTCACAGTTTTTACAGAAGTGGAAGTTTATTTTGAACCTATGATGGGCACTTGATAAAACAGTGGTAAGATAAATCAGTCTGGATTTGGAAACAGTTATGTGTTTTCATCAGATGCAATTACCAAATGAAAATTACACAATCTACTTAAAGCTACGGATGAAAGTTTTCCTGTAAGTTAAGATTCAATCCTTGACTATGGTGAAACTTAGCGGAGAGATCGTGGCATATTTACAAACTATTTTACAGCGTTGAGGATGGACAGGTGTAACTGTGTGTGTGAACAATGAAAATTAGAACAAGAAACCCAAGAAAAACGTTTTCTTTACAGTTTGACTATAAACTGTCAGAATCTTTGCTATTATAGCATGTTATTTTATAGCATGTTTTCAGAATTGTCGAACGAACATATCCTGACTCTCTTCTTAACACACAGAAGTTTAAAAGAAGGAAAGCTTAATCACAGTTCTTCTGTTCTTTGTGTAGCTATGCTTTTCACAGAATTGAGCTTTAGGTGCATGGAGAGTTCTACTTAGGATTTATGCCTTGCGGGAAGCAATTTCTGTTCTCTTAAGGTGAAGAAAATCAATATAACTTCCTGTTTTTCTGTGGGAGTCCAACTTAATTTAGGGAGCAATTATTTAAAACAGTTTTATCATATGAAAAGTATTCATCTTTGGGGTGGGCTACTGAAGTAATCTTAAACGAGAACTAGTAATTTTAGCTTACTGACAAAGATCTGAAGTAACACCTGATGCAGAAAGAATTTAGATTGGTTTTAGATAATTCTTAAATTGAAACTGATACTATTTGAAAAATACCTAATAAAGCCTGGTAAGGAAATGTGTACCAATTAGGCAAAGCTAATAAAAACAAATGGTTTTTATTAAGTTTCAAAACCCGATTTAAATGCTGGAAACTATGTCCTGCCTACGCTGTAATCTCCTGAAGGAAAGAAAGGTATGCACTACATCAGTCCACCTATTAAGAAAATATTATATGCTATGGCATCAGTGCGATTTCTCTTGTTTTTTTGATGCAATAAAAATCTGAGGAGTAAAGAAGTTAAAAAAAATAATTGTTTGAAGTCACTCGTTTTGTTACCTCTTGTGATAATCCAACCCTGTACAGGTTTTAATACCCAAAAAGCTGGAAGCCAGCAGGAAAGACTGGGAAGGTGATGGTTTCCTGATGTCAGTCTCAAAAGCTTATGAGAAGAAGGGATATTGAAATTACATGTAGGGTGTTGTACCTGTGCTGGGGACATGGTTCATTACACTGGACATGTTCTGGTCTTTTAGGTATCACATTGTGGTGCCTCATCTTCTCTCTTTGCATTTTTTGACTTCTCTGTGTGTTGCTGCAGAGGAGGAATGACTGAGCTGTTGTCTGTTCTCTCAGCTTTTGATGACCCAGGAGCTTTCTTCTCATGTGGCCATCACTTTTGCTATAGCTTGGCTGTGTTCCGAAGGAGTAGGTTGAGAGTGAAGAAAATCTGCTGGTTTTCTAATGCGAAATTAGACTGCTGCTAAAACAGATGGACCTATTACAGAATTTATAACTGCGTTGTCTGTTGCAGAGCCTGAATTTAGGTATATTGGTCTGTTACTGCTGCTCTGTGAACGTGACCAGAGTAAGAAATATTCCTGAACAGGTCTTGATCATTGGAAAAATGAACCTAGCAACCTGTGGATCAGTTTGCTTTTGTTTATCAGAAATTTTTAGCAGTGAAATTTAGTAAAATTAAACTCCAGGTTGGTTTGTTTATGCATTTTGTTTGGTTTTGGTTGGTTGGTTTTAGTTTTCTTTGAAGAGCAGTCCTAAGAGAAATCTTGTTTTCACTTGTGAGGAATATATCTGTAGTCTTATGATGAAGTTTGCTTTAGAAACCTCCTCCTCTTCTTCTGTGTTGACAGTCATCTCAATATTAAAGTATCAAATACGTACAAAATGGGGAATATTATCTAGAGAGGACTTAGAGCTCTATAGCTTGTGAACTGTTAAGAGGTATAGAAAATTGTATTCTGTAAGCATTTGAGTTGGTGCTTAACTGACGAAGAGGCACACATAATACTGGAAGTTAATGAACAACTATGATCATGTCTGAAACTCATTAATCAAATGAAGTCCTGTAAAAGTATTCCTGTGGTTAGTCTTTTTGTAAGACAAAATGCATACGTGAGATAAAATGCTCTTCAGATTAAGAATGTGCAAAGGAAGTTTTATGCAAGATTGCAGGATTTGCATAAACTTATAAATTTCTCAACAGAGACTTTGTGCAGTGTTTCTGCACGTATGTCATAAACACTTTAGAAATAGTTTCCAATCACAGCTTCCAACAAATGCCACTATAATAAAATGTGAATTGCAGGTAGGTACTGTCATACAGTTTATATGTAAAGATAAGATATCTCAAGATTACCTGACTTGTACTACGTTCATAAACTGATCTTTCTGCATTTTTATTACAGCTGCATTTTTATTAACTGCAGCGTGATGATTATTAATGCAGAAAAATAATACCTTGAATTCTGAAGCATAGCTGTAAGTGATAATTGATTTACAGCTGGTGTTTGGAGATCTATAAATAATTCCTCTTTTAACCAAGCTAATTGCTGATGGTAGTGTGCAGCCATACTTGGGTTGGAGTATCAAAGCAAAACAGAAGAAAGATATACGTAATCTCCAAGTAAATCTCATCAAAAAGGTGTTACTCAATGTGAATCTTGACGTGGATTTTTTGTGTTAATATTTATATCTCTGTTAATATTGATTTGCATTTTAAGTAGGACTGAATAGCACTGTATTTCAGGATGACTGGTTCTAATGTTCACGGTAGTAACTGTATGTAATTTGTACAACTGAAAGTTCAGTTTAACTCACCTTGCAAAATAACTAATTAGCACAACCGAGTATTTCCTGTAAGGGGAAATAGTGAGCAGATATGCATCTAAGTGTGACTAAGACTTATTTTGCCACTGTAGGCACTACTTTGTTCACATCATATACACAGCAGGACTGAAGAGCTTCTTTACCATCAAATGGAATATTATACTCTGTGGTTTAACTGATGATTGTATTACTTCTCAAGGCTCTGGGCGATTTCTGTACTCCAGTCCTGTAAAGAAAGATCTCTTTTTGTCAGGGCTCCACTGCCTTGAGAAGTACTCTCACTCCATGAAATGCAAAGCATATCATTTAGGCCATATTTGTTAGCTAGTTTTGTTTGCATAACATAGAGCATTTTATTTATTTCTGACCTGAATGTCTGCCTATAGAAGACAATATCTTAGTCTAGAAGTACAATTCTAAATTGTACTAGCTTACATTAAAACTTAAGAAATATGCTGCATGGCTACAGTCCAAATAAGGTGGTAGCCTTGCACTGCTACATTTTTTATGCTAAAAATAAAATAGTCTCATTTATTTGGTGTTTTATATGATACGTAAAAAGGATAGACTTTCCATCATTCCTGTTCTGAACTGCGTATTGAGGCAGTTGTCCAGCAGAGGCATTGCATTATATTAGCAGTGCTTGATTTGTCCACTTGCCCTCAAGACTCGTACCATATATTCAGTGTCATATATAGCAGCTGCAGCAGGGTGTATATACAATATTTAGTTTTTTTAATTGTAAATAGATAATTTCTTAATGCTTGTAAGATATCCTAGACTTTTACTTAATTGGCTTGTTATGGAAGAAAAACAGCCTAAATTCCCTCCGATGCTAAAACTTATTTTTTACAGAGTTATTTTTTTTTGTACAACAGGTAAGAGATTGAGTTTTGTAAAGCATGCAGTGTAAACTTATGCATCTGTATCTTGCAGAGTAACATACAGACTCCCAGCAGAACTTAATTTTTAGTGGCTTTGGGTAAAAATTCTCATTCTGGCTTTAGCCAACAATATATGTACAATAGTAGGGAGAGAAGTGTTTTATGCTGACTCTTAATAGATTAGGATGAGGTGTTTTAATAAGAAGGCAGCAAATATAGCAAATTATTATTACTCCTGTCTTCTTTGTATCAAGCTTTGTGGTTCAGATTAATTACAGTAAACAGTTATGCTAGATGATGTAAAAATACTTTCACTGTCTTTGAAGACCTTACTTTGTCTAGTATTCCCCACAGAAGCTGCTGTTTTGTCAGTGCTAAGTGGCTGCATTTGTCTAATGAAAGAGTGAATTATTATGGTACTTTTTAGCCTTTGATGCATAAGAACGCCTCTCATGGTTTAATTGTGGTATAGTTTAGGGCAAGAACCCCTTAAAAATGTATGGATTTTTGTTTGTTTTGTTTTTTTTTTGTATGTGTGTTATTTAGACTATGGACAAATTGGAATGGTATATTGGAATAAGACAGTGTACTGTTGTTGTTCTTAAAATAGTAATAAAATTGAAAAAATGTAAATTGTAACTTAAGGGGAAGTTCGGAGAGTCCCTACAATTAAATTAATTTACTGGAATTTTCTCTTTTACTGTAGCTTAATTGCTAACAATGAATTTAGAATGTGGGCATGAAAGACGAAGGATTGATGACATTTTGTAAACAAAATGTTCTCTAAGGAAAACATTGAAAGGAGTACATCAAATAAAAGGAATGTATTTTAACTATAGAAAGATATATTTCTGATTTTTTGCCTATATCTTACCAAATATATCATGCAGTAGTTCCAAGCAGTGATTGAATCATAGTGAAATACTGAAATGATACCTCATGTGCTCTGCTGTTTTCTATTCTGTACACACAGTTATGGTTTGCTTTGGTTTTACTTTTCTTGACAATAAGCAAAGTGTGATCCTTAACATTTCTACCTCACAGTCGTGTTACCAGTAATGTACTTTTAAAATGTAATATTTACATTACAGAAGTTACAGCTGAATACTAGAAAGTACATGTAGTTTAATCAGAAATTTATAAATAGTGAACTTAGCTTATCAGACAGGAAAATGTTTTTTAGCATTTTTGCTTATTTGTTGTGCTTTGCTTTGAGGATGCTGGCCAAAGATAAGATACATTGTTAGCCTTGCCAATTTTTTTTAAAAAAAAGGTATTTCAACCTTTTTTATTCAGGCATCAGGTTATGAGATTTCCCCCTACACTGAAGACTTCTCTGGCTGGGGACTGTAGTATGGCATTAGCTACATATGGATGCCGAATACAGGTCTCAGTATTGATGTATTTCAACTTCATAACCTGGCAACGAGGTGGCCTGCTAGGAGACAGCATGTTATTCTAGTGACGAGACATCATAAAAACTTAAATGGCTATGAAGAAGTTCAGAAGATTCACAAGAAACCATTGTGCATCTAGAAATAAGAAAAGTAAAGACTCAGACTCTTTTGCCAGCACATAAACGTTTAGGTATCTTAAACTGTGGTTAATTGGAATCAAAAGTTTGTTCTCGGGATTAAACTCCTATACTATTTATGTTTAATGATATTTTAAACTGTGCTGGTTAATATGTTAAAAGTAAAATACATTTGGAGGTGTAGATGGATTGTAGCTGTCTTGATTCTTAAGTTGTTCTTCCAGTAGATTTTAATTATGCTGATGTGTCAGTTTACCCCAGTGGTTTAAGCCATCTTATACCACAAGTCTGTTGATTAGTCAAACATGGAATTTGAAATACAGTAATTTTAATTTGGCTTGATTTTGTAGAAAAGTTGTGCAACCCTGATGACATAGGCATTTACTTTGGATAGCTTTAATAGGATAAAAGTCAAGTCTTTTGTGATGTGACTCTGATGTGCTCAGCAGACTCTGGAAGGGGGTGATGTACTGTCAATTACAGTAGCAAAAGGAGAGGCAAGGAGGGAGGATATTTTTAACAGAAAATATTGACTCATGGAATAATAGAGTGTTGGTTATAGAAACTCATGTTTACATCTGTGAATCTTAAATATTTTTGAAGGTGAACCTGTGAAATAGTGGTCACAAGTATTGATCCTTTGATTTTAAAGGCAGAGTCCAGTTTTCATTTGTTTTCAGCTATCAGTGGCAAAGAGCATAAAGCGTCTTTCACAGAGGAATTTGATAACCCATAATTTCAGTGGTAGGCTGCCACATCATTTCTGTTTGCCAAAAAGATAAAAAACTACAAATATTTTATGCCACCCTTTGGGGAATATGCTTCTTGATTAGTCAGGATAGTCTTCCTCCAAAATACTGGATTTGCTTCGAGGTATGCTTACTGATTACTTGTGTTGAAGGTTAGAGGCAGCAACAAGTGCTTTTTTTCCTTTTTTCTCTTTTCTTTTTTTCCTAGGTTTCTTGTACCATATTATGACAATAGAAATCATTTTAAATGTTAATGCTGGAAAAATCACAAGAAGCTGGTTCACTTGCTTATTAACGGAAATTGACAGGTTTCACGTAATTGGGAGGATGTATCAAATTAGTGGGTTTCAGTCTCACGTTCCACAGTATCTGTCCTTGTTCATCTGCGGTGTTTTTAGAACGTACCCGCACTTGTAAGTAGTGGACACAGGGAAATACATATACATAATGGTATTTTTAAGATTTCGTTCAGTTTTAGCCCATCAGTATGTTTCATTAGATTGGCTAAGAAGACATCTCTGCTTACATTTTAGATTAAAACTCTAAGAATCCTGCTTCCTTTCCCATTTTCTGTCTCTAATCTTGCAGTAAGACTAATATTGGATAACAAATGCTACATTTTTCTTTCATTTGCTTCGAAGTTTTGTCCCTTCAAAGTTTTTTAATACCTTGTTAAGGAAGATTAGTAGTTAATCATGGGTGATTTTTGAAGTCAATCAGTGTTTGTATCCATTTGAATGTTTGCCTCAATCATCCCACAGATGGGTAGCCATGTAGATCTTTAAGAATAATCTTGTCTAAAATAAATCAGAGCTGGGCAATGTTATGACTTCTGTCGAGGTCTTATTTGGAATGTGATAGAAATTACACATTTTTTGGTTCAGCTGGGCATTTTCTTCATGGATCTTCCTGTTGAAATACATGGGACTATTTTATGTCACTGGTTAAGGTGCTACTTCTGAATCTGCCAAGATGTCTTTGCAAACACTTTTGTGTACTGGTGAAGGACAGCTTTGGGAACTCACTAACTCCAGGTGTGAGCGGTTCCTACCTGTCATCTCCCAGATTTCCTTCACACTCATAGGAGAAGGCTCTGTGCTAAGAAGAGGAGTAGTGCTCCTGGTTTGTACTCAACAGAATGAATTTGCTAAGAAGAATTTGAATGGTGTGTTGACAGAGGGCCTTATAGAAATTCTGTGACAGTGGTTCATTAATTAAATAATCTGTTTAAAAATACAGATTTGAATCAATGGTTTATGTTGTCAAGTAAAAAATTTGCAACCTCTAAATTCTAGAAGTGGACTTTAGTAATCATAATCTGCCAGGCACTAATTTGGCATAGCACATGTAAAAGAAACATGCCTTAGTCACATTTTTCAATGGACTTTTAGACTTGACAGCTTTTGTAATTTTTTTTTTTTTTTTTTTACAGTCAGAAATGTCATCAGCTTAATAGTAGACATGCATAATTCCTTTTTGAATTGTAGCTGTGATAGAGGGTTTTTTACTGTAATAGTGTAGGAATTAAACATACCAAAGATGTGCCTTTTATGCCTTTTAATGTACTGCAAGTATTTTAGCATAGCGCAAGGATGAAATAGGTATAGTGGTCTAAATAATAGGAAGGATAAAAATACTGCAACTTGTTTTAACACTTTATTGCATACAGTATTTTGTGTTGAAGGGAAAGTTGAAGAAATTATTCTTAAATGGCTTTCAATAGGAAATTTGTCCATTGTTGTTTTTTCAGTGTTATTTGAGTACGTTCTGAGGTGGCTGGTTATTTTATTTGTGCTATAGCCAAAGTTCTGTTAGGCTGCAGATCAACCAAATCTGTGAGCTGATGTTGCCATCAAAAGCAAGGTTGCTCTTTTTTGTGTGAACTATGGTGTTTGTGCAGCTGCACAGTGAACCAGATAGAAAAAGTAATCTGTCTTGAAAATAATCTTTTTTTTTTTTTTTGTCTTTTTTAGGCTGTTTTTCAGCAGAATCTAGTTGTACAGCTGCACATTGAACAGATCAGCAAACAAATGTGCTTGTGTACAAAAATGGTTTTGTGGGAATGGGAATGAATGAATGAAGCTGTGGGGGAGGGCAGGACTGCTGCTTTAAATGAAACACCGTCTTAAAATATTTGTTGAACTTCAGCCTTAGTTCTAACAAAAACATTTGCTTACTTTCAGTAGAAAAATAAAATCTTAAAATGCAGGTGTGACTCATTCATCTTTTCAAGTATTTCAGTCTTACAAGCACTGGCATCTTAAGGGGACCTAGCTGAACCGTGGAATATTGTCACAAAATCAAACAAGCTCCATTATAAATTTTATGCATTAATGTGGACTTATGGACTAGATACAGTTTATATATGAAAGACTGAAAATTAATTCTTGGTAGGCAGAAGTAAGATTTATAGAACTTCCAACTTCTGGTTTTGTATTCTTCTAAGCTCTTAGAAGGATCCTGTACTCAGCAATTTCTTACAAATAACTGTCCTTTTGAAGAAGTCTGTCCGTTTTTTTTCCATTCAAAATAAAATAAATGCCCCTTTTTGGATAACTGAGCTAGTAGATGGCTACTGTATTAGTTTGGGATAATTTTCTATATGCTTGGGATTTGGCATTTCAAATACCTCACATTTCAGATTTTTAAAAAGTTTCCATGGTGTGTTCAGTTATGCATAAATGCTTTCTGTACTATTTCTTATCTGGTATTAACTTAGCAAATATGGCTTGGATCAGTTAGTTAATGGTCTGTTCTTACAAAGTGCCCCTCCTACTGGGCTGTAGATTTTCAAATGAATGAGTTTTACTTAAATCCACAAACCTGTTTTACTGAAATTGAGGAGGGACGAAAATACAGGAGATGGGTGAGAACTAAAATTAGAAATCGTTAATTATAACTTTAGATCTGTAGCATATTTTCCTATTTGTATATCCAGAAGCTAATGTCAGTTTAAGACTGATAAAACAGAATGAGATTATTATTTAATTGTTATGGCTTTCTTAAAATGTCTTTCAGTAACAGCAATATATTAATTTCATATTAATATGGGTTTTAAAAATCATCTTAAAAACGTGTGCTCGATTAATAGGACTTTATATTCTGGCATTTGTTAAAAACTTGAAATTTAGGAAATAAAGAGTAGGTTCATTTGGATTTTCAGATTCCAGCCTTATTTTGAACTGAATATGAGCATGAAATATTGCACACTTGCTGGAGTGAAAGTGGTGGGGGGCTGCAGGCATCTCTCCTGCATGTACGTTGGAGTAAATACCTGCAATATAAGAAAGAATTTTAATTTTCAGGGATTTTAAGAAACACTGTCTTTGTGTGGTCAGTAGCTTTATTTCCAAAAATACTTCTCTCTTCTCTAAAAAAAAAGGCAATTTCTCATAGACTTATTACTCTGAGCAGTTCTTAGTAGAAACGAATTACGTAAGTGCTTATTTTCTTAGTGCTGAACAGATAATATCTTTGTTTGGTAAGAATATTGCTTTGTCTTTATTTTTGATGCTTTTTGTCTTTCTCATTTCTCTCCTACCTGAAGAATGTGTTTGGTATTTGGTGTGGAACTTCGGGTTGCACACAAAGTCTTGCTAAGGCACTTTAGTCATTGTGGCATTCAAGCTGAGTGACTACTTAGAGGAGTCAAAGATATTTCTCAAAGATCTGTTCTGCAGATAGACAAAATAAGGCAGAACATTCTTCAGAGAAAGCAAGGAAAGAAAGTTGAACAAAAAGGGACAGTAACTAAAATAACTTGGGAAGGAGCATGGGAAGGGGAGAAATCTACTACATTTATGTTACCGGTATTTCAGGTTATTAAAATTGTTGGGAGAAGACAGGAACAAGGGTGGGGGTAGGAAAGGGTGGCACCTCAAGTAGTCTACTAACATGGTAGATGTGACTTCTGATTGAGTTTGGATTTTGTATGACCATATCATTTGAATCAAGTATTGTTGTTTTAAGTAAAGCCTAACTATCAAACTAGGTTTCTAGTTTCAGTGAAGCAGTTGGTGATAAAGAAACAAAAATGTCCCCCAAAATCATGTTCATATGTGAGGCTTTAAATGAGGTCTTGTCAAAAATGAACTGCTATAAAAAAACAGTTGAAACAGCAGGCACTGTGGGGAATTTTCAGGAATCCAGGGGAAATTGAATGAAAAAGGTTGTGAAAAAATGCCAACTTTCATCAGAGGTGCATTTAGTTTAGTAGATGAAAGGCCATAGGCAGACAGTGGTTTAGCATAAAGATGGTGAGTTTTCCCTGCAGAAAAGAGAGCTCCGGTGTACTGCTCAGGTATTTTGACCTCAAAGCTCTGATTTAAAACCCGTGTGTGTGGATATGCCATCGCACTGCGTTTGGCATGAACGATTTGCTGGCATTGAGGAGCGAGGAGGGGAGGGGATGGGGTGCGTTTGGCAGCCCTGTGTGCGTTTTCTGAAATGTCAGCTGGTGTGGCAGAACTATTTATCTTCTCCACTCTAAATGTTCACCGCTCTTCTGAGTCGGGGAGGCAGGAGGGAATCCATTGAATGAATGAAATAATGCGATGGCTAACAGCACTAATAGGCAGAATCTTTTTCAACTTTGGTGTAGCCTTGTCCTCAGGCTGCCCTTCCATATTCTTTTGAAGGGAAGGGATTCAAGAGTCTTAATGTTCTTGTATTGAGATCAACTATATACAATTCTGTGCCACTGAAATGTATAGGATTCGGACTTCAGCTTTTCAGTATTTTACACGTACAAATGCTGCCTGACAGCTTGAACATGACAGCTATTTATAATTGCCTAGGGAATAATGACGCTTGTTTAAAGAGAAACAACTCTTTATAGTTGTTCTGTTTGAGACTTCTTATGATGTGTAATTTGTTTTGTAAGCATCTTTGTTCTGTAACAAGGATTACGATGGAAGCTACAGCAGATTATATAATAGATTAAAATACTGTGCTACAGTTATTACTATTTTAATTGAAAATAGTGAAGCATCTAATTGATTTTGAAATTGGTCTGATAATGTTCTCCTCTTGTATTTCAGCAATGAATCATGATCAGAGGGTTACAAATGATTTTAACTATTAGGGCATGGAGGAAAGGTACCATTCAAAGCCGAACACCACAATTAGGGATGCATGACTGAAGTTTTAAAGTAATGTATTAGTAGCATTGTATGAGACAATCACATGAAAAAGATCATGAGGTTGTGAAAAGGATTATGAACATGCTTTAGTCCTGAATTTCCTGGTAGAGATATTTTAGTCTGGATTGTGCTTGTTTAAATAATAATTATTTGACTTTGCTTATTCTGGTTATGTTACCATTATGTAGCAAAGAGGGAGAAAAGGTGTCTTACCTAAAAATAAAGTAGTATCCTTTGAGAAACTGGATTTTACTTAAACTTGAGGTGCCGTTTTCAGTACAGAGAAACTGAAGTTGAAAAGATACTGAACAATTTGCTAGAGCATTACAGGATATGTTGCATGTACTCACCTGCTGCTGCCATCTTCTGTGCCAGCATGGAGAAGTTCGTCTTTCTCCCAGGGCTTTCATTTGCCTTGCGTGTACCTTCAGTGCTTATTCCAGGTTCCAAATCTGCTCTTCACATTAGGCAACGTTCAACTCTGTAAATCCTCGGTTGATGAAAATCAGCATATTCCTTTAGAAATGTGGAGCTCTGTTGCTGTGTCCACAGCCATACTCCTGGTCCAGTACCTTTACTTACTGCCAGAATGTTTCTGCTGCCTGGGATGATGTAAGTCGCAGAGCCCGGGTTCTCAGCCTGTGTGAGAAGGAACATATGTTCTTTATCTAAAGGTTATGGAATGAGTTTCCAGACAATCACACGATCTCAGGGTTGACTCAGTCCAGTGACTCTTGGATAAAGATTTGCAATCTGTTTCTGCTCCACCGGTAACAACTCTGTACTTACCGTTTCCTCAAAGGAGAATGGAAGAAGCTTCTGGAAGGTGCTTTGAGATGCTTTTAATGTTTCTGTACTGATCCCAGTGAAGAACATTGAGGATGCCATAAATAGAGTCCATGAGTGAAAAACACTATATGAAAATAACATCTCAGTACATTTTTGGGATTAACTCATTGTACTAAATCACCTGAAAGGTTTGTCACAGCCCTTAAATCAGTAACTGGAATGTAGGTGATTGAACTGGAGACAAATTGTGGTCATTGCAGACTGATGACAAAACAGTTGCGTACAAAAATAAAACTTTGTGTTCAATGATTACCCATTGACCTATCTGATGTCCCTGGAGTCA
Organism: Pampusana beccarii; assembly: GCA_013399365.1. NCBI lineage: Eukaryota > Metazoa > Chordata > Aves > Columbiformes > Columbidae > Pampusana > Pampusana beccarii. Next base: position 1,016,729 of record VWYH01000879.1, on the reverse strand, counting down.
GTTTTGATGCAGATGCCTCTGTTTGGCAGATATTCTTCTGATCTTACTTTTGTAACTGTGTCAGTAGTTCTGTGATGTTTTTTAATCTTGCATGTCTTTGAAGCTCCAGTGAAAAGTGAATTTCCATGTTTTGTGTTTGTAGAGGTTAATGGGAAAAACTTTTCTCCAGTCTTCTGTGTTAGCTCATTTATTCGCTATATAAAGTCATGTAACCCTTTTTAATCTTTGATTCCTTTTCCGTGTCAACCTGTTGCAAGTACAGGAGTGTCCAAGAGATTTTTTTTTTTTTTTCTTTGCGTGCACTGATATGGTCGTAAGTGCTTAAGAGCAAAACATCAATCTAATATTTTGGGAAATGGAAGTGGACTTTAAATGTTTGTGCTTTTCTGCAAAGCACTTTCCTGACGAGTTTCACGAAGCACCTTTTAGAACAACCCCATTTACGGTCTCTTGGCTGAAGGTCAGTAGCATTGAGGATGCCTTGACCAGGTCACTTGTGTCTCTGTGAATGCAGGGCTGCTCGCAGCTCTAGTCAAGGTGCACGTGAGGACCTAAATCTGCTCGCGGTGTAAAAAGACATGAAAGTATACGTGACCTGTTTTCCTGTGGCTTTGCATCCTTGCGGATGCCGCGGTGTTTTGGGAGCATCTGAGCGTGCAAAAAGTGGGGTGCATGGAGTTCTGTCCTTATCTGCCTCTGAGCTCTCAGTTACTTCTCAGTCGTATTGTAAATTCAAGTAGTTACGTGTAAAAGCCCTACTTCTGTGCTTACTGACTTTGTCTATTTTAATCAACTCTGTTTAACTGTTCAAAATAGTCATTCAACTGTTTAAAGTTCCGTGCTGCTTTCTTGTCTGCTCCTTTGGTGATAGGAGGGCTTGATGTATCTAGCAGAGGGCTACATGTATCTGGCAGAACCGTCATAAATGTTACACACTTTACTTGGCTTGGTACCAAACAGAACAAATTAAGTGTTGCTAGAAAACCCTGCCAGCGCTTAAATTATTATTTTTTTTTTAAAAACTTGTATGTTAGAGGTTATTCTATACCTAAAATAAATCCCTGTAAAATAGAAGTCATGAACTACAGCTCTTGGCTTATCTTTAGCTTTCTAGTTTGATAACATTTGTACATAAACTCTGAATTTTTTTCTTAAAAGGTTCTTTTATATTAATTATTCCAGTTTTATATATTTTTTTGCTAGCAGATGTAAACAAAATAGAGCTGACATATTTTGTAAAATAGTGAATTGTTTTCAACTCTGAACACAAAGTAGACTCTACAGTGTCCTTTTCATTACCTGATGTTGAATAGTAAGTTTCTTACATTTAATGCTAAATAGAAAACCATGTTGTCTAGATGATATAATTTCTGTAAATCAGCACTGACTACTTTGATAGTGTGTCAGCATTAACAGTATTTTTCAAGTTGCATAAACAGACATTTTGCATATATCCTTATTTTAAAATTAATGTCCATGTAGATCTTTGAAATTGCTAAGTTCATCTAAGTAAAAAAATACTAAAAATATGAACATTCAAGCAATACATTGAAGTTGGTTAATGATGACAACTAATTTTTAAATCACTAATTACCACTCAAAGTAGGGAATTTGCAGTGTGGAGGTACTTTAGCAGCACATATGAATAAATGTTGTGTGGGTTTTTGACTGTTTTATCTGCCTGTCATCCCCATAAATAAGAAAATATAGTATTATTATTTTAAAATTATTTTTATTAGTTTGCAGCTTGTGTTTTAATGATATTTTTAATATTATAGGCTATCATAAGCATGGATGTCTCTGTAAACATACACAAAAAATGCTCAGTTATGACTGGCTGTAAATGCTGATCTTTTTCTTGTAACTACCTCCTGTAAGTATGGTATGTAAGACTGCATCTCAAATACACAGAGTCCATCGTACTGTTGGATAATAAAAGTATATTAATACAATTTCTGCAGTAAAAATACTACAATTGTTATCCTGTTAACCCCAATATTTAAAAAGATTTGAGAGTCACTCGGTTGGTACAAGTAGCAGACTTGATACTCATGTAGTACCCATGTTGAGGTTGCTTTTACACCTAAGTGCTTCCCCTTGTGTTTCTTGTAGGAAACAGAGATGAAGGTACACATGCACACGAAATTTTGCATCATTTGCTTGCTGACATTTATCTTTCATCAGTGCAATCATTGCCATGAAGACGGACATGACCATGGTCCTCACGAGGAGCGCGTACACTACCATAATGACTATCAGATCTCAAATGCATCCTACTTCCATAACGGAGGCACAGAATCCGTGCCAAGTAAATTTTCAACGTTGGAAGCTGAAAATGAACAAAAACACTACATTGAAAAGATTTTTGATCGTTATGGTGAAAATGGAAGATTATCTTTTTTTGGCCTGGAAAAACTGTTAATAAGCCTTGGTTTAGGAGAGGTGAAAGTAGTGATGATAAATCATGATGATATTGGCCATGATCATGTTTCTCACTTATACGCTTTAGAAATACAGGAAGGAAAGCATTCTCGCTCGCATAACCATCCTCATAGCCATGCAGGTCCAGAAAACCAAACCATGACTGGTATGGCTGCAAAGAAAAACCATAAATGTGAACCCGAGAGAGATGCAGTAGTGCCATCAGTAAAAGATGATGGCAAACACGTTCGTGACCAGAGTCGCCATCACCATCATCGCCACCCTCGTCTACATCATCGTGACCATAATGGTACACATCATTCTCGTAATGATTCAGTTGGTCATAGTGAACATGAAGAACAGAACCATGAACCTTCAACAGAGACGAACACAACTCAGGATCAGCCAGAAAGAAAACAACGGAAACAGAAGAAGAAGCAAAAGATCAGTGACACTTCAGAAGCTGCTGCACAGAATTATGCTCCAGATCATAATCCAGGTGAACACAATCGTGTTCATAAACACGATCATGTGCATGACGCATCTCACTTACATGTACACCATCATGAACACAGTAGTGATCGTTCTACTAGTCATGGACATCAAGAGTCCAGTTTAGGTAATGAGGACGGACACCACCATACCAGCAAGCGAGAGGAACCTCATGTGAGAAAACATGCTATTTTTTCGACACGTAGTCGTAAGGATCATAATGAGGATGAACGTGATCGTGAAGAGGTGAGTACGAAATGGAAAACCGGTAAGTTGACTTTCGGTGTTGTTAGATACTAATTGAAGGTGCATACCCAGAAATAACACAGCAGTGTGTCTGTGACCGTTGCATAATACAGGTCGCTGAGTGAAAACTCTCAAGATCATGGCTACAGTTTTGAGTTTAGGAGTTTTCATTTCTGTCTACCCATCACCCATCTTTCCTCAGAGATCTGCCTTCTTGCCTATTGATCTGTGTAAAGGAGATCCCTAAAGCTTGCTGAGATACCCTGATTATAGGTGGGGTATTTTCCCTTCCCAATATTCATGAATACTTCACCCTGCTCTCCCCTCACACACACACACTTTTTGGACTTCTTTCTGATTCTAAGATCATTAACGTTTTTGGAAACTGCACAGAGACTCTTTCCTAAAAGAAACACCTGCATATTTTCAATATGCTTCTAATTTCTTTGTCCTGAGAGACTGTGAAGCAGCATAGGTGTGACTTCTGTAGCACTGTGCTTGGTGTAAGCTCCTCCATTTCTCCCTTCAGCATCCATTATTTCTGCCAGGACCATAAATACACTTTCCCTTGCCCATTACAGTTAACTGCAGAAGCAGGACATTTCGATATCGGGGTTTTAAACTAGAATAGGAAAGGATGGGAGTCAGTGCCATGTTTGAGGTTTTAAGCTGAATTAAAAAGTGAAACTCCAAACCCAAAAGGTTGGTAGGTAAAGAAAGGTGTTAGAAAACCTGATTTGGATTTGTGTTCTCCTTCTCCTTTCCTGTTGCTCCCTCTTCGTTGCTTGTACTGTGTAATGGTAAAGAATATGGAAACTCATATTCATTGATGTTTATCAAAAATTACTTAGGTGTTTGGAGTCTCCGAGTTTGTAGTGCAGGTATTTTTACTGTTACTTTCCCCTCGTAAACCACTTAGATCAGTTTAGACATGTTTTAGCACTGGTGGAATGTTGTGGGCCGGAGTTTATACTTTGTGTTCTTGAATCATATGCTAAATTTTCCATAGCTGTAGTTTTTAATGAGGTAGTTGCTTTCATATTTAATTTGTTTGTACAATTTGCTTGCAGTGCCTAAATGTTACCCAGCTGCTACGGCACTATGGTCTGGAAACCAGCTCTCCGATATCTCCTGAATTGTTCATATACATGTGTCCTGCTTTGCTATACCAGATCGAGAGAAGGCTTTGTATTGTACATTATGATGAACTTGAAGATTTTATGAAAAGTAAAAATTCATCAGTTGAGCATAATGATAAAACAGGTGCATCAGGTAGGTGTGCAACATCCAAAGCCTATAAAAGTATTTTGCATTGTAAATATTAACCTCAAAGTTTGAAATGTCATATAACTTAGCATTGACTATGGAGTAAACAAATAGTTGAAATTTAACATATTCATTAGAAGAAATTTGAGACAGCACGCTCCTTTAAGTCAGGAGACAGCATCTTGTTTGGTGGTAGAACAGCTTCTCTGAAGTCACCTTGGCTCAGGGGGGCATACCTACCTTTCTTGTACCTTTCTATCCTTTTTCGTAATTTTCACTTTTTATTTTATATTTGCTTATTTTTATTTATTTTGTTGTCTTCTATCATTGAGGCCTAATGTCCTATCATTGGGCCTATGGCCTGGGCATTTTGGCCTTGATTCTTCTCACATATCTTTAGAAGTTGGACTCTTTTGTAGTAGGAACATAGGCAAGTTGCAGAATCTGTGGAGACAGAAGGACCTCTAGGAATGAGCAAGTCCACACACAGTTTGGATTATTCCGTCACTTAAAATGTCTTTTTCTCTTAGTGTGACTGAGGTGGTCCATATGTTTATCTCAAAGTTGGAAAATTGCAGCGTTACTTTGGCACAAATTTTCTTAACAAATTTGACCCAGATATATTCATTCAGGAATAGAGAAAAGCACCTTCATCACCGTTCATTCACTGGAAAATATAATTTCAGGTGTCACCATTTTTATATTCTATGTGTGAGGCAAATTTCTAGAATTGACATCCAGAATTTTTTGTGAACTTCAGAAATACAAAGACTTAAGCAAATGGAAAAGCATTTAAATTGCCATTCCTGACAACAGTTCCCTTTTCTGACTTCCTGTGTCAGTTACTGCATACTACTCCTCTCTTAAGCGGATGAGAAGTAGTCAGTCAAAATCCTCTGTTGGCAGTTTTAATTTTTTTGATGTGTGTGTGTCTTGAGTAAAAATCTGTAGACCTTTTCTTCTTGTTACTGTAATTGTAAGCTAGAAATATTTTTACTCTTTTAAAGGCAGCATTGATTGTTATGATTTCATAACTGAGTGTGCTTTTAAAATATGTTTACTACTGTTGTCTTTCATAAATTATAATGGAACTGTGAACAGATGTTTAGCTGCAGTGAAATATTATAATTAAAAAATCTTGGATACAATGTCCATGTTTTGAAAATAAAAATATTGGGAACATTGATTAATCCATAGGTGCTTACTAGCATTGTTAGACATAAAGCTTGAAGTAACTACATTCTCATAGATGTTAGTAGCTGTTGGAGAGGACACATTGCTGGTAGTCTTTCTTAACAATGCTGGAGTCATTAAAATAATTAACTTGTTGTACGTAAATCTCCTATAGCGACACAGCTACTGTCTTGTTAACTGTTCCAACATTGCTGTAAAGCCAATATACTGTGTGTTTTATATGGGAGCAAATTGCTTCGTAGGGTACTCTCATTGTAGCAAGAGTTGACCCTGCCTTATTACCGAGAGGATTTGTAGAGCAGCTTTAAGGATTTTCTGCCAATTAAAATGTTGAAACCATGTACAAAACTGTCATGTTGCACATGCTTTGAACCAGTTTAATTAGAAAGCTGCTACAGATGAGTGCTTCTTTTTAAAAGAATGCATTTTCTTTCTCTGTAATGAGTAAAGGAGTTGATGAATAACTCAGCTTGAAGAACTTTAACATTTTAAGAGACTTAATTTGCAGAATTAGTGAAGCTTACTGTGTACTTTTAACATGTTTTATGGCACGTGATATCTTGAGTATAAATAATGCATTTGCCAGGTAATTGTAAAAAATTGGATTTTAATTTACTGATTTGGCTCTGAAAACAAACAGTAACCTCTAAAGTAGGTCAATTTGATTAGATTATGATAAATCATTCTTTATAAAAATTTCCTGTATTCTGTTGTATTGATGTCAGTGAGACTTGAGTGGACGTAATAGTACTTTTCGCTTCTTAAGTAAGAAATTGAATCACAAAATAACAAATCTTAACAGAAATATAGGGGTTGTGGAAGATGTAGGACAAATGGCAGTTGTAGATTAACTTAACCTGCAGGTTGTAGGGTTCTGCTAAAATGAAAATGTGTGCTTACCCAAGCACATGTACACCATTTTAGATACAAATATTTGCCAAAGTTAGGAGGATGCAGATATTTTTAAACACCAGCTTTCTGTGGGTTTCTTTAGTTTAATTAAAGCTTTCAAAAAAACTTAATAGACCAGTGCTGCTTCTATGAATTGCTACTAACCCATAAGGTTTCCGTTAGTTCTGATAGTGCAATTTTCTACAATAGTCATTTAACTAACTGATGACCATAAGCTTATGAAGCCATGTTGAGTTTTCTTCCTGTAATTTGCAGATAGTTCTGTAACATCTTCTAATAGAGGATTTTCAAGGGCTTATGCATAGAATTTGCAGTGTACCTGTTGGAAGAGGTGACATTGTTCTCCTTGAGGGCTCCTCAACAACTTAACTTAAAAGGAAAGGTGCACCCTACTATGAATCAGGCTAATAAAAGTGATACAGTGAGCACTTTTTCTTAAAGATGGAGATCGCTTAGAGCTGTTGATTAAAAGTGTTTGAGATCCCATATATCTTATAAATCTGTCTGTGCAGATGCCGGTGTTCCCTGGAACTCACCAGGAAGCCCTGGAAGGCTTTATTTCAGCAGAGCCTTTCTGTTTGCTTGTTTTCTTGTTACAACTTGCAGGTACCTAACCATTCTCAGACTTCCAAGGAGTCACCTTACTATACTCTTAGTCCGTTTTAATTTAGGGATAGCTGTCCAAATCCAGTGTGGGGAGCTGTCTTTTGGTTGCTACCCACTGTTTGAACAGAGGTTCCTTGCTGGAGAAATTGTTCAGTCACCTCCCTCTTGGTTGTTTTCCACAGAAATACTTTATATGCCAGTGCATAATAACTTCACCTCCTTGACCAAGCTTTATACAGTATTCCTAGGAGTGTCATGTTAATACACCAAGATCTTCTATAACTTAAGAGATTTTGCAGTGTTCGTAACGTTGCATATCAGTTCCACTTCCGTAAAATTTTAGTGTTTTGAACACTACAGTTGAATGAAATCCTTCAATGAAATTTTGCGTCAAAATTTTGTCCTAAGTATTCCTTAGTAGTCATTTTTATATGAGGAGTGTGTGTACATATGTGTAACTGTGGAGTCATGCACAGCTTTTGTATATAATATATTTTTTCTCTTTGACTTGGCAGGAACCTTTTGCTGATAATTTTGGTTCCATGTAATTTTTTAACAGTTTAAATGCAGACAGAAAGCAATGACCAAGATCTGAGAGATGCACAGATGTCCATATTCTAATTCTTACGTGCCTCATCTTAATCATGGTGCCATGTTTAGATACTGTATCATTCAGAAGAGTATGTAAGCTCTTCAGAGATGTGATTGCCAAATCTATGCTATGATATATGAAACTTAAGCCAGTTCGCATAATCTCCTTTCCGTTTTTTTCCACGTAAGGCTGTTGGTCATTTAACCTGGCACTTAATATCATAACGTCTGTGTCCAGATTGAAGAGTCAATGTCCTGCCAGAATGTCTGTGTAATTTTTATTTGGACTATTTGTGCATGCCCACGTGGTTCTGGATTGAATTACAAGTCCGCGTAAGCTCTATTTTTCAGCAGAGCCTGTTAATCCAGAGCCCGTAACAGAAGTGCTCTGGCGATGAGTCAAGGCTGGGTAGCAGCAGTGTTTTGCTCAGCAGGGTCCTGCTTCCACTCTAGACTTACTGTTGTATTCCCATTTTCTTCGCCTTTTCACCAGCTTCGTTTTCCTCTATCGATATCCATTACGGTGTATGCTGCATACTTTCTAAAGCGTTTCCGAATCAGTTTCTCCTGGTGGATGTGCTCTTGTACCCTTTGCATGTGAATTGGATCGTTTCCTTTCCTGCACTGTTGTGGAATAGCAGCTACAGATTTTGTAAGAATGAATATACCAAAATAAAATTAAAACAGCAGATGTTGCAAGTTTTGCTGTTGAACCAGACCAGGCCTGCAGCAGCCACAATTTTAGTGGCAAAGATCAAATCTGATCTGTAGCATTTTTGTTACAGATAGAGTCCTTTGACACTTGACTGCTAAATTATAAAATTAATTAAGCAGCTGCAACATGTTTGTTCCTTCTCTCCTCTTCCTCCATTTCCCAGCATGTTTTCCCCACTTGAAAAATGAGGGGACGTTCATAGATGTAAGTGAAGTCAGACCATCCATCAAAGTATGGAGATGCTAATGATTTTAGATCAGGAGTTGTTAACTTTCATTAAATTCGGCATGCTGTGTAGGCATTTTTGATTAAGAATGAAGCTGGGTAAAAAACCTGGAAAAGTCTGAAGCATTTAGGCTAAAACTTGAAAAGTTCAGATGGAGGAAATCATGGTCATGAAAGAACTCAGCCCAAACAGCTAATGTTTGTAAATGGGAGCACCAACTATTCTGTCTTTGGGACTGTGAACCTTTGGAACTGTACTGCTGGAATTAAACCATTTTTCTTACTGTTCTTTGAAATTTCTGTGATAGGAAGAAACAAGAGACATGATAGAGAAGCAGAGATAGAGAAGAAAGAACCCCAACAGTTTTTAAGTCTTAGCATAACTGATGACTTGAAAAAGTACAAGAAAAAATACGTTAGTAGGGTGAGATGCTGACTGCAAGAGCCGTGCTGCTTTGCTTATAGGATTTGTTTCTTGTGCAATTCCTCCTGTTCCATGTCATGTAGAAATTTGCACGTTTTCCCTAATTAACAGGATTACGTTGAGTGTACCGTACCCCACTATCACTTTTTCTTTTAATGATAATAGTGGATCTCAGAAAAAAATAAATACTGCTTTTTGTTGGTAGCAAGTTGCTTTCGGCTCTCCAAGCTCCTATTAAGCATTTGGTTTTTAAAGTTCCTCTGTCAAATGTTGAGTCTTACTTCTCTTAAATAACAATATATGTTTCAAAGCACCAGATGAAAAGAACGGTGCCTAACTGAACATGTTACTCCTAACAAAGGAGGAGAAATATTGGTTCTGGTTAAATTTTGCATCAGGATTGTGTTTAAAAACAAATGTTGGAGATGAGTTAGTGTTTATAGAGCCCTGGTAAGTTAAGTAGCAGAGATGTTTTTGTTCCAATGTGAAATCTTCTGCTTTTTGTGTTTCATTAAGGGCTACAAAGCTGAGCCTGGAACTTAAAATCGGGAAGAATTGCTGGGCTCTTTTTAGCTGATTGTCTTCTGATGTCTTTTGCTATACTGTGCTGTTCTGTGAATAGGCCTGTGTATTTTTTTGCTGTGGGCTTCAGTGTTACCTTCATATTTCTCAACAGCTTTTGAATGAACAATTACACAACTTAGATTTAAGGAAAGTCACCAGCTTCTTAAGAGATAGTTGAAAGTCATTAATCAGTGTTAACAAATGTTACAAGTATTGTTCTGACAACCTTTCTGTATTCGTTTCTCCCCACAGCGTGGTTTTGTGGTATCATCTCTATCACCGTCATTAGCCTGCTTTCCTTGCTAGGTGTGATCTTGATTCCCATCATTAACCAATGGTGCTTCAAATTTCTTCTAACTTTCTTGGTAGCTCTGGCTGTAGGAACAATGAGTGGAGATGCACTGCTCCATCTGTTGCCACATGTAAGTATTGCTTCCTGACCTTTTATTCTTAATTGTAACTGTATGTAGAATTTTTGAAGAATTGTTTGACAAGTATCAACAAATAAATGTTCACTGGTGCAGATGTAGATTGACTTCTCTATGAGGGACATCCTAAAACAGTGTTTGAGACTTTCTGTTAACGAAAAGCAAACGTGTGTTTCAGAAAAAAAGAGTAGTTGTGTAGTCATGGTTTAACTTCTATCATGGTATTTTAGAAGGCCTAATGAGACCAATGAGAGTATTTTAAATGTAGCGATATTACTGTCTCTTGTCTGCTGATACTAGTGTATCAGTACCACCTAGGAGTACTTGAGGGGCATTAGCCTTCCTGGTTACTAGCTTTTGGGGAGAAAGTGACCTCTAACTTACTGAATCAAGAAATTGTCCAGGTTCCTGGGAAGGTGACCAGTTTTTAATTTGTGATGGTATACTGTAATTCCTAGAAGGCAAAATGTTTTCTAAAATTTTGTTACCTTAATTCTTTTAGCAAAAAGACTAATGTTTCTTTGTGTAAATTTTAATACAAATTTTTGGTCACTTTTTTTTTGAAGTTTATATTTCAGATCAAAATGTGTGTGTATTAAAACAAAACAAAACCAAAACAAACACACTCAAACCCACAAACAAAAGCAACCCACAACCCAGTTTATAAAGTCTTTTACACCACTTTTCTGTCAAGGTTACATATTTTCTCATCTGAGCTTGGAGCCATTTCAGTCTCCTGATTACACCAGGTCATGCTGTGTTAATATTTTCTCTCCTTATAGTCACATGGAGGCCACAACCACAGTCACCACCATGGCCACGGTCATGTGCATGAACACAAGCGTTCCCATCGACATGCCCATGGACATGGAGTCCGGACTGAAGGCTTTCTAGAAGAGAATGATCCAGTGCTGAAAGGTCTTGTGGCACTTGGAGGCATTTATCTTTTGTTCATCATTGAACATTGTATAAGAATGTACAAGCATTACAATAAGCAAAAGGTACGCACTAAAATGGCATGTTATTTTAAAACGTGTTACCTGAACTTGTCTTCTGAGTGTTGAGGAATAGTCTGTGCAATGATTCGTAGTTCTGTTTACATGAACAAGTGCTGCTGATCTGCATTCTGTTTGATTTGATGTGAGGAAACCTTTTTCTAGAAGATGTTGCTTTTCTTAACAAGGTAATTTGGGAAGACAAAAGTAGAAATCTGATGGGGAAGACTGCAGCTTTTGGCCAGATATATTTGGAGGTAGATCTAAGTAGAAGAGATGATGGCTCTTTCTCTAAAGCATTGTGATCTTTTTGCAAAAATATGGATGGCGGTATGTAAGAAAGAACTGGTAATAGACCCAGACAATTGTCAGACGATTTACAAGGTGCCAGTGTAACAGAGGTATTCAGTTTTTCCACGCAATAATACCAAAATTTAAAGATCTCCTACTTTCTATAAATTGCCAATCAAATTTTTACTTGTTTCCCTGAGAATGGCTGGATTTTTAGGGCTGGGAGCATGCTGTATTTGTGATGGTGGTACAAAAGAAGAGCGAGTGCCTCAGGGGGAGTGTGACAGTGGGTAGAAATTCAAACCACCAAAGAGCCATATTCTTTCAACAGTAGTTACAAATACACTTTTAACTTTTGTCTCCGTCATTCAATTTTGAGGAGAAAATTATTTTGGTGAAACTGTAACTGCTTCTCCCAAAATGAGTGTGGAAAAAATTAAAGATCTCTGTTTCACATCAGACTTGCTGGACAGGCAGTGAAAGGTTTTCTGTGTTGGAGGAAGCGCTTCTTAGATCTTCTGATAAAGAGATAAAAGCTGTTACTCTGGGCGTATCTTCTTTGAGATTAATTAAATCATTGTATCTCCTAGGCTGCTTTGGCAAATCTAAGATCTCTGCTGCATGGGCTGCTTATAGGAAAGTAGAAAGCTGTTCTCAGAAGGAAAATACGAGGAGGTTATAGGAGTATAAAACTTAAAGTTGAGCGAAACAGAGGAGCTGTTCTTGCTTCATGCTTGCTTTCTCACACAAAATAAGCAAATAAAATAACTCTAGGTACACGTGTTTCTGGGCTGTTAGAGCAGTCCTTGTCACAATGTACTCTATTACTGAAGTGAAGTATCGTCTGCACAAGTGGGTGAGATTCTGTGGTAGGTAGCTAAGAATTTCCACTGGGGTAGATACCAATGCTGAGCCTTGCAAAGATTAATGTTCATAATCACATACTTCTGTAAGGTGTATTGAGAGTGACTAGTCTATTTTGAAGAGATTTTTGGACAACATTTCAGTTTCTTTTATTTCCGTTTATGTCCTTTTACAAAGCAGATGTTTTCTGTTTCCTCTTGCAGAGTAAGCAGAAATGGTGCAAGAAAAAACAGACTGAAGAATCACCAATTGGAAGGAAACTTTCTGATCACAAATTAAATAACAGACCAGATGCTGACTGGCTTCAGCTCAAACCCCTCGCAGGTAGGCATTTATTTTCAGAATTTCTCCCATTACAAGATTCAAGGTAATGGCATGTAACCTGTAGCATGTAATCTCTTGTACAGTTTTGCTGCTATTATGCAAATAATTGTTAATAAGACTTAATAGGCTTTCCCTATTAAATCATTTTTAGTTTTGTTTTCTGTAGATCTGAGAGCACTCAGGACACTTCCTAATATGGCATACAAATGTTCTCAGACTTCTGAAGCTGTCAGCTTTTGGGTGGCTTTGTTTCTTTGTGGGTTTTGATTTTGTCTTTGTCTTTGGTTTTTTGTTGCTGTTGTTCGGTTTGGTTTGATTTTCTTTGTTGTTTGTTTGTTTTGGTTTTGTTGTTTTGTTGTTGTTTAGGGGTTTGTTGTTGGTGGTGGTTTGTGTGTGTGTTTTGTTGGTTGTTTGCTTTGTTTGGGGGTGTATTTTGGTTAAGCTGTGCCTGACTAGCTCAGCCCTGACAAAAATGACATCAAAAATGAACACATACAACCTGAAAGGGGATCTCTGTTACATTTTGGAGATTCCAGCCTCTGACCAATTGTTGTCTCTAACACACAAGTATCCTGAATATTCCTCAAGGATCCCAAACGTCTTTCACATCCCGTTCCTCCATGCTAGTCTGTGTGCTCCCTCAGTATGTTCCCAGAGGGAATGCCACATCGCCCCTCTGAAGGGGTGAGGGAAGGGGTTTGCTTCATAAACTTCCCCTTTGGTTGCCTGTGTGGCTGGTGAATTAATTTCTTGATGAGGAATCCATAGGCTATACAAATGCAATTTTGTTAATTTGAATGGTTTGTAGAAGGGAGACTGACTGTAGCCTTCCCCACTCAAGTGACATAAAATGGGATTTAGGACATTGACAGAACATAGAAAGACTTTCAGCTGTGGGGATGGTGGTGCATACATTTGAGACGTCTTCATTTTCTTTTAACGGGCAATCAGAGGAGTTTTGCTTCTAATAACATGGAGTACGTTCTTGTTTTGTAATACCATTCCTCTGAAAATGCACTCTGCTGATCAGCAAATCACTTGGACTACAGCCACTGGAAGCCCGTGCTGAATTTGAATTTTGAACTGCAGTGCCACTACCACTGACCTGAGTGGCCATTCCATTTCTCTTTAAACAGCTTCCAAATGATGTTTAAGAGCCTGTTTTTCTAGAACTCTTTGTCTGCTGCCTGGGTACTCTGTGCCTGTTTCTTTAATTCTGCTTGCTGTCTGCTTATTTTTGACTCTTGAAATATTTAAATATTTTTTCTGGATTTTTTGTGAGCGAGTAACTTCATTGTCCAGAACTGCTTTTTTTTGTTTGTTTGTTTTGTTTTGTTAACAAGTGGTTTTGTTTTCTGGAGCATAGCTTGCCAGTTTCATTTATTTATTAATACTTCAGAAAGATTAGTAGACTTAAAATTCTTGCACATATACCTTCTGCATTGTTTTCAGTTTGTATTTCTTTGTAAAAATGGCTGTGGTTGCTGGCAGAGTAATGGCTACAGGGAAGGAGCTCACTGTACCACACAAGTGTCTGACAGCAACACAGAAACCACGTAAAGTTCTGTTGTCGGTGGCAGATCATGCTGTGCTGAGTTGCGACCTGTGTGAGCATGCATAGAGTTGCCAGTTCAGGTTTCCTTAGTCATTCAGGTTCCGTCAACAGCATATAAAACTTTATTATCATTCTGGCAACTTTCCCTTTCCGACGTTGAATCATCAGCTTTGTCAGTAGCAATATTACAGATCCAGGCCTAGGTCGGGCTACAGCTGATGCTGTGTGCTATGGATACAGTTCTGTTGCCTTGCAGTGGAGAGTTATATATGCTGTATGTGCAAATTAGTGAAAAAACGGGGCAGTCAGAAATACATTTTTTTTACGGACTGAATGTTGACAACAAAGTCACTAGAATTGTATGTGTTAGAATACTTCTTTGCCTTCACAAAGCAGTTAAATTCTTAGCTCAATGATGCAGTAGTTGCTGGTGATAAATAAGAACTAACGCCGTATCTCTCCCAACTGGCTTCCGTGTAGGAGCAGACGACTCGGTGTTATCTGAAGACCGACTCAATGAAACAGAGCTAACTGATTTAGATGGCCAGCTGGAATCCCCGCCCAAAAACTTCTTGTCTGTGGAAGAGGAGAACAATATGCACCATTCTCACAATGATGTCTCACATGCTGCTCATGAGCATGATCTTCATGATTCCGAGTATGACAGCCACGGCGAAGATAAAATAATAGCTAGAAAACACAGTCACCACTGGCATCACAAACATTCCCATCATTCCCATGGCCACTGTCATTCTGGAAAAGACCTGAAAGATACTGGGATAGCTAATATTGCGTGGATGGTAATTATGGGAGATGGCATTCACAACTTTAGTGATGGCTTAGCAATCGGTAAGCAAAAGCACTGAGTATTTCTCCACAGTTTCTTCTTACCTTTAGTAACTTTGGTAATTTTTTTACTTATCAGTGATCATAGGTAAGACTTCCAGTTAGTTACTGTGGTTACCGGCATTGTTTGATCTCCTTCAGAGCAGAAATTAAAAGGCCATCAATTGTTATAGTCTTCCCTTTGTTAATATTCTGTGACTATTTCCACCAAAATTACTGTATTCATAGTAGCAACAGTAGCAATCTCTGCCAAATAAAGATAGGTGCAGACAAATCTCTGTATGAATTATGGAGCACATATAATGCAGGTGTGTTGTTTGGGTCTTAGTATTTGCCTTCAAATAATAAATAAGTTCCTTGCAGTCTTATTTATTTAAAATCATAATACTATTTCTATTATTACTAATGCATAGAATTATACAGTACTTGTAAATAATAAATGTACTATGAGTCAGGTTAATGAAATAATATTTTTAAAAGTACTACTTAGGATAATTTAATTTTTGTTTGAGCAAAGTATTGGCTGTTTATTTCTAGGCAAATGTAGAAGATATTGAAGTACCAAACAGATTTTGTTAGATTTGTTAAATCAACTTTGATTCACATAAACCTCTAAATGTTGCTTGAACTGTAAAACACATTAATTTGACTGTATGTCATACAAGTCAAAATGATGGTGAGAGTACTGAAGTGCATCCTTTAAATTTTTTACTAAAGTAGCTTCTAGGAGTACGCAGGGTTCTGAACTATTGTACTATCAGAAAGAACACATCCATCTTGAAGGATGGGGGATAAGCTACTTATTAGGGTCTGGGGTTAATAATGGAAAGTAGTATAGTTTCTCCACTTTCTCCAAACAATTTCTAAAGAAACTAAACTCCATAAAAAGTAAATTTTTGGTTCATTTTCACATTAAACGGGTAAAGCGTTTAGACAGTGGTTTCTAAGGCCAGAAGGGATCACTACGCCACCTGGTGAGAACTTCACTGTATTGAAACTCTAGTTCTGAATATTCCTCTGTCAAGCCCAAACAGCTGAATCTTTGGTAAAATGTAGATTTTAGAAAAGTGTGTTCATATTTTTAATATCTCCAGTTATGAGGAATCCAGAGGGAAGTTAAATTGCCTCTCTGTCTTCAGATTGTGTCTTCTCATTCTCCTTCATTTTACCTGTTTTGACTGCTCGCTGCAGGCTCTTCTTGTGCCTTTCTCTGCTGCAGTACAGAAATTTAATACAGGTTTTTTCATCTCAGAATTATTTAAGGTATGAACCTAAGAGTTGATTGAAGTAAGTTAGCTTACACAAAAGTTACTGAAAGAGGTTTATGCCAATGTTTTTCTCATTATTTTCCAGGTGTGGCTTAATGTTGCTGATATGTGCTCTACAAATAAGCATAAAGGAAATAGAGAGGTTGTGGGTTAAATGTTAGTTTGGATTTCCAACCAGGAAAGGAGAGAGCCAGGCTGTTGCTCATGTGCATTCTTAACTGTCCTGATATACTTCATAGTATAAAATTGGTGCTATTTATTAGCTTGTTGCCTTTATGTCTATGTTCTGCTCAGTTGTATTCTCCTCTCCCAGGATTTGTCCTTCAGAGAAACTGAATAATAAAGTATGCAGCAATAATGCCCGTCCAGGATACTTCCAGTATTTTCAGTTTCTATACAGCAGGACACAGACATAATTTAAAAAAATATCAAAGTGTGCATTCTAACAGAGGATGTCAGATGTCATCTCTGGAAAGTCTGCAGATTAAATTTCCTGACTTGAAAACAGTAAAATGTCATTTGAATCTTTTTTCTTTTTTTCTAGGAGCAGCTTTTAGTGCTGGACTGACAGGAGGAATCAGTACATCTATAGCAGTATTTTGTCATGAGCTTCCCCATGAATTAGGTAACTAATTATATAAACTAAATGTGTTCAGTCTCTTCATCTGTACAAAATATGTATCTAAAAACTGTTGTGATACTCATCCTGATAAGCATAATGCAATGCAGATACTGCAAGAGTGACCAGAGCTTCAGAGAGTAATGGAGCAGTATTCCTTCAGGGTACACAATGAGAATATTCATACAGGACTATTTTCTGTGTGACGTTGTCTTACAGAAAGTTAAGTTACAGAAGTAAACGTAAGTTTACTTAAGTACAATTCTTTGTGGAGGTGTTCAGAAGATACTTTGTACCAGTTGCTGATGAGACCAGTAGGTGTGGGTAAGTATTGAGGGTGTGAAGCCTGTAGGCAGAGTAGCCAGTGCCATTGATTCTTCCCCACTAATTGAAGCATTTCTTCTTGGGGTTAGCTAGCCGTGATAGAACCTGTTGTATTCCTCTGAGTCAGAAGGCACAGTGCACGAAGTTTTAGTGCACCCTGGGAATTACAAAAGAGTGGCTAGAGAGAGGAGGAGTCATCTTTTTTTGCCGGTAACATGAAATTGTGCTAGATTAAACTGTGTATGTACACACAGCTCGCTTACTTGAGGAGCTGCTAACTCTGATTGGCCAAAAGTAAGGTAAAACAAGTACTTCAACAACCCTTAGAGGTGATGAGTGAAAGCATTTCATATAGGCAGATACTGAGTATAAGGTAAGTGATAGGCACAGATGGGAAATAATAGAGCAGATGTTCATAATTTGACAACAGCACTATACAATCGTCAGTTAAGTGAAGCTTCTGCCATATATAAAGGATTGCAATTATATTGGTGAGCTTATCACTTGCTAGGTTAACATGATTAAATTAACCTTGTATAAGAAGTGGGTAGTTGGCTATACATATTTTTTGATTCTAGATTGAGCAATTAATTTCTAACAAATCTAATAATATTACATTAATCACCCTCATAACTGCATATGATTTTTCACTCATACTCACAAGAGTTCAGTTTGAAGGGAGTAAAACTATCAGAGCTGATTACAAGATGAAAATTTAGATCTTTATAGAACATCTACCTCTATCAGCAATTTTAGCAGAGCTGTCCTGCTTTCAAAATAAAACAGGTTAACCTGGCATGTCTTAAACCAGCAAACTGAGCATGGCTGTGAAGTCATTCTTTCTGAAAGTAAGTCTTCCTTTTCCTAGTGCTGTGTTTCTCAAATTCACTGTCACCTTCTGTGGGGACTAAGGCCTTGTTAATCTCCTCTTGAATTTGCAGAATGAGGTGTATATAGCTAAGAGGAACTTTCACAGGCATTGATCAAAACTAAGCTTCTGTTTTTATGTGCCATGAAGAACATCTGTGAAGTAAAGACAAGTCTGTATGCACCGATATATTCTCTGCAGGAGGACCAGATCTAGGCTCCTCCATTTACCTAGGAGCGTTAATTGCTGTTACCTTTCTGGCAATCAGCATGATGAATAGGCACCTCTAAATTATATTTTAATTGAGTGATTGCTGCACATAAACACAGCTCTTTGAAGAGCTGTCAAATCCTGCTGTCTGGTTGTCCCTTGAGCCTCTGTAACAGCATCTTGACTTTGGCAATGTCTGGGGTTGGTGAGATAGTAAATGTCTGCTCATTTATCTACCTGCTCTCCCCGAGAAGCGTTGATACTAACCCCCCATATTCTGTCTCCATTTCAGGTGACTTTGCTGTGCTGCTTAAAGCAGGTATGACAGTAAAGCAAGCAATTGTGTACAACCTCCTGTCTGCCCTGACGGCTTACCTGGGGATGCTGATAGGCACCGCGGTGGGACAGTACGCTAATGACATCACCCTGTGGATCTTTGCCATCACTGCAGGCATGTTCCTCTACGTGGCACTGGTTGACATGGTAAGACTGTTACGGTTCTCTGTCATTTTTGCATTCCATGCATGAAACTAGGACTCAAAATGGCATCTATGGCAGAACTTCTTTTGTTGTAACATAAGGTATCTGCAGACAAGAGATGGCTGTTTCTGTTGTACAACTTTTAAAAATGTTGCAGATACTTGGAGCAATCTAGTGAAGTTTTGTAGTTGCTTGCCTGGTTGGGTTTCTGCTACTGAAGTCTGCCAGTGACTCCTGTTAAAATATTAGGTTGGTGCAAAAGTAATTGCAGTTTTGGACCATGAATTTTAAATCAGTATACCAAGGCTCAAATACATCTTTACTTATCAAAATAGGAACCATTACAATCAACGCATTTTTGCCAAGGAGAAATAAGTTTACTTACTCCTGTAGTGTAAAAGTCTGTGCTTCGGGATTCGACAAACTCTTGGAAAGCGTTTTCTGCATCCTGCTGGTTGTGGAAGCATTTTCCCTGCAAAAAGTTGTGGAGATGCTTGGAGAAGTGGTAGTCAATTGGCGAGAGGTCAGGTGAATATGGGAGATGAAGCATAGCCCAATTCATTCAACTTTAGAAGCATTGATTTTGTGATGTGCAGTTGGGCATTGACGTGGAGAAGAATTAGTCCCTCTCTGTGATTTTTTTTTTTTAGTGCACGTTATGCTTTGGGTTCAGACAGCTTTTGGTGGAGTGGCTCCCTGGATTTCAATCGCTTCCTTCACAAACTACTCTTTCCTAGCACAGATGTCCAAAGCAGAGGCGAGCTTCCTCACAGCTGTTATTTTTCTCCTCAAATAGACTAAGTAGCCATCTCCCTATCAGTGGATTCCTGCTTGGATTGCCTGATGTGGCTACATACTGCTTAGAGAAAAATTCTTATATGGAACTGGGGTTCTGGCTTTGAGCAATGTTCCAGTAGAGATAAATGTTTTTCACACCGGTATTGTTTTATATTTAAATACTCAGTGGATCAAATTAATTGTCAGCTTTATGTATCTTTTCTAAAAACAGTGGTACAAGACCAAATGGGGAATATCTGGTTTTCTTCAGCAGATTTGATGCTCTGATAATTTGTCATTGTCTATTGTGCAGTATTCAGTTACTCTGAATAACCAGCTGTTCCAGCCTCTTGAATGAAAAGCAATAGAGACTTGTGCTGTGAACTAGCTGAAGTTTCTATTTTGTTCTGTATTATGTTTTTTTGTTCTGTATTATATTTTTCTGTTCTAAGGGTGTCTTGCAGGAATTCCTTCACTTTCTTTATGCTTTCCTGAATTAATTTCTTGGTAAAACATTTTATGTTATTTCTCTTCTGTATGAGTGGCTTTGTAAGACACTTGATAAGATTTAGTTTTACATTTTCCAAGGCTACTATTATTGGTTGCTTTTGTCAGCACTATTTGACTTTTCTTCATAGGTGAGTCATATAGGGAATAGTCAGAGCTTTCAGGATTTTTTATAGTTTCCCATAGAATTTCTCTTGAATTACTTGTTGCTATTATTCCCACACTTAACAGGGAAATATATATGAATCTATGTAAGCATATAAAATGACAAAGGAAGGGCTAAGTTAATCAGCAAAGTCATTATAAAGGGTATGTTTGTAGCTATGTAATTACAGCAGCAATAGTCGAAGCTTTTTATTGTCTTTATTTGAGCACGACTTAATTTTAGTTCACTAAAAAAACTTGAAAGAGCAGAACTCAGAGAATGCCGGGCTGCTCTTTATTGTGAGGAACTTAAAATTCGAACGAATGTGTGATCCAGTAAAAGCTGGGGGAAAAAAATGTCGAAAGGAAAGGCATTTTTAGTTTGTTTTGTAAATACGTGATACCATCATGTTTTTATCATATGTAGTGGTTAGGAAGAGTTTTAGTTATGTCTTAATGTATTGTTTTTATAACTGAATCCTGAAGTGTTTATTCCTGACAATATCATCTTGTAAACTTGTCTGTGTATAAATGGCACGGAAGTGAAATAAATTTCTAAATTGTTTTTCCTTTTAGCTTCCAGAAATGCTTCATGGAGACGGAGATAACGAAGAACATGGTTATTGTCCTGTGGGGCAGTTCATTCTTCAGAATCTAGGCCTGCTTCTGGGATTTGCCATCATGCTGGTGATTGCCCTCTATGAAGATAAAATTGTGCTGGACATCCAGTTTTGACCCCATTCTGGTCACCGCTGTGGTGACAGTAACGTGACTGTCTGGCTTTGAGTCTGCACTGTTTCACTGTACGCACATTGCTCAGAGGAAGAGCAGCGGCTTGCACTACTTACACAAGTCGAGTATATTCATTTCCCTGTAGATTAACTTCTGCTTTGTCTCTAATTCAAATCAGATAAGATACCCAATGCATCTTCTAAACAAAAGTGATTGACAATTAGGAAATACTAAATAAGAGAAAGAAATTCAAGTTCAGTGTACTCTACAGGAAGCCCTGCTCAGTTAAGAAAGAAAAAGTCCAGGGAATGATCTGCTCATTTGGGAAAATCCCATTTCATTAGTCCATTTCAACAGAACCCAGAAAACATCACAGCTGAATTTCATACCTCTGCAAGGAACCTCAGTGAGCTTTTAGTGCCATGTCTTACATAGCGCACATATATATATATCTATATATGTATAGATACACAGAGAGAGAGATATATAGATATGCATGCATATATATATGTGCATGTGTGTGTATATATATTTTTTCATTCTGTGGTGATTCTGCTGCATAATGGTGACTTGGAAGTGTTAAATCTTACAACAGCGCGTGACTGGAAGCCACTGTGCTGGTTTACATTTTAAAAAAGAAACCAAAACCTAAACACTGTTTAAATTTTTAAAGTATGTGTTAAGCTGCACTCCATCACTATAAACTTCCTGGGTAAGAAGGCAGCTGCTGCAATATACGCTGCAACGTGCCGTGTTCTGTCGACGATCAGTTTGACGATGTTTTCCTGACAAAGATTTATTTGATGTTTCTTCCTTGATATTAGTAGGAAAATGCAAAATGCAGTAGAATTAGTGTTAGCCTGGGGAAATCCCTGATGTTGGAGTTCTTGAGCTATTTCTGGTTCTTTTTTACAGATGCTAAACATGTATTGTGTGCCACTTGCAGCATAAACTACTGAAGAATTGTGGCTGTGAATTTGTGCAAACTCTTTTAACAGAGAATCCATATGGGAACTTTGTCATTTTTAAAACAATTATTTTGAACTGTTTTCTCCTTTTCGTGTTCAAACAATCCGAAGTGCAAGATGCTAGTCATTGAACTGGGGCACAAAGGTAATTTATGCTCTGTGTATGTAGTACTTGGTAGGTTATTTACAATACTGTAAGATCAGATCAAAATCTGTTTCTACAATGCCTTGATACCAGACATTGTAGCACCAGCCCTTTCTGGCAGTAGAGCGTATGTAAGAAGATTTCTACTTCCAGCATAAAGGAGTTAATTTCTATGCTATTTTTTTATAATTTTGGTATTTAAATTAGATTATTAAAAAGCAGGTGTGATAGATCTCTGGTATGTGTAATTTGGAAGGATAGAATGACAATTTGGGCCTTAACTTGCTGGGATCAGCTGTCCTAGATCAGATTGTGCTGATATTGCCAGACACAAATTAGTTTTTCTTGTACCCATCTCCTTAAAAAAGAAGGGGACTTGGTGAGGAGTGCAAGTTGATTCTGCAGTACCAGTCCTAAGCATGGTAGGAGCCTTTTTTAAAACATAGAGTTCATCTTCTGTGTATGCCAGGTAAAGGCTGTATTTTGATGATGTGCCCTAAGTTTTGTTTCGGTCTGCTTGGTGCCAGTGTAGCTGCTAAGAACACTGATCCTGACGCCTTTAATGCGAGCCAGTTGGTATCTTCATTCCATTTCAAGTTCATGTGTGTCTGCTGTGGCCCTTTCCTTTGTGAAGCTTTGTTGGTCAATGTAGTGTTTACTGAGAGCAGCTCGTATTTTCAAGATATCTGTTGGTTCTTGCCAGTATTTCTCCCTCATGCCATATCAAGGAACAGTACCAAGGGTCCATCTCCAAGAAGGGTGCAGTTTCTTCAGTGAAGAAGCCAAGAGCTGGGAGTTCAGGCACGCAGCCGGTGCATGCTCTGAACTCAGGTTTGCTTTTTCATTCTTGAAACACATTTACTGTTGGACCCTAATGAGCAAACACACTGTTGGTAGCTTCAGATTCCTGAGTGGCTGCAGTGTAAAGATCCTGAGTGACGGTTTGTCATAGTGCCCATGTGAGGTCACTCACTACCATTTTCAAAGAGACTTAACTCACTGGATACCTTCTGAGGATCTAAGTTTAACAACCCATGTTTCCTATGTATTAAACTGACCCTTTATTTTCCTTTTCTGTTAATTCTGTTGAATATAAGGAGGTCAATACGTGGTCAAACTGTTATTTTGTCAAATAATTTTTAAAGGTTATTTCTTTAAATACTTTTCAAATGAAGATTTCTATATTTCAGGTAGTATATTTACTTTTGTATTAGTTGGAATATAGTTATAGCTTAATACACTGCCTCTGGAGGAAAATAGTTCACTTCCTTCCAAGACCATCTTCAGACAAGGGAAAATCATGGTCCTTGAAGGTAGGTACTCTATTGTTTTGTTACATATGGGTTGTTTCCTTTTATTTTCTAGTATTTATTACAAGTTATGAAGAGCAGTGTAACAGCCGTGACTACTTCTCTATATTTCCACCAGTACTGAATTCCAAATGATTCTCCTGTACACTTTTGAGTCATGTTACAGACAATCTGAATTCCACTACATTTCTACTTGGCTTCAACATTCCATTCTGCTTGAATCCAGAGTCTCATTTAACTTGTATTTGTTGGAGGGCATAAATGTTACTTGTATATTACAATGCTGTCACTGTGTGACATCCCATATGAATTTTGATGTAGATCACATTGCACTCAATCCACTGTGAGTATGCCTAGAAAATATTGTAGTTGCTAGATGCAGTGTGATTTTTTTTTTTAATTATTTTTCTTTTTCTTTCCCCTCCCATTAACAATTGCATCTATGGTTTAAAAACGTGACTATGGTCCTATGAGATAACTTGCTGAGCTATCAGTCTTTTTGTTATAACTAAATCATTTTTTAAAATTTTATAAAGCTGGAAATTATCAAATGCTGTTTTGTTCATTGTCAACAGTGTTGTGTTCATTTTATGTATGTTCCTTATAAATAAGGAGCCTTCAGAAAATAAAATTATTCAAGGAACAGACATTTTTGTTGGCTTTTGTAAGGTTTTACTGTGCGCCTTTATGGTTTAGTATTTGGTTGCAAATCTCATGAAAGGCACCAATGGAACACTGTAAACACACTCATTTTGATTCCTCTTTTTAGTGGTATTTCAGGAGCAACATCAAACGGGGAAAATGCAGCTCTATCTCCATGGCGGGTGAGAGGTTTATGAGCTCAGCTGACATAATAACGCCACGCCCCGCCTGATCCAGTGTTCTTGCGGTTTGTCTGACGGCAGAGTCATGGCGATGACAAAGTTGGTGGAATGGCCTGTAGTGGACAGGACCCCTCTTCTCTCACTGGTTTTGTACACTGGGGCCAGGTAACTTGGGCGCTGGGGAATGTCTGCTCTCTTAGACGGCTTCAGCCAGATCTGCAGGGAAGAAGAAAATAATCCTGTTTATCTCCCTTTAAAAAAAAAAAC
Organism: Pampusana beccarii; assembly: GCA_013399365.1. Taxonomy (NCBI): domain Eukaryota; kingdom Metazoa; phylum Chordata; class Aves; order Columbiformes; family Columbidae; genus Pampusana; species Pampusana beccarii. The sequence continues at coordinate 992,327 of VWYH01000879.1, read as the reverse complement.
AACAGGGAAATAGGCTTGGCATGGCCAGAGCATTTTCACATTGTTGGGTTTTCTGTTTTGTTTGCTGTTTAACAGGTAGCTCTGAAAACCTGTTTCCTGTTTCTTCTTGCTCAACAGATTGCTTTCTCTCCCTTTTAAAATAAGCAACACCAAACTTCCTCTCACTGACATTATTAGCAGAGGATTCTCAGCCCCTCTCAGACACTTTGCTTCTATTTCAACACAAAATAATTCAATTAATTTTTTTTAAGAATTACCTTGTTCCTTCCTTCAAGACTAGAATCTAAGCATATTGATTCTACAGTATTTGTTGATATATAATACTAGAAAATGTCACCAAGTGAAATATACTGACCACAGGTACTGTGTCATAGAGGACTTTGGGATGAGATTCTCCCAGCTTCTTCATTTGCCTGTCCCAGCGTGCTCCATCCAAGAACAGACCCTGAACGTAGACCCCTGAATCAGTTGGAAATGACACAAAAACTGAAAACATCTGCTAGCTGAGAGCAGCAGCTAGTGTAACGCACTTTGCTAAATGTCATCTGATTGTGTGGGACTTTTTGTCAATGTTCTGTGTTCAAGTGATGATCAAATCACTTGGAGTATAACACACTTACGCTGTGCTACAATTTATTATGATTACAAGTGTATGAAGATTTATAGCTACAGTGTCTAGCAATATCATAGTTGTATCCAGCCTTTTTGAGTGACAGAGGTTAAAAATCATTCCAAAGTACAGGACACTATTTGTACAGTTGTCACTATTATAAAGTTTTCTCTATGTACAACATATTGCCAGCTTCAACGTTTCCAAACTCGGGGATTTGATCATAGAAGCAGTCTTTCTGTAACTTCTACAACAAAAAGTAAACCTGCCGCAACAGAAACTGTCTGGATGGGGCTTGCCCAGCCAACCTCTCCTTTTCACACAAATTCCATCAAACTGAGCCTCAGACAAGTATTAAAAAGAGTACTACGAATAGTTCAGTTTCAGCTGTCCTTTTTGTCTGAGGGCAAGCTAACAAATGTATCTGCAAATGGAACCTAAGGTAAGCAATATCTAATATAATGGTTTGATTATAAAATAGGGCTTTTCCTCCTCTTAGAGTGGTCCCCTGTTGCACATTATGTATTTTTGTAGGGACAGTAGAGAAGCTGTGTAGGCTATTTTAGCTAAACATTTCTTTTTCCTTGGCTTAGGAAAATATGCATCTTCAGAAATATGCTAACAGAGTGAAAAAAGAAAATTTTTTAAAAAGCAAGCTAGATATGACGTAAAAGTTTCATCTGTTGTAGGAAGCTTGGGCTAAGGAATGTCTTCTGTTGGTGCTATTTTACATCTGCATGCTAAGCCAGGAGGTGAGCTCATCTCAGCAGTCCTTAAGGACTTAGTACTTTTTCCCTTAATTTCTTGTGGATGTCATGGGGAGCAGCGAGGTTGTGTATGTTTTCCCGCTGAATTAATTAACTGCATAACTCTGAGTCTGCCAATTAATGTTAACTTCTGAATATATCAGGAAAGGCAGATAATTGTGTCATGCATTACTTACCGTCTTCAGGGGCAACTTCATATTCCTTATCTTCCAGCACTTCATAGTCAAAGTCTAGCAGGTCTATTGGAATGGTGTATTTTCTGGCATAGTTCTGCTGTGCACCTGTTAAGAAGGCTTGAGTGAAGAAGAATCCTGAAATCCAGAAGACTGGTGGATTTCCATTTTCATACCACAGCTGTAGCAGCAAAAGAGAGGAGGAGAAAAGAAAAAAACAACTGCCTTTATTTTTTTTGTTAGTATTGAGGAAAGCAAATATCTTCTAGAAGAACAGCAAAAGTAGTTTCTCCCTGTGTGAATCCAGGATTGTCTTTGTCTTTCCTGAAAGCAGCGAACTTTGGAGATGGCCACATCTTTTTAAACAACTTGTTTAAAATGTCACTAGAGCTGGTTTTTTTTTTTTTTAAAACAACAACAACAACAAACCAAACCAAAAAACCCAAACTAACTAAGTAAAAAGCTCCCTCAAAGAAAAAAAACACACAGAGAAACAACCCAACACTGTTGCCTGGAAATACTTAGCTTACGTGAATGACTTGGTCTGAATAAGTCTGTTAAACAAGCATCATCCTTCTAAGTTCATCACCTGAGTGTTCAATTCTCCTTATCTCCCTGGTTACTGAAGCTGTTCAGCCTTCACCTTGGTTTGTCTGTACAAACAACAGATTTTTTGCAGGCTCTGGAAGGGTCACAATTCCCTTCCAGGGCCAAAGTCACATCTTCTGTGTACAGCAAGTTGAAGAGAAGGAGGGATGATTCCCTCACAAGGAGAATGTGGCCTAATTAAACTTCAGTTGATTTGGCAGGGTGGGAAGGTTTTTTTATTTGTTTGTTTGGAGTTGTTTTCGTCAATAGCTTACAATTTGGAGGCCTCTGTAATAAAAATGATTTTCAAAAATGCCAAAATTCATTGGATTTGGTTGTAACATATGTGAAGTCTTGCAATGGTGACTATTGACTCCATGCAAGGAAACATTTTCTTGACTGTTGCAAGCATCAGTTTTGAATCATGTCAGAAAAAAATTTGCTACGATTTTTTGCTGCAGAGAGTTACAACGAAGACAACTAATCTAGCTGTCTCTACCAGTAGGTAGTTTTCTTCCCAATAAATAAACATCCTCATAGACACCAGCAGTTTTCTGTTTGTACAAGTTTAATTTCTGTCCTGGCTTCTGTTCAAGAAATGGCACTTTCGTTCTTTACACATTGCTGCCAGGATTACTACAGATGACAGTGGAAGTCACTGAGGTGACTCCAAAAACATAACATCAAGTTTCTCTGGAAATGCAGATTTTGGTAACATCCTTCCAGACCTGAAACTGGATGCTTTTGATTTTTTTTTTTAATTATTATTTTTGTTCCTAGATATTTTATCTTGGAACCTGTTCTTACAACTGGTAGGGAGTAGGCAACCTGTGACTGGTTTTCCTCAGTTGATTGAGATTACTAAACCAACAGCATGGTACTGAGGCTCTATATATTTAACGTCAGTTTTAGGAATCTGCAGTCTTACAGGTGGAGGAACCCCACTGATTCTCCCTAACTCAACCAGCTTTCTTCGCCAGAACTCTACTGAAAGCCTGGTATTTGACTTTAAGATTTTGTGTTAACATGTTTTACTAAGTTGGCTCACTGGAAAAGAAATGCAACAGTATTTTTCTAAGTTCTGACTTAATTAACTTCATTACTAGCACCAGATCTAGATGCAGCTTAAGAGGCGCTTAGTACATTCACTTCAGGAGGCCAGTTCTGTCAGACAACAGTGCTGATGTCCTGCAGCTCCCTTTCAGAGGTGAAGGGGATGCGGCAACATGTGCTTCATTAAGATGCTGCTACAGCTCTACAAAACAGATGCACGAATGAACTGAACTTTACCTGTTAATTACTCAGGGGAAGTAATTTGTGTGTGTGCTCTCTTGTGGAGAAGTCACCTGATGTCAACAGACAAAAAGAAATCTGTATAAAGGGGGTGTGCTCACCTGCAAGAACTTCAATCTGTTCAGGAAGTCAGTCACGTAGCTGCCCAGAGGCTTGAGGCTTGGGTAAGACTTACTCATCCATAGTCCTGGAATTTTGCCGTTCAGAATGCTGTTGACCACTTCTTCCAGTTCAGCAGACATCACTACTAGCCCCTACAAGAAATTTTGGAAAGGAAGATGTCAAAATGCTTTGCCTAACAGCCGTGCTTTAATGATCAAAAACCAACTTAACTCTTTGTCTGACAGATGTGATGAACTTACTGGCTAAGTCAGACAGGAGCAACACTGAGAAGAAGAAGAATGGACATCCTAGAGTTCATCAAAAGTGACTGCTGTCTTCAGTCTGATCTGGTAGTTTGTCACTAGACTGGTCAGGGAAAAGGTCCATGGCCTATTTTGGAGAAATCTGCCCATACTGGAATATTCTCCCTTGTCATTCTTCCTCAGGAACATGGTTTTCCCAGAGCACTTCTCAGATTTCATAACTATAAATGCTCTTTTTTCTTATTATTATTTAGAGTTTCCTCAAAACAACATTGCTGCCAAGTGCCTTATTCTAAAGTGGCAGACTTTTCAGCTTGTACAAGTACAAAAAAAAGTACAAGCTATTAAAAAAAAAACAACACAACTACAAGCTTTTTAAAGCTTGTTTGGCTTTAACAGGGAGAGGGGAGCTGTTTGGTTTTTGTTTTGTTTTTAATGCCTTATCAGCCTTAAGCTATAATACTATAAATAAAAATTACCCCAAACTACCCAAACTGAAAACAACATTGCTGCCAAGTGCCTTATTCTAAAGTGGCAGACTTTTCAGCTTGTACAAGTACAAAAAAAAGTACAAGCTATTAAAAAAAAAACAACACAACTACAAGCTTTTTAAAGCTTGTTTGGCTTTAACAGGGAGAGGGGAGCTGTTTGGTTTTTGNTTTGGAGGCCTCTGTAATAAAAATGATTTTCAAAAATGCCAAAATTCATTGGATTTGGTTGTAACATATGTGAAGTCTTGCAATGGTGACTATTGACTCCATGCAAGGAAACATTTTCTTGACTGTTGCAAGCATCAGTTTTGAATCATGTCAGAAAAAAATTTGCTACGATTTTTTGCTGCAGAGAGTTACAACGAAGACAACTAATCTAGCTGTCTCTACCAGTAGGTAGTTTTCTTCCCAATAAATAAACATCCTCATAGACACCAGCAGTTTTCTGTTTGTACAAGTTTAATTTCTGTCCTGGCTTCTGTTCAAGAAATGGCACTTTCGTTCTTTACACATTGCTGCCAGGATTACTACAGATGACAGTGGAAGTCACTGAGGTGACTCCAAAAACATAACATCAAGTTTCTCTGGAAATGCAGATTTTGGTAACATCCTTCCAGACCTGAAACTGGATGCTTTTGATTTTTTTTTTTAATTATTATTTTTGTTCCTAGATATTTTATCTTGGAACCTGTTCTTACAACTGGTAGGGAGTAGGCAACCTGTGACTGGTTTTCCTCAGTTGATTGAGATTACTAAACCAACAGCATGGTACTGAGGCTCTATATATTTAACGTCAGTTTTAGGAATCTGCAGTCTTACAGGTGGAGGAACCCCACTGATTCTCCCTAACTCAACCAGCTTTCTTCGCCAGAACTCTACTGAAAGCCTGGTATTTGACTTTAAGATTTTGTGTTAACATGTTTTACTAAGTTGGCTCACTGGAAAAGAAATGCAACAGTATTTTTCTAAGTTCTGACTTAATTAACTTCATTACTAGCACCAGATCTAGATGCAGCTTAAGAGGCGCTTAGTACATTCACTTCAGGAGGCCAGTTCTGTCAGACAACAGTGCTGATGTCCTGCAGCTCCCTTTCAGAGGTGAAGGGGATGCGGCAACATGTGCTTCATTAAGATGCTGCTACAGCTCTACAAAACAGATGCACGAATGAACTGAACTTTACCTGTTAATTACTCAGGGGAAGTAATTTGTGTGTGTGCTCTCTTGTGGAGAAGTCACCTGATGTCAACAGACAAAAAGAAATCTGTATAAAGGGGGTGTGCTCACCTGCAAGAACTTCAATCTGTTCAGGAAGTCAGTCACGTAGCTGCCCAGAGGCTTGAGGCTTGGGTAAGACTTACTCATCCATAGTCCTGGAATTTTGCCGTTCAGAATGCTGTTGACCACTTCTTCCAGTTCAGCAGACATCACTACTAGCCCCTACAAGAAATTTTGGAAAGGAAGATGTCAAAATGCTTTGCCTAACAGCCGTGCTTTAATGATCAAAAACCAACTTAACTCTTTGTCTGACAGATGTGATGAACTTACTGGCTAAGTCAGACAGGAGCAACACTGAGAAGAAGAAGAATGGACATCCTAGAGTTCATCAAAAGTGACTGCTGTCTTCAGTCTGATCTGGTAGTTTGTCACTAGACTGGTCAGGGAAAAGGTCCATGGCCTATTTTGGAGAAATCTGCCCATACTGGAATATTCTCCCTTGTCATTCTTCCTCAGGAACATGGTTTTCCCAGAGCACTTCTCAGATTTCATAACTATAAATGCTCTTTTTTCTTATTATTATTTAGAGTTTCCTCAAAACAACATTGCTGCCAAGTGCCTTATTCTAAAGTGGCAGACTTTTCAGCTTGTACAAGTACAAAAAAAAGTACAAGCTATTAAAAAAAAAACAACACAACTACAAGCTTTTTAAAGCTTGTTTGGCTTTAACAGGGAGAGGGGAGCTGTTTGGTTTTTGTTTTGTTTTTAATGCCTTATCAGCCTTAAGCTATAATACTATAAATAAAAATTACCCCAAACTACCCAAACTGACTCCTTCCTGCCTTTTTTTTTTTGCATAGCTGTACCTTTTGATTCCTACTGAGAACCAGCATTGACTTTAGTCTGTGATATCTTAACTGGAATCCTCACCAGCAGTAATTTGCTGTTTGAGGTGTTGAGGAGATTTGCTTTCAGCTGTAAGAAATTGTGCAAGGTGCTTCAGTCTCTCATGCCAGTGAGGCAGAAAAACAGATGCGAACTTGGTTACTGTTTGTCTTATTTGCTAGCAAATCTGTAGTTAAAAACTTTCTGGTTTGGTTTCTCTACAGCAGGCACAACAGTACTTTTATACTCCATTGCACTCCTAGCAGTTTTAAGATACAGATCAATAAATCGGTGTGGGATCCAGATTCTTGCATTTGACTGACCAACCTGAATCAGACTTCAAGGTCAGTTCTGTGAGGGATTTGCATTAATCGCTCAGAGATGGAGTCTGGGCTCTAGGTATCTGCCTTGACAGGGTCTCTTCAGCTCACCTTTATTGCTTTCTGGATGTTCACACACGAGTCCCGTATTGTCTGCAACAATTTGTTAAAGCGGCCCATCTCTTGGACAAGCACAGTATTCATGCTTTGAGTATAAGTGGTTGGATATCTTCTCATTGCTGTTTCAATGTCAAAATTTGGAGGAAGTTTGCTCAGGATGTCACCTGTGACTTCATGAACAACTTCATCGGTGGATTTTGCACCACCACCAGATGCCTTACACTAGAGAGAAAAACAAATTTGGATTTATTTTGAGAAAAAGAAAAAGAACTTAGGACAGCAAGTATCTAAAATGCAGCGAAGTAGAGCTGGTATAAAGGCATTCTTTAAACGATCATTACAGTTCCAACCCTCCCTTGTGATTGAAATTAATTCGTTTCAGAATTCTCTATATTATTGCAATAAATTAATAGCTTAGATCTAACAAAATCTGGTTTCCTACAGATTTGCATCTCTCTCTTTCCCCCCCCCTCCCTGAAATCCTGCTTCCACTGCCACAAGATTGTCAAGCAGAACAGTAATTTGGCCAGAATGGAGATACAACATAGTACAGTACAGTAAAAACTGAAAAAAAGTCTGAACATACTAATGTGGAGATGGAACAGGAAGTTATGGTAAGGTGATGTGTGACGTATTACATACCTGTGTAAGAAGAATGTTATCGAATAACAGTTGTGTTTCTGACTGATCCTTGGTAATATCAGCATTTGCGTTCATTCCAAATACCTCTGGGGAAGGATTTCGTGGAAGTGTCTTCGTATACTCAATATAGCTCTCGTACTGAAAAAAAAAACAAAACCGACTCTAAATTTAAAAGGAGACAGAGAAAAAGCCAAACAGCCCATGAGAGGCCACCAGCTCTGTGTCAAAACCACTACAAACTTTCCTGGTGTAATGAATACAGTGTGTAAACTAAGAGATAAAAGGAAATACAGGGGCTGACTCTTACAAATTCCTTTGGCCCTTGCCCTGTAAGCAGGATTGGCTTGGCTTAAATAATTTCTGACATCACTTTTGACGGTTGTTGGAAATACTCCTACAAAATACGATACCCACTGCAGGAGGCTGCAGCCCCTTTCTGGGTCTGCTGCTTGCCAAGTGTCTGTGAAGGTCTTTTGCTGATGTGGAACATCGTTCTCCCTTGTGATCAATTCAGCTGATTCCTGTGTCCTTTATGCCTCCAGCAAATATGCTCAACTCACCCGCTTATGCCTATTTTATAACGCTTTTAACTTCAGCAGGCTGGGTTTCTCCCTGATTGTCCCCTATGTGTGCTGACTCACACAGAGCAAAGTCAGTTCATTTGGTAGTACTTGGGGTGGTTTTTCCCATCATTTCAATTCCTTAGAAGTTGCTGAACAGGATCTAATAGAATGTGAGATGAAGCCACGAAAGTGAGCAGCAACAGTAGTAAGCACTGAGGCACCTATCAATGTCAGTAAAGATAGATGTATTTTTTTAAAAAAAATAAGCTGTTAGTAATTCCGTTGTTCAGGATACTTACATCTCCTTCAGGAGGAGCAAAATAGAGGCCACTTGGATCAAATTTATAATCTACATTTGTAATTATTTCTGAGGAAAAGAACATGTTTAGAACGCTACGCAGCGTACGCCGATCCCAGTCATCAGTGACTCTGCCACCATAATTACATTCTCCAGTCATATAGCGAAGAGCATCATATGGCACCTCCTGAAAAAAATGCAAGACCATGATCTGACCTGCAGCCCAGCACTTCTCTGGGCAGCTATGCTGGTATCATTGTACTTTCTTTGGAAGTCATCCAGAATTTTCACTGGAAAGTTTAAAAGCTGTTATTTGCTTCTGCTGGTTCATGCTTGTACCATTGATCTCCTGATCTTCAAATACTTCAATAATCATCTATCAAGTCACCCAGCTTTGCTTCTTTTGAAGAATAACAGCACCACAAATTTCCATAGTAATGCAGCTGGAACTCCCTGAGATTTATGAAAAACTTATGGCTATACATAATGTGTGTTGTCACAGGGCCATAGCTGTGCAAATAATTATTTACAGGAAGTCAGGGCGAGAGTGGGTTATACATTGAGAACTACGATAAAGCAAACCAGCTGGAAAAAAGTACCAAGAACTCTGTTTACTACATATCTGGCAGGAAAAAGACGCTTCCCTCCCTGCTAGGCGCTACATTTGCTCATAAGCTTTGGTCACACAAGGGGAGGAAATCCTCCCCAGAACCCCCTTTGCTCTCCTGCAGCGAAAGAAACACACACCTTCATTAAGTTGCTTTCTCCTGCTGAATCACAATTGACCTACTAACCACACTGAGAACCAAAACCACTCCAGGCTGACAGTGGTTGAAAATAACACCCTCCCAACTGCCCCCAGCCATCACTGTAACCAATTTGGGCTACAGGGAGTTGCTGAGGAAGCTGGAACATAAAGAAGTGCCATGTATTGCCAGCAAAATCCAGAGAGGCTTCTACAAAATACTGCTGAGCTCTGTAAACAGGGACGAAAACATCATCTGCCAAATTTGCACAAATAAATGAAGGTTGTTATTAATCTGCACCAGTCCAGGGACTGGTATTATCCCTGTCATTGTGTAAATCACAATTTGCAATTAAGTATTTTAGTATGGTATTTCACAGCTTGCAGTAACATCGCCAGGAGCTGAAGCCACAGCTCCTGCCCAGACACAGGGTAAGATTCCAATGAACAAGGCAACCCTATAGAACAAACACTGCTCTATTTTGCATGGCAGAACTTCTAAATGGTCATTTGAAAGCCTCCCATGTCAGTTCTATACTGCTCGAGGGACACTGACCACTGACAAAGAATGTGCTCAGCCCTACTGCAATCAGACCTTGGTTTCTCACTCCCTGCCCCCTCTGCACTGTTGCTGTGGAGCAGCATTGGGACATGCATGAACAGTCCCACAAAGCGTCAGCAAGGCCCAGTGACTGCTGCGAGAGATTCCTGTACCTCATACTGGTTAAGGAAGATGTGCAGCTGCTGCACGCTGATGCGGAGGTCAGTCTCATTGAACTCGTATGGAATGTTCCAACCCAACGGCCCAAAATTCCGCCTTTCTTGCACCAGCGCGTGGAAGAAGCAGAGGCCGTACAGCAACGTCTTGAACTCAGCCTTCAAAACAAATGCATCACCATTAAGAATTCACAGCTAGTTTAAAGTGTTTTGTTTTTCTCACCCCCTGTGCAGCAGCGCTCTCTCTGAGTCACTGCAGAGCCACCATTTCCTTCTCCAGTAACACACTGGTGATGAGTCAGGGGCGGCTTTTCTTGACATAAGAAGGCTTCAAATTGTCATAAGCATCGGTTCGAAATATTTTCTTAAACCAGTGTGAACCGTCAAAGTAGTTTCATTTTTAAAGCTATATAATCACATGTATGCGATACACATGACACATACAATGATGTGTAAGAGAGCATGGACCTATGACTGTTCTTTTACACCCTTGTTGTATAAAACATTGTTCACACACTATTTCTGCTGGTTTTTTTCTCTTCTCATTAAAAAGATAGATTTCAGGCTTTCAAAGAAAAACCTGAGGAAGGGACTTTTGGATTGTTTTTCAATTGAGACCATTTAGTTAAGCATATGACCTCATTTAGAACAACCATATTAATTATAGAAAAATAAAATACTGTAAAATAAGTTTGCAATCAGACATCTAAGTATTAAAGAGCGGTTAAGATTTTTCCTAGTCTTTTTTTTTTTTTTTAACTAGAGAACTGTGAGGCATAACACAAAATCTCAACTGAAGGAGACTAGCAATAAAATAAAAATATAATTTACTCCACTATCGCCACTAATCTAAACCTGTTTCACTGCAGTGGATGACAACTACTTAATTTTGGAGGTATTTTCCCTCAGAGCATACAGACACCATCATCAGGGTCTGCTTTAACTGATAGACAAAGTTCCAATACATTACTAACAGGCTTTCTGCAGCTGTTGAAAAACTCAGGATCAGATATTGGATCCATCAGGTATGAACGAATTATATTGGCCCGTAAACCTTTCGGTGCTTCATTAGTCATCTTCACTCCATTCTGAAGCACAGACACTGGGAAAGTGGCAGATGGGTAACTGGTGAGCCAAATTCGGAAATCTGGATGGGTTGTATCAGGATTTAGCTCCTACAATAAACACATATTACAACAGGCAATTGGAACACACAACAGACTCATATATACCTCATGTGTTGCAACCGTTAAAGCAAATTTTTAAAGTGGGAAAATACACCAGTCCAAAGTTTAGTTTCTTAAATGCTTATATGTGATTATAGTGAAAGTCACAGTTATGAATGACAACTTCCCTTCTACGGCTGGTCTATTTTTATTCCAGACTTCAGTATTTTGAACTAAACTTTGTCCTCTCTGGGCATGTTTGTGGAATAGATGCCCAAGGAATGGGCCAGACCCACGACGTTTGTCAGCACTTGTTACTCCAACAGGCAGAAGTAAAAAGACTCAACAGGTGACAATGACCCTTATCTCATGGGAACCAGCATGAAGGGTGCTAAGCTGGGCTGGTTGGATAAGACATGCCTTCTAAAGTAGTTCTAAGAAGAAGACAATACTTATTTTACCTCACAGACTCTTTCCAGTGTTGGCATCCAGGAACTGGCCAGGTGGCAATTCTGCAGAACAACCCATGTTCCTTCCTTTACTGCCTTCTCTATCATCTTCATGGCGATCGGGCCTTGGCCTTGACCAAGTGACAGAGAACTCAGCTTTGTATCACCGTATCCCTGCACAGAGAAAGCGTACAATAAGTAAGAATAATATGGCATAAATACACTAAAACTTCTGGCATGAGAGTTCACACCTATATGCATTCTTGAAATATTTAATGTACAGTATATTTTAAAATACAGTTAAAAGCTTTTTCTTTGTGTCATTCCAGTTGACTAAAACCTCATATCTATCTTCCAGTGAAAAGCTCCAACCACACATCTCTTTAATCCAGAACTGCAAAAGTCTGACAGTTGTAAAATACTCGTAAAAACAGCATCCTCGTAAGGATGTAGACAACCCACTACAGAATGCAGGCTACATTTACAGCCCACTGGTTGGAGACTTGAAGTATGTCTGTCATTCTCAACAGCACAGAATTCTGACAGAATAATAGCCAGGAAATGCAAGAATCAAAGCCATCAAAAATCCATATTTGAATTCTGAGGTGCAGATGCCACCTACGATCTTATATTACTACGGTGTTTTTTGATTAAGTAATATATTACACATCACGCTTATTAGAAAAAAAAATACTATAAAGTCATAAGGTTCCTTAAACTGAATGTTTACACTAGTATGGTTTTCTTCTGTTTTTCCATTTTAGATTACGCAAACTGATTAAATAGACCACGACATCACTGCATTATAAAATATGCCAAATATATTTAACATATGATTCCTTATGACCAATAGACAAATTGTTCATTCCTAAAAACAATCCACTTGCATTAATTAGTGCCTTGTGTTAAAGAGAACCATCAGATCAATTTCAACACGTTTTTGCACGGTTCAAAACAGGTTTTTGAGCTTACTTTGGCATTTCAACTTGTACTGAGATGAAGTTCTTGCTTCATACAAACATATGGATGTGCGCACACACAAACATCAACTATATTTAAAAAGTCTGGAGATATTGACATACCTGATCATCAGCAAACTTAACAAGGGCTGCCATGGGGTCAGCACCAGGAGAAAGTACAAATATCAGTGGTGCACAAGAGTTACTATCAGAAAATGCTTTGGACAAATCAAATGGAGGTGGCTCAATAAATGGACGTCCCAGGTTATGAATGATAAATTCCTGCACCATTGGTATTATCTAAAAAAAAAAAAAACAAAACCCAAAAAACAACAAAAAACCAAAAACCTAGAATTAAAAGTGTCCTCATTTTGTGTAAGCATTAACACAGATCACTAAACATTTTAATATATATTTCAAGGACAGTATTCCTGCGTATAAAATGAGATACAAGTGCAATCTCAGAGAAATCCATGATTTAGCAAGTGTAAATCCAGGCAAAAAATAGGCTCTAAGCTTGAAGATGCTCTAAGCTTGAAGATGCTCTAAGAGGGCTGAAATCAGAAGTGCTTGGCAGAAGATCCTTCCTCTCACTTCTGTCACCACATCTGGACAGACTCACACGCTGCTATAGGAAGCTGGATTTTTTCTGCACTTAGGCCACCTGTATTATGGAAAGAATGTCAAGTTTCAGGTCCAAATGCAACACCTTTCAAAGGTGTGACGATCTTGGGTAAGAAAACTGCTGTGGACAGCAGTCTTGTACACACTGGTGTTTAACCTTCCTGCTGAAGTGAACTGGGCTCTGTACCAACAGGAGAGACACTTCTAAAATGACCACTTAATGCTTTGATCTTGTAAATCTTTACAGATATAATTATTTTAAATGTCACCATTCATTCTATCTCTGGACACAGTCTAGAATATTTTGCAATAACCACCTCCCTTTTAAAGAAATGAACTAGTATTTGCAAATGAGATACTAAGATTTCATCTCTGAACATGAAATTCAAGAAATACAAAAGGTTTCAAATAGCAATGTTAATTCAAACACTTTGGTCACAGTCAGGTATAATATTTTTTAAAATGCTATCTGTAAAATTGCTATATTTGTAACTAGAGGTTTTACCTCCCATGTTTGACATTTTGATAATAAAATCTGTAATTTGATACTGCATTAGTGTAGATGCTTTCAGTTAATAAGTATATAGTGTGACTGAATACACAGAATGTGGCATAGGTGAAAAAAGTTCCAATACTTAATTTATCTTGATTGTCCTGCTCATCGACTCACCTGTGTCTTACTTTCGAACTTAACCTTTGTCATTATACCCAGGTGTGGACTAACAGTAGTCCCACTAGCCTCTGATTATATGAAAAATTGTCTGTGCAAATTCTGGTTTGTAGTAGGTTGACTTTTTTTTTGGAATAAAGATTCACAACTATGAGCATCTCTTGTGATCTGTGCTATATTCCATCCTTACAGCTGGACGGACTCAAATCAGAATAGTTCTGCCTCAAAACACTTTCCATAGAACAAAATGGATCTGTGTGTCTGCAATAATTGCTACCTTTAAGCACCTACATTACCTGCACTCCTCCTTACCCTTAAATTATCTTCCTAGGTCAGACAAAATTTACCATAAATAGTGTCATCCACAAAAAAAGCTGTAGGAGCAAAAATAGCAGGTGTACTGAAAAAGGAAAGTCACAAGGTTTGTCAGACAGCCTCAAGGACGAGGAGCTCGGGCAAGTTTGGTGTGTGCACAGCAACTTAACAAAAGCTAAAGACCTACCCTTCTGTTTCAAGAAGTTTTTCCATTACCATTTCATACTTGCTGTTTTTTTGAAATCTCATTAATTCCTTTTCCGTTTATGACTGACTGGGGTAGAATGGTTGTAGACAACAGCTGAAATGCATACTTGCGAATACTTTTGGTTTCCAAATGGACACACCTTTGTGGATAAGGCAAAAGTTTTGTACGTACTTTGTCAGGTCGCAGGCAGCGAATGATGAGCATCCTTTGGAACTCCCCCAACTTGTCTTGCCACTCTCCAGGAAAATTCTCATGCTGGGGATCCTAAAAACATACGTATTTCAATGTTCTTTAAAGCATGGAAATAATGGAAATAATTGTTTTTTTCACACATATCCAGGAAAGCAGCATGCCACATAATAGCGCGAAAAGGCATCCTCAAAGTATGCTAAACAAATGTATGGAGTTACAAGGGACAGTGTTTGCCTTAAGTTTAGCAAATGTCACTGTCACCTTATCACTCCAGGTTTTGTTGTATTTTTTCCCTCCAAATTCAATTCAAATCCTGACTTGCTATTCAGATGCCACCTGACAAACTGGCAATAATCTACTATTACATACCATTTGCTTAAATATTTACATTCAACTATGTAAGAACCATGCACTTTCTTTTCCCTGAATATTTTCCATGTGTTAATTAGCTAGGAATGCAAGCAATCATGGATGTTAACATACCATGCTGTCATACACCAGTTTCCATCCATCCTTCAGTCGCGTAAAATCCTCACGAATATTTGTGAAACGTGACAAATCTTCTAGTCGACAAATTTCATCCCACGATTTTGGAGGAAGCCAGGTACATGGATTAGAAAAGGGATTGTCCAAACCTATGCCTCCAGTCAACAGAAATTTCCACTCATCCTCATCAATCTGCAATAAAAAACCATTGTTCTTAGGACTAAATAAATAACATCTATTGGTTTTAGTAAATTATGTGGGAAATCAACACCTTTATCTGAATTCTTGCATTAGTTGAAAAAGCTTCTATATCACTACTAAAAGCTTATTTCCAAAGTGTTCAGAATCTGGTTTTCAGTTGAACAAGAATTCAAGGAATCAGGAAACCAAGATATGAGCCAGTCTGAAGATTTATCTGCATTCCTAACTTTGGGAATGAACAATGTTAACTGACTGTATTTTTACACCCATTCTTCAAATCCCAAAATGTTGAAGGAAAAAAAATACTGGAAATATTCGACAGAACCATGCCTTTTGCAGCCTTTTCCTATAATGCAAGTCTAAATAGGAAAACAAAAGATCAGCCTATCACATGTCTCATTGCTTTCACAATACTCCTTTATCTCAAAATTTCTTTGATGGCTTGAATTTGTAAATTGAAGTCCCTATGATAGGAGAACAGGGTCCCATGATTATTACTGTCAGCTCTTGAAGGAATTCACTTCTATTCTCTATTCTCTGAGATAAAAATTTCAAAAGTTTCTAAAATCTGAAATATTTACACTGAAAGAAACAACCCCAAGTAACTGTAAGACTGTTCTGAGGAAAATATCAGTCACATACACGTGAATTTTTAAAAATCCTGTAAAGAAATATTTTTAAAAGAATTACTAGAAATCAATAGAATTCAGTTGGTACAAGTGTTTGATTGTGAGGAACTCTATACAGAAACAAACATATTTAGCACCTTACGTGAAAAAGATTAGTAGCTTCTTAAATCAATGCTTACAATTCATTTTGATATGCTCTTAGAACTTCATACATTACAGTAAAGTTTTGCAAAGTGTTCACTGTAAGAGTAACTGGCTGGGCTCTGCTTTGAGTAATGTGTAGAAAAACTGTTATCATCCAGCTCAGCTTTGTCATAACAGTTTGTCATAGATTTATTTCATTCCAGAGAATCTTTTTCCATGCTTATAATTGCTTCTTGAAATGAAAATATAACACCACAAAATTGAGGCTTAAATAATACAATTAGATATAAACTTATCTTTCTATTCTTATCCTGTATGTTCCTATGAGTTTGTATCTCATATCAAAATGCGAATTATTTTTAAATACTGACCAATCTTTCATATTTCAGGAGATTCACAGTCAGACAAAAAGAGAAGAGCAGCTTGTCCTTTTCAAAGAGGGAGCGACAGACATTGACATAAAGTGAGTAAGTAAAATGATCCTTGAGAATCTTCAACCTACAGGTGTTGGAAAAAAAAAAATCTTCCATTAATATCACTCTAAAGTTGTGCCCTCTGGAAACCTGTTACAAACCATTCACATGTCCTTTATTCTAATAAACTCTCCAGTCAATTACCCCAAAGCAATCATTAAATGAATGTACCATTGTGAGAGCAAAACAACATGAAAAATATCTCAGTAACACATGATTTTCGGAGGAAGTGAGAGCTTCCTTTTGGGCCAAAATCAAAACTATTCACTTTCCAAGGTTATCTGAAATCTGTTTCCTATTCTACAGAGAATTTTCCTTAATATGCTGTAATACAAATTCAGTTAGAACTCCCTTATTTATTACCAATCATTTCTTTAAACACAAAAGCAAGGAGGCCATCTGTTGTTTTATAAAGGCTTAAGAGTTGGAATACCTTGAATACCTAGTCAAAATAAGGAAAAGTCCCTTGGGGTGGTTAGAAATGCAGTGTTTGAATTTGCACAGCTACCTCAAATCTTCCAGAGTCACCAGTCCCTTCGCAGGGAGGTACGCAGAGTGTGTTCCTGCAGTTCAGACATGGGGACCATTCTAAAACCTATGTGTGATCCATTAGAATTGAAAAGTGGAAAGCTTTCGACAAGAGATAAGATTGAGAGCAACCTATGTTTGATCCATGTCTCCTTTTTAGTCTTGTGTTTCAATCTAGATTTGTTTTCTTCCATTCAACTGACAAGAAATAGACCATTTTTAATATTATTATTGTAATAAACACTCCTGGTTTTGTTAGCTTTTTAATTCATTTCAAAATTAATGATTGCTTATCAGTTAAACAGATATAGACACAATTTATACACAAAATAGTGACACAAAGATGGCCGTGCAACAAAATGTAAACTCTTCTCAAGTTACAGAAGTAGCATGGTTTGCATGAGAGAAGAATGATCAAAAAAAAAATCTCAGCAGGGGCTGCATTAAAAAATATCTGACTCGTGAAGACAGCCCAAGACAAACAGTCTGATGTGAATTATTAATTCAATGAGAATTTTCTGAGTCCATCTTCCTCTGCCTTCACTGGGCAAAATTATCAAAATGGGCTTACAGCAATCACTCCTTAGGGATGCACACTGTCAGCTGGGATTCAGCTCCTGTATCTTTATATTCCTGCTGACAGGAAGGTTCTGACCGAAATTGAGATTATTTCATTTATTGCTTACTTGCATTTACACACACAGGCATACAGGAGGTTGAGATATAAAAGAGTAAGATTTAAAGTTCATGAGTTAAGTTTACAGAAAACAGATTGCCTTATTGGTAAAGGCTACCTTGAATGCAGTTTCAAACATGACACCAAAAGATTAAACTCTGAATGAAACGATTAGTAGCAATATGTTTGATAATACAGTTATGCTAGATTAAGAGTGGTCAGACCTTGTCTAAATTCTAATGAAAAAATATCCTACCTAACAGTATGCCACTAAACTGAACTCTATATATTAAACTACACATTAGGTACTGCCTTGCCAGGTACTACAACTTACTCATATTTAAATAAAATACGGACAGTAATAGCTAATTCCCAAATGGCTACTTGCAGTATTAACTAGAAAAAATTTCTATATACAAATTGGGAGAGCAGTTTCCGTCTCCCATCCTTTGTTCATTTGAGGAACATGCAAGTAGATAAGTAACAGAAGCAATGCTCTGTGATTTGAAGATCAAATAAAGACACTGAAGTAGAATTTAGTAACTGATGTGACAGAGTACTGAAAAACTTTCTTTAAACCATCTCTGTGTAGATAATTCACTTCAAGGGTATATTTTGAATCATCTGAATGGGTTCATAATAGTGAAGTCCATCAAATGTGAAAAAATTTCAGGTTATTAAATATTGCACTTTCTCCTGTTCTCATGAACAAGCTGGAAGAAGGAGGGACACCTTCAGTATAAAACAAGAATCAAACAATTTTAAGTGTTTGGGTTCAGAATTGCTGCCTGGCACACTCCACAACCAAGAGTTCCAGTCACAAGACTTCGTTCTCCCTCACCAGTTGTCTGAAAAAGTTTTTTGCCTGTTTCTTGAAGACATACGAAGTCACTACATGAAAGGAAATGCAAAATCAAAGCAGGTGAAGCATTTTTATGTAAGTGATACTTAGTAATTTCACACACAATCACTCAATAGAAATAGTAAAATGTGTTGCACTTGTAATATATTGTACCATTTGGTTTCTTTGAATAAATTATTTTCCAGAAAACAGTATCTGACATACATATGTGCCAAAAAACATTTCAAAGTATACTGTCTGAGAGTATAGACTTTGGAGAAATTATAGTAACATTTCTGGACTAACTATGAATAGATCATCAATTCCAAACGGTGAAATTATCACTCTTACCTTGATTGTAAAACTTCTGATTGCTCTGAATTATCTATAGACATGATGAAAAGGTTAATGAACCACATGAGTGAATACTGGTACATGGGCTCAATGTTGGCTAGATCAGCAATCGTAAAAAACAAGACTGACGAATGGATGGCAATAGGCCGATAGCCCATACGAGTAGCATCAATCTTCTTCTCCGTCTCTTCAGCTACAGCTTGCTTTTCAGAAATCTCATTAGCCAGAACTTTGGAAGAGGACAATATCTTAATAGCAGTTTCATCCTCCAAAATATTTCCTTCTGAGGCTGAAAGAACTTCTAAAATCTTGTCTTCTATTTCTTTTAGCTGCCTAAAATATTATAGAAGATTTTTCACACATGAAAATTACAGCTGTTTTCTGTTAGCTTCTATAAAATGAGACAACATATAGCTTCTAGTCATGATATGCCCCTTCAATAGCAAAACCTTTTTTCCTCATTAAACCTTCCTTTAAATTTAAGAAAAAGTAGCCACTTTCAGGCTAAAAATGGATGGTCAAGGGAGGAAGTGACAAACCATTTGGAATACTGCACATTTCATGCCTTGACCCACAAGGAAAGATGCCTTTTGCTGTTTACAATCAGTGCAAATTTAACACACAACCATTAGTATCTAATCCAAATTGCAAGGACAGCAAATCGTATGCCAACATCATGGAAGGGACACACAAAAACAGACAGAGGACAGGACTGAGAGTTACATTTTGCAATTACACAACGCACAATTCAGCTCTTTAGCATTTTCTAATAAGACTAGAAATGGGAAACCACATCAGAAGAAGAAAGGCACAACCAATAGGAATATGAGTAAGAGTGTGAACGCAAATCAGCCTAAAAAACAGCAGAAGTCTAAGTTTGGGCAGTCTTGAATTTCCTGTTAAATCAAAAAAACCCATGGTCTCTGAAATGTATTTCCCATGATTGTATTTCCTTAAACTGCAACCTGCATCTGTCCCTAGGAAGGGAGCTTCTCTCAATACCTTTTATTCTCAGCCCCTTGAAGGATGAGGGCTTGTTTTTCTTCTTCAAGATCTGGCCTTTCTCTGGCAACTACAATTCCCAGCAGCTGATCCTGCATTCCTTCTGAAGTTATCATGAAGTTCAATAATGTCACCTGGTAGAAGAAACAGGTTTGGAAAGATAGCACAGATGCAATTAAAATGCTGCTTCATTTACAAGATGAAGTTTGTACAAGACCATGTCATATGCTAAACCAAACTTGGAGAGGAAATGAATTGCAGCTGAGGGTTTAAGCTGATGTGTTGGAAAGCAAACTCCAGTCTTAATGTGGAAAATTAAACATTAAAGGGATGTGACAAGAATTTACAGAATTCCATTCTTTCCTCTGTACATGGAAACTTTGAATATCAGTGCTTCAAGTGACCGGTCCATATAACACAAATGTACATCATGATGTCTGCTGCCTAAGTTTTCTCTCTTTAATAGCCTTGTTCACATGCAATTTGTGGTGTTACTAGTACAGGGCTATTAGTATCCTTATTACTATCCTAGAATTAGGATAGCATCATGTTCTCTTTTTCATTGGAAAGTGACTGGAAAAACACTTAGTGTTTAAAAGAATTCCCATGCCATATTTATAATGTATCTGGAAAAGCCCATGTGTTCTTGCTGAAGAAGTGACAAAATGGACAATATTTTACAGGAGAAAGGGAAGCAATAGTTTAACCAGCAGAAGGCTAGAAAATAGTTTGATGCATGGAGTTCAAAACCAAGAAAATAATCTACTTACCCATCATCAAGACTGATGAAAATATTGGTTTCAATTCATTGAAATAGTGACTACAGATTCTCTTTGGGCGTTTTTTGGTGGGTACGGATACCACTGACTTGTGTTTCAAAAGAATGTTTGCCTTGAACATAGTGATTGGTTAGAATATGGAATATAATACCTGTGAAGTTAGTTGGTTTTGATCTGCTTCTGCCACTACTGACATCTCAAAGTTGGCCAAATATTTGAGGCTTTTTTTTCATGAGTTTTGCTTGCAAAGTTAGGAAGAGTAGTATTTTAAGTTTCTTAAAATACATCACTCATAGTTTTTGTTATAGTAAGCCTCATCTGAAAAAAAATTTTGGAGGACAGATGGCATATCTGTGTTCTTGCACTGAAATGAACAGAAGTTATTTCCTTTCGTTAACTCTTGCCCATTTTCCCTGCAGCAGTACTCCTTCACTGTTGAAACAACTTCCTGTTCATTATACTGACATTCATAATGGTTTTAAAAGTTTTGATTTCAAGGTTTTGTGTTTCAGTATAGTCAATGTTGAACCACACAATACTTTTCTATAAACAGTTCTTCAAAAACAATAATAAATGAAAGGGGGAATATATCTCCCAAGCAACTTCAGAAAGACCGGAACACCAATTTCGTTCTTTAAAGCAGGAAACCAACTATTTTTTTGTCTTAACAGAAAAATAGGAATAGCTATAGTTATCAAATATATAATTCTGTAAATATATTTTCTGCTATAAAGAAGGCACAACACCAGGAATTGCTCAGACTACCATTCGTAACTAGACTACAGATAAAAATTGTGAATGTGAAAGCCTAATGTGGATTTTGCATGTGAGGTGACTATTACATTAAGTCCATGTAAATATTTTTATAATAAAAGGTGACCAAATAGCATCAGGAGATGCAGACTGGGAAAGGTGTTAAAATCAATTCATTAATTAAATTTCTGACAGTATGAAAGAATGACAGCATTGCAAGGTGAAGTGTAAGACCTGAGCAATGTCAGTGCATGATACCAGTCTTCCAGCAGCGTGAAAAAAAACCTCAGCGTTGGCAAGGGAGGAGTAAGCAAATGCCAGAAATTCTTCCTCGGTTTTAACTACAAAATCATTTTAAAATTAAAACAGACTTGCACATCCATTTTGCAAGTTCTCACCTTAACAGATGTTTCAGGAAGATAATGTGGATTTCTCATCTTAGTTGTAATATAAAAGCGGAATTCGGGAGCGTACTCTATAGTGGAATCTCCAAGACAGATGCAGATACTCCCTGACTGCTTAAACGTCTGTTTGAGCAACAGTGGCTCTAGGATAGGATCAAGTTCTTCTCCAACATTCTCCAGTAGCACTTCAAAATAACATAAGAATTAGAACGATTTTCTTGGCATTTATATGAATAATTGACTGTTCTTTTCAATACATATGTATAATGTAAATTTACTGTGTGCAAACAATAGAAATATTAATAGAGCAACATCTAGAGATAAGGTTAACATTTCTGAGAGTAACTGGCTGCTTGAAAAACGAATCAACAAAATGTACCTTTCATTTCTTTTAAATAGTACACCAATTTGCAATAAAAGCCACTAAAATGCTATCATTATTACTGCTGCCAATGGCTTAGAACAGCAGTTGAAGGCTACCATTTTTAAAAAGGGAAGTAACAACAAATTAAATGCCACACAGCACAGAAATAATTTGGGGTAAACTAAGTCTGCCTCTGTTTTCACTGTAAGCATTTGAGATCGTAAAATCAAGAAATAAATAATGGATAATAAATAATCTTTTTATTTACTTGTAGTCTGGCTAATCATTGAAAAATAGCTGGAGTTGTAACTTTGTATTTCATTAATTTAGTTCTATTTCAGGCTAATAATGACTACTTGCATTAAAGATCTTACAGAGAATATTAAACTTATTAATGATCCCAGCCTAGCAATCTGGCATTGATGCTCTTGAAAAGCCAAATAAAAACGCTACTTTTTAGAAATAACACTATTGTAATATGAAAACAGAGACATGGCAAATCTATTAAAGCAATTAAAGATACAAATTAAATGGAGTATTGTATTGTGCTAAGAAGTATCTTATAACCTGGGCTGAGGACTTCAATTATTATAGAACTAATGTGATTCAAAATGAGAAAAAAATTCTCAGTTTTCCTTAACTATGATAACACTTGATTCTCAGTGGAGTTTCATTTTTTAGCTAATTGTGACCCCTCCAGGTTCTGTAATTCACACTTTCACTAGTCAACCTACCAGGACTTCCAAACTGAATGCAATTTTCCAGTGTTGTAACAAATTGAGTGTCACTGAGTTTGATCACATGCAAATTATTGGCTTTTTCCATGTTCTTTATCCATTTGTTTGCTTGACCCTGAGGATCTATCATCAGAGGCCATCTTCTTGCATTCCTGAAGGGAAGAATACAAACTTTCAAAACTGAGGCATAAGCTCTTCAAATGTTTACCTAAAAGGACTTCTTAAGGCAATTTATTCCCTCTAGCATTAAAACAAAAGCACATCAGTTTGAAGCAGTAAGAACAGGCACATCCTTGGGCACAATCCTCAATGAATTTAACAGCAGACAGATGAATCTTAAAGGTCATTGTTTAAAAAAAAGAAAATAATTTTCCTCGTCCAAATAAAGTACTTAGAATAAGACTTGTTACTTCCTAGAAAATTTAACTGCATTTAATTTTATAAGACTTTCAAAATAAAAAGATCGCTCTGGGTTTTGAACAGCTTTAATACAGACTTATGCATGAGGGAGTGTTTTCAAATGAAAATGGACTTTTCCACCAAAGAGATGATTTAGGGTTAGTATAAAGTGAAATACATAAACAGATTCAAAGGTACCTACCTTTTAATCCCTAATCCTAAAGCAGCAACGGACACAATGAACTTCTGGATTTTATTTTTGCCATATTTAATAACTACTTCACAGAATATTTGCAATATTCTCTACCTCATGTAGTTACATTACTCAAGATATCTAAGACTAGTGACACATTGTGATTGCAAATTACAATGACAGCAAAAAACACCTCAGTTAGAACCCAGCCAGGTAGGCAAAAGTGAGAATTCCAATGTAGTCCTAAAACATTTGTATCAAGGGCCCCAGTCAGATTCCAGTTGGTTAGCAGATACAACATAGCCTACTACTCAAAGAAAAAAGCCAGCAATACCTTTTTTCTGAGATTCAGCATAAAAAGAAATCTTATGGAACTTTGGAAAGAAGGAAAAAATAGAGAGTGTTTTTTAATTTTTTTGGCAACTGCTGTCAGCTCTGGCAGCTCAGCAAGACCAAGAACCAGTCCTTACCAAGATGCAATGGAAGCCAACATTTCCCCACCTCAGTGCCAGCTCCTGGCAAGCACAGACTTACAAAGTGCTCTTGATGCTGTTATGAGCAAACTGATGTTGAGCTTAATAGTGTTAGTCCTAACTATCACGTATGTGTATTAGTGAAAAAATAATTCTGTACTCAGAAATCAGGACTGATCCCGCTTGCAGAATCTCTGCACTGTAAAACGCGCCCAAGGAAATGGGATTCCTTAGAAAACAGAATATATCTGGAGGTAGGGAGCCCAAGCACCTGAGGTTCTTTGGACTGAAAATGGAGGCTATGGAAGCAAGACAGCAGAAGTTTAGAAGATAAAGTTCTGGAAGAGAAATGTCCCATGTGTGGCAGTAGCCTGAGATTAGACACAGGATGCTAGGGTTTCCTTCTGGGTTAGTGATCACGCATTCGAGTGACCGTTTACCACCCGAACAAGGATGTCTGTCTTCCCCTTGGAGAATGAGCAAGGAAAATGCTTTATCTGGAAAGGACCCTGTCTCGCCTGCCCTTGAAGGAAGAAAGCTTCCACAGGGAAAATGGATGGAGAGATTCAGGACATGCAGTTGTAATCCACCAGGACAGCATGACATTTAAGCAGACATTCAGAAAGTTAGAGTGCGGGCTTAGTAAGCTTACAAGTACGTTGAATAATTGCGTAAATATTGATAAGGATGGATTTGCTAACGCTGTAGGTCTAGAGAAGCAAACAGAGGATTTGAAATCTGAACATCTGTTGGATGAGGCAGTAGTGTCAGCAGTCAGAGAAGACAATCTCACTGTAAGGAACAATGTTCACCAGTGGATCCAAAACACACCCAAAGGATTGCTGAGCTCCACAACTGGCAGGGGCTTCAGTGGCTTCTGAGAACCCAAAGGGAGACCCAAGGGATACAGAACCAGGTGATTTTAAGAGTCAAATGATACAAGGTGATACAGCTACTGCATACTGTAAACTGAACACAGTCAACTTACATGTTAAGCATGTCCTAAAGCAGAAAATATTCATGTCATTTGCTACTAATAATTTTGCTTGGGTTTAATTTAAAACAGGATTCTAAGATTTGAGAAAACCTCAGCCAAAACCTACAATATTTCATTCCCTCATTATGTCAAAGTTTCATTTACATATTGTTTTCAGCATATCCCGTTTCAGACTTGCTGTGTAACAGACAGGAAATATGTAAGACTGAATAACTTTAGTTATGTTTCCCTAATAACAGCCAAATACACATAGCTTTCATCAACAATAAAATCCTTCTTTATTGATGGGAATGCATAAAGAGTCACTGTGTAAGTTTGTGAATTGTCCTTGAATAGCTCTCTAATTCTGCTTTGCAAAAAATTGTTGTTATAAATGCATACATGTTAGGTACATGTTGTCACAGACTTGACATCCATTAACCTGACTATGGAAAAGCATTATAAGAATTATTTAGTCATTATACCGAAAAGAGAACCAAGAGATGGGAAATAAATTGGTAGCAATCACAAACAGAAATTTGGTTAAAGCAACATTGTTCCACAGTAAATTCAGCTTCAGCCATGCTAAGAACAAAACCTCACAGGTCCAAGGCAGCAGCAAAGCATTAGCAGCACACTGGACAGAGTGAGAGCTCCTTTGTTTAGGGTCAGAACAAACCCAAGGCCAAATTAAAATCCTAATGGCTCATGTGAGCTCATGAAGCTTCGCCTACTGTCAGCACTCAGCTCTGTATTGAACAAAACTGTCAGTGCCAGGTGCATCTCAGTCATCAGGAGGCACATTCACCTACAGCTGACCACAGCTGAGCTGTGGGGATTTCTAGATGTTAAAATATTAACATGGGCAGTTCCTGTGCTAAACCTTGTCATACAAATTACAGGTGTTTGCACTGATTGTGACACTGATAGACACCAGATGAACTCTGCCTAGACAAATGTAATTCTAGTATCTGATGGGTGCATATTAGAATTCCACATAAGAATGCAGAATCATGTTAAAAGTGAAAGGCAACAATATTAGATCTAGAGTTCATGGGATTCATATTTCCTTTCTAGGAGGAATCCTGAGAATTTGTTCCACTTTCCAAATAAGCATGAGAATAGCTTTAAATATGCAGAATTTAAAAAAATGTTTTAGATCAAACAACATATCATTAGATAAAGTCAACCTGTTTAAAGTCAATTTATTTGGATGTAGCTGAAGATAATTACAAAAGGGAAAATAAACAACAACAACACCACCACCAACCAAAAAAACAGTGTGGATTTCAAAAGGGAAAATAAAGCTGCCTTTCCTTAGCAGGACTTATTTCAACTTGTGAGAAGACTATTGTCCTACTAACCACATTACAGCAGGAAGCTAAAATTGCACCTGCTGAGCTTTTAACTCTCAATAGTATTTAGTAAATTCCAGCACTGCAAAGATGTAATCATGTCTCTGCTACGAATTAACATTTTCATAGGTTTTTTTAAGGTTCTCTGCAGACTGGACTGGGTGCAAAGAAGACTTTGCGTCTCCCAATTCATAATGCCTACTCATGAGGTCTCTACATTAACCCAAATCCCAAAGCTCTCATAGTTTTTGTCTAGGAATATGCC
The DNA here is from genome assembly GCA_013399365.1 of Pampusana beccarii. Classification (NCBI taxonomy): domain Eukaryota; kingdom Metazoa; phylum Chordata; class Aves; order Columbiformes; family Columbidae; genus Pampusana; species Pampusana beccarii. The sequence continues at coordinate 965,919 of VWYH01000879.1, read as the reverse complement.
AGGTCATTCTGCTCCAGGAGGGATCCCAGGAATGACCAATCTGTATGAAGTATCGATAGCTGGGGGAATGAGGCCCTCAAGAAAACAGACTGCAAACTGTCAGTGCAGAATCACCTTCTCACCTTTCATCCACTCTCCACAAGTCTTTCAGGGATGAGGAAGATCCATCTCTACCTGCCTGAATGGATGTGAAAGCACCTTTCCGAAATCAGAGGCTATGGCAGGAAAGGCCTCTCACACCTTTTCTTGTTGAAGCAGTTAAGAAGGACATCGAACAAAAGGCAAGAAACAGAAGAAGAAACTGCCAGAATCATCCCCTGTAAGAAAGGAGATGAGAAGTTCTCTCCATTTGGCCTTTCTGTACCTCCCTGACTGCCCTCAGGAAGAGAGATACTTGGGCCTTTGGTTGTTGTTTTGTTCCTGTGACCCAGGAAAGGCAAGACTCAGCTCATTAGTGTACAAACCAACGCTGACAAAATATCAGGGCTTTCCACACCACCATGTTTGTAACACGTGTAGTAATATCTCCTGCCAGCTGGCAACATGAATTAGGAAACTGTGTCTAGACAAGTAATCAAGACACCATCTACAGTATTTCCAATGCCATCTTAAGGAAAAAGTATGTGACCCTCATAGAAAGATTAGCAAAATTATTTTCAGTAGCTTTATAGAAACACCTTTTGGTAGCTAGCATATTTCTTCAAAATCAAGGAGCTTTAGCTTTTGAAAGGAGAATTAATTCTATATCTACTGATTGTACCACAAGAACAGCATTAAAATTCTATTCCTGAAGCATTTTAGGATGTCTTAAACTGAATCCAGTGTGCAGTATGTTTGTCAAAAAAAAGAAAGAGGAGAAGGGAAGGGGAAGGTATCATTATAGCAATCCATAGGAATTGAAAAGGAGTGGACTGAATTCACAGATTTAAAACCTTGACATTATCAAGTTACAAAGGATTACTAGTGTTTCTTATAAGCTTAAACGTTATAGTAATTTTATAACTCTAGTTGTTACAGTGGATATATAGCAGAAAATTGTCTATAAAAATAACAACTGAAAAGCATGTTGTGAGAAGCTGTTTAACGAAAATTATTTTGTTGTAATTGTTTTTGCTTGTTTTTTGTTTGGTTTTTTACTTACGAGATAATGATGCCATTATCAATAGAAAACATGTCAGAAGGCAGTCCAGCAATAGTCCAAGATCTGATTGCCACTGGTTCTCCCAGGGTATTTGTTAAGGAAAAATCATCAGAACAAGGAATGTCTTTTGTTTTACATAGCAATGTCCACTCTTTAGTTTGCATCTAGAGAAGAAGAAAACAAGTATTAACTGAAGTTCCGTGTATTCACAAAATTTTCAAACTATTAAAAAATATATATTTTTCCAACCCATTTCCTGTAACAGTTGGTACATATAAGATCACTATTATCTTCAAATGGAAAGAAATTCATCTTTCTGGACAAAACGTCTAATAAGTCTCTTAAAAATTACTTTGTATGCGATTTCTATGTATGAAATATATGTTTATTTCGTCACTGCCGTGGTATGTTTTTATTTACCATATCAGGAGTAGCCTTCTATACTACAAAATGAGTGTAGAACAAATGCAGATATTCTAACTGAAAAAAAAAATCTTCATTATTTAATGTCAGGGTAGATATAATGAGCACTTGTCAGGACTTAACCAAATGTAACCATCTTTAAGAGTTGCTTTTCACTATTCACTGTTCTCTGTATCATCTAACTCACTACAGTTGTGTAAACTATACATGTTTGTATGGTGCATAGTAATAATCAAGACACACACCTTCAAAGATGTAAACCAAAAAGTGTATTCCACTAGGAGGAATGCCTCTAAAGAAGGAAAATATACAGAAATACCATGTTCATCCGAAAGGCATAGTCTTGTATGAAAGCTTTGTATAAGCTCAAAGAAATATGCTATAGTATTCTAAACAAAACATTAGCTGGCAAAGTCTCAAACAACAAAACTCAGATATTCAGTGTTCAAGGAAATAGTCCAAGGGTTACAGACATTCCCAGAGGTGGCAAATGAAGGATCCATCAATTTGCATAAAACAAAGTTCATATTCCCAAAGCTACTGTCACTTTTTCTCTTAGGAAAACAAAAACCACAGCAGCAGAGGCAATGAGGAACCGCGTGACAGTGATAGCATCTATGCAACAATTTCTCAAAGAGACACCTCACTAATCTGTGTCTGCACAATCATCAGAGTAAGAATAAGCAACCAGGAATCCAGACCCACTGTTGCACAGAGAAAGCAACTCTGCAGTCAGACAGAATGAAAAGACACTAAAATTTTCAGTAAAATCACTATGTATTAATTTGTAGTGAATAATCATGTAGATGTCTCTGCCTCTTACGAAGATCATCTGCACCTGTAGCTACACTTGCCTGGAATACAGTTCAGCACCCCTGAGGGTGTTTCATCAAAAGTGCCCCTACCTACCCAGGTGCAATTTTCTACACAGTGCAGGATGTAAGCGGAAAAGAGAACACTCCCTCCAAATTATGTCATTCAGCACTGTAAAAACTGCTATTTATTTATGCTATAAATACTCACGCCATAAACTGTCACTCTGTGAAATTTTAAAATAGTAACATCATGGCACGGGCATTATGAAGAAAATAGTTCTATGAATGAACAGTACTGAATTTTCTGAAGAAAAATGGTCAAAGGAAGTACATTGAAGGAAAAACAGAAATAAGGATTATATCCAAATTCTGTGTTCAAATGAGATACACATTGGGTTTTTTCTCTCTCTCTTTTTTTAGCCATATTTGATACACTCGACCTGATTTTCAAAATAAATGGCTGAATTCAGTGGCAGGTTTTTGTGGTCAAAGTGAGGGTAACGTTGGCATCCAAACATTGTTGTATCTAAAGTCAGTTGCCACATCAAAAAAATCTTTTTGTATTCAGAATCCCCATTTACTTCACTATGAACTACAGACACAAATCTGCTCTGTTATCGAGCTACTGTATCTTTGTCTCTTTTCGTACAGAATTACTGCACTTTCAGAACTTGCTTAATTATGCTGCTGCTGAAATAGAAGATCATTCTGACCTCTTTGAAGTCAAGGAGAATTTAGCCATTGAATTGAATAGAAGGAACCTGAGCCATGAGATATAAAGTTACTGGCAAATCCTTTAGAGAAGAAAAGCAACAAAATGACTCCACACTTTACACTGCAATAAGTACTTTACAGTAGAACGAAGAATTTCCTCCATGAGCTTTATCAACAATACTCAAAAGCCTACAATACAGTTTCAGTTCCACTTATGAATTCTGTTAAAACATAATTTAAAAATATAAACCTTCTATTAAAAGAAAAAATAATAAAATTTAGAATTAATAAAATTTAGATTGCTACAAAACATAGGGACAAAACCACTGTAAATAATACCTGTCTGTAGCTGGATGTAAAGGCTCCTAGGTAAGCTACAATTCCTGAGGAAATAAGTATATCACCAGTCAAATTGGTGTACTGCCTTCCCAGCTGCAAAGCAGTTTCTTGCCAGCGAGTTTTCTCACCCCCAAGGCCACCAATCAATTGTTCCGCTCGCTCTAGTTTCTTGCTGCACAAGTCAACCTCAGAACAAGAAAAATTGCTGATTATATTACATGATCACTTTACACACATTTTACAAAGATTAAAAGCATTCAAGCATTATTTTCCTGTGCAGATGTTTTCTTCAGTAATTTCCATCAAATAGAAAGGAAACACCTTCTTATTATAATGGAAATGGTTAAAGAACAAAAACAATCTCAGTACCAGTACGGTATTATTCAGTTATATTTTTGCCCAAGTAAAGGAAGATGACCAGTATAACACACACAATTTAAAATAGCTCTTGATGCAATATGGAAAACATAGGCAAGGAAATGATCAAACATGCCAGATGATGATGCCAACTCTTGCTGATGTTACCACCCTCTCTTCTGGTAACCATGCAGCCAGTTGACACCACATGAACAATTGCTGGTGGAGTCTCTCCCTCCCTTCTGTTTCCAAACCCCATCAGGATGCAGGAGCAGCACTCCAAGAGCTGACTAACTACAGACAAGAATTATGACTCCATTTCAAGTGCCAACACTATTTTCATAAAAAAGAAAAAAAAGCTCAAGATGATGTAAGGTGATGTACTGCAAATCTTAAAAAAAAAAAAAAGTCTTCTAAATGTGGCCTCTTTCTGCATACATAACAACTATTTAGCAGTCAGGAACACAGCTTAACAAAAACATTCTCAAAATTGCATTAGACTTTCAAAACTTCCAATGTACTGACTCGTAAGTTCATAGGTGAATCAAACTCCCAGTACAACCACTGAAAAATTATCTCCTCACAAGAAAGCCAGTATGAGTGACTATGTAGAAGAGTGATATCACTTGGTAAATTCAGAACATCTACATTTTCTACCACTTTAAAGCATTTATTCTCCATGATTTGCCCATTTAAAAGACCATTACACCAAAATAAGAAGATGCTTATCTAGAAGTATGACTTGTTGAAAGTATTCTCAGTGAAAAGGAAAAATACCATTTGAAAAAGAAGCAAATTTTAAATAACTTGTCTGGATGTTAGTTCATCTTTTGCATCATATACCTGACTTTCCAAGTCAGCCTTCTCCTGATTCTTGGATTCCAGTGTCCGCTGGAGTAAAGCCAGTTTATCTTGAACCTCCTTCAGGTCTGCTTGTTTCTTTCTTAGACTATCCATAGCAATCTTCAATTCTCCTTCAGCTTCATTCAGCTTCAGCCTTTTGGGTGCAACATTTTTTGTCACTCTAAATAAAGTCAAAGAACATATTAAACATCTGAAGGATCCTCCCTAACTTCGGGGTTACTATTAAAAAAATGAACATGGGAGAGATGAAGGGAAACCTCAGCAACTCAGTAGCTCATGCAGGATTCCGTTCCATACTTTCATGATACCTGAAGAAAATTGGATTTTGCTTAATCATTTGTTTCTGTACTGATACCGACTGATTTATGCAGTTTCTGCATTTTTTTCTGTAATAACAGGTAATGACTAAAGGCAAAAAAGATTATGCATCCAAGCTGTGTCCCCTTTCACCACAACTGAGAATCCATTATGGATTTGTGCCATTAGAAACACAACAATAATCAATATATTAAGTAACATTCACAGACACTGTACACACACATACAGGTAACTGTGTAGACAAAATAAAAAATTAACAGCTTTCCATATCCATGGATCTTTTTTCCAGTTTTGAGGATTGCAATTTTCTACAGAGATATTTTTGTGAGGAAAACATTGGAAGTAAAGTATAACTGAAAGCATACCGTTTATCTTTACAAAAATGAGCAGCAAGAAAATATGCTAAAATGTCCCTATGCTCAGCTGAAACAGTATTAGCCTCATAATTCATTAATCCCCTCTTGCACTGCTCTAAGTTGCTCTCCTTTAAAGACCACCTTTTCAGTTAGTTTTCTAACAACTGGTACTTACAATGTTAATAGCTGTTCTCAAATTGAGAACTCTACCAAGTATGCATTCACTAAGCTTTCAGTCCAGCAACAAAATCTTCCCTCAAATGAATGCACGCATTCCCTACCATGACTGAACTTTCAAATTGCAACACTCTAAAAAGAAGTTAACTTTATTTGCCAACTGAAGAGATCCTTGCTCCCATGCCTTCCAAGAAAAATTCAGAAGTGAAAAATCAGGCTCTACACCTTAACATCAGGTATCTTATGATGGTTGGTTTGCACAAGTTTCCCACCAGTGAGACATAATTTCACATCTCTTTTGGGGTTAAACTGATCTCTTTAATCAAATTTACTTTAACCTTTTTAAAAGAATTTTTATGCATACTTACACGTCATAAAAGTCCATGGCTATGACCCACTTGCACAGACCCTCTGCTGCTGTGGAAGCATTTCGAATCTTTTCTGGTACAAACTCAGGATTTGTAAGATACCGTTTTCTTATGATGGCCATGTAAGCTGGGGGAATGTTATCCTTGTCATATTCATAAAGAGACTGAAGAAATCTGATGTCACCCAGAAGTCTCTTAGCAGGACCCCAGAAATCCTCAATTTTTTTTCCAGAACCTCCTGGATCTGGAATCCTATCTGGTTTGATGCCTTTAAGGATGCATATAGCTTCCATTACAAGCTTGACACCAGCGGGAGGGCTCTTCATGGACTTAACCACTGTAATATCCTTAAAATAATAATTAAAAAAACAAAAAAACACAACACCTTGAGAGCTCTGAACATAGGTAGATTAATTCTTCTGTTACAAGAGAAATAATAATCCTTTTTATGTCAAGATAATATTTTGCCATATACATTTGCTATTCTTAGTCAATCTTTCCAAATACACTGTGATTTCAAGTTCATAGGACAAGCCTGCATGGTCCATACATATATATCTAAATTTATTTCTAGAAAATGTTATTTCTTTTTTTTCCATTGTTTCTAGTCCTTTCTTTAAGGTGTTATGCAGATTAAACTAATACTGACATCTAAACAAAAATATCTGAAATCTAGTCAACAACCAGTTTAGAGGAAGCAAAAACTTCTTATCTGCAATTCATTTTCAGTTGTACTTTTTGTGCTCCTAATTCAGCAGTGGGCATTGCACCGCAGTGATGGAGTTCAGCTGTTCCAGTGTTACACTCGACCTTTCAGTTCAGGCTCTAACACACACTTCCAAGCTGACAGGATCACATCAGGAGTGCATTAGGAGATCAAAGAGAAAAAGGTAAAAGCTGCCTTCAACTCAGAACTAAAGATCACTGCTCTCCAGCGCAGAAAACAAATCAGTTCATATTCTGGTTAGTTATTCAACTCCCTTGGTGGGCTTAATGAGGGGAGTTGCAGCTAAAAGGAAGAAAACTATTGGGTAAGGAGTACTGACACGCTAAGAAATATTAGGAAATGAATAAGCAAAGTTTTAACTGCAAGTATAGAAAAATAATACATAAGAATGAAACACTTCTACACATATTTGTACAACTAATCAAGCAAGAGGTTTGTAAATCTATAGGTTTATGGAGAATAATCTCTCTTACTTTTTCCAAAGAATAACTCTGCATGGAAATTCAAATAGTCTTTCTAAGAGCTTTTATCACAGAATACACACTCCAATACATTCAAGGATTGCTAGAATCTTGTGTTTATCTTGCCAACTAGTGTTATATTTTGAGAGCTAGCCCATGGTTTCTTTGAGGTCTAAAACCTTAGCAATTTGGATAGAAAGCTGTATCTTTTGAGTTTGGGAACACTCATTTGTGCCACAAATAAAAGTGAAACATCAAGGCTGGATGACAAAAAGACAATTTCCTTGCAACTGTTGTTTTTCCTGGATCTACAAGGAAAAAACACACACACCCCCCAACAACAACAATGAAACAAACCACAAAAACAAACACCACCACAAAAACACAAACAAACAAAAACACAACAAAACCCAAACCCAACCAAAACCACAAGCAAAACCAAACAAACCAAACAACAACAACAAAACCCACCACCTACAACCACGCAAGTGTTCAGGAGAGGGAAAAAAAGTGCAAGTAAATAAAGCCATGGAATTTCCATGATGCAGTCAGAAAACTAGCTGATGGGATCTCCAGGGAAGGAAGTCCTTGGAGAGGATAAACAATCAAATTTATCCAGCCATTCTGGGAAAAAAATTAAGGACAAATACAAATTAACTTAATACAACCAAGGGTTGTAAGCAGAGTACAAGACTATTTTAAAGGCTAAACTCAAACTCAGCTGCCATTACAATCAATATGACTATGAAGTATAAAAATTATATAACTACAGTACTAGTAAGAAAGGGTGCTGAGGGAGCTGACCGAGGCGATCACTGAGCCACTGTCCATCATCTATCAGCAATTCCGGCTAACTGGGGAGGTCCCAGTTGACTGGATTTGGTTTGGTATGAGGTTTAACAAGGCCAAGTGCTGGGTCCTGCATTTGGGTCACAGCAACCCCAGGCAGCGCTATGTGCTTGGGGAAGAGTAGCTGGAAAGCTGCCCAGCAGAGGAGCATTTGTGGATGTGGATTGACAGTTGGCTGAACACGAGCTAGCAGTGTGCCCATGTGGCCAAAAAGGCCAATAGCATCCTGGCTTGTACTAGGAATAGTGTGGCCAGCAGGACTAGAGAAGTGATTGTGCCACTGTACTCAGCGCTGGTGAGGTCCCACCTTGAATCCTGTGTTCAGTTTTGGGCCCCTCATCACAAGAAAGACATTGAGGTACTAGAGAGAGTGCAGAGAAGGCAATGAAGCTGGTGAAGGGTCTGGAGCACAAGTCTGATGAGGAGCGGCTGAGGGAACTGGGGCTGTTTAACCTGGAGAAAAGGAGGCTGAGGGGAGACCTTATTGCTGCCTACAACTACCTGAAAGGAGGTTGTAGCATGGAGGGTGTTGGTCTCTTCTCCCAAGTAGCAAGTGATAGGACAAGAGGAAATGGCCTCAAGTTGCGCCATGGGAAGTTTATATTGGGTATGAGGAAAAAATTATTCACGGAAAGGGTTGTCAGGCATTGGAACAGGCTGCCCAGGACAGTAGTGGAGTCTCCATCCGTGAAGGTGTTTAAAAGGCATTTAGATGAGGTTCTTAGATACATGGTTTAGTGCTAGATTTATGTTATGGTTGGACTCGATCCTGAGGGTCTCTTCCAACTGAAATGATTCTATGAAAGACTGGACATAAAAGTATTAGTTGACAGGCTCCGAATACAAAAATAAAAAGCAGGTGCTTTCTAACTTCTCAATTTTTTCTTGAGACAAAATATTTTTATAGCTACAAATTTTGAAATGTCTAGCATAATATTTGATCTTGTACTCCAGAAAAATTTTGCCTTACCGCTTTTACACTAGAAAATAAAGACAAAGTAGCATTCTGCTTTTTCATACTGAAAGATGTGAAAAGGCTTCTAAATTATAAAACTGTGCAAGTATAATGTAAAATCTGAAAATGTAGATATTCCATGTCTTTGGATATCTGAATACCTCTCCAGCACGTCAACATGCAGTTAGCCCTACCTGCATTGTCAGAGTGTCCAGGGCAGCCAGGGCACTTTCTAAACATGGCATGGCTTGTGCTAAGTCAGCATCACATTCATCTTTGATGGCTTTTGCAGCCATAGCCTGCTCATTTGCAACTGCTTCATCAGCTTTCACAACTTGTTCCGTTTTGGCTACTTCCAAAGATTCTTTTTCAATAACAGCCACCATCTCATCAACCTCCTTGCTAGCTTCCCGGAGCTGAGGTTGCAGAGCCTCCAGCTCAGCCTGCATCAAGGCTACCTGAGATGCAGCAGAGTCCAGTTTCTCCAAGCCAACTTCATATCTTCTTTTCATTTTCTTCACCTTACTGAAAGTAAATAAACAGTAGCTCACTATAAAGATATTTGATCAGTACTTGGTCACTTCATTCATTGGCATCTATTCCCCAAATTTCTCACTACTCTGAACAAACTCTGCCAATCTTGTTTGATTTGCTCAACAAGCAGTAAAACTAGCAGTGATTACTTGAGCTGTAGTCTTGAGCTATGCCATTATATATACTCAGAGATTTGGATAGAGAGAAATAAGTGATCACTTAGAGGCAAACAAGTGATTGTTAAGCTTCTGCCTCTTTGTTGGCAGGAGCTACAAAATCAAGACAACACAGGAGTAACAGACAAGAAAAGGAGAGGGAGGAGATGGGGATACGCTCATAAAGATTATGAGGTGAGGTGATGTTGAAAGAGGATTAATAGAATTGGGAAAAACATTTCAGCAGCAGAATGTGAATGACTCTGGGGACAGTCAACAGTGTCAGAACCAAGAAATTCCAAAGGCATTGGACCACTACATTCAAAACTGTATTCCTTTCTTCCTGGAATTTCTTGCTGTGTGCAGTGTTTCACACAGCCTGTTGATCAAATTATGCACTTTATTGTAGTGTTGTATCTATGAGTAGGACAGGAAAGACAAAGGAACTTTCCCTCAGCAGCCATGAGAACAGAACAGATGTGCACATGCACACAGAGCTCCTTTCTGCATAGGCACAGCACAGCTGAACCCTGCTAGCAAGCCAGTGACACGCACCAACTTGGAAGCTGGTTACCCAGATGGCATCTTCCCTCCAGCCTGCAGAGAACCACATGGTAAGGAGGCTGCATTATAGATACAATGCTACCAGCGTAATTAATCAACATAGAGCAACATCGACAAGTTGATCCAAGTATCTTTTGTGAGCTCCAAGCACCAAGTCAGACCTTTTGCCCAACAAGAGGACATTTTATCCATCTACCATTCCATCAATTTAAATTAACTAAGAAGAATTCACTTGTTATGTTCAGATTATCTATAAGAGACAGAAAATACTATTTTTGGCGAGCTTGAGTTCCTCTAGAAAAGGTCACATTCTAAATCCTTACCTGCGCTTCTTTTCAAGTAGACTTTTAAAAGTGGAGATCAATTCCAAGTATGAAGTAGGTGTAACATAGTTGTGTCTCTGCATCTCTGCATGGTATAAGTCAGATAAAACGATGGTAGATGTATGGAAGCTTTTACACATGTCAATACATCCACTTCGAGTTTCTTCTGACATTTCCACATCTTCCAAGAAGCGAGAGGCAACAGCTTCTAATGCATCTTCAGGCCATGTCTAAAACAAATGAATAAATGCCCTTTTCTTACCCAGTACTTCACACTCAATCTCAAAACATTTTTCAACAAATTATCTTTACCCCATAGTTAAAATTACGGAGGCACAGAGGAATGACTTCAGATCATCAAATAGGGCGATAACAAAACTGAAACGAATCAAACTACTTAGAGATTCAGTTCAAGCCCACTGTCTTATTTCATCTAATAGAAATACTGTTACTAAAATAATATTTTGGATTTTCCTTATGTTCAGATGTATGTGTAACTGTCTCTGCTCCTCCTCTTCAGAATAACCTTTAAAGATACAGTACTACATTTTAAAACTTGATGAAATTTAAGTTTCTCAGATTCTTTAAGTTCCTCAGATTCTTGATATGATTAAATTCTACCTCTTCAATATTCCGAGGTCTTTCACACATAACAGACAGAATATAGTTTTATTGCAGAGCAGTGGGGAAAAAAATCTGGTGTTCTGCATTAAAAAAATGTCTGGATTTTTGGCAAGTATTTAAGTTTCAAACTTTTCTGGCACCCTAGATACCAGTAGTCCTGCTAACAGAAGAAAACACTACATATTTAAATCTGTAACTTCTACAGTGCTATGTTCATGCAGTTAGACTTGTATACCGCAGTCAGAAGGTTATTTTCTTAACGATTTTGCATTCAGCCTGTACTGGCCTTTATTACAATCAGAAAGGTTCTAATGGTGTAAGCAATATAAAACATGGCACTAAGAAAACGTAGGATATCTTTCAGTGCTAACTTGACCAAAGAGAATTACTTGCTACAAAAGGGGCTGAAGTCATGTTTCTATTGTACTTCTGTTAGAGAACACGCTCAAGCAAAGTTTTGGTTTTACCTGAAACCAGTCCAGCGTGCAGCAGTTGACAAGAGCTGGGAATTTACGGAGGCGATTACGGAAAGAGTCTCCAACGGGACTCATTGCCAGGACTATATGAAGCTGATCTCGACAGCGATCAACAAACATGTTAAAAAGAGCTATAGCACTGCCATCTGTCTGTTTGCTCCTGTCCCGCTGGCGATCTACTTGACGCATTTGTTCACAAATCTCTTCTTTCTCATCTACCGCAAAGAGGTTGGGCACTTCACCTGCATTTAGGAAGTTGTTAATGTCTTCTAAGAATGACTCCTTTTTAATCTGTGAATCTGTGAACAAGAAAACTCCTTGTGTTTCCCCTTCAGTGGATTTTCTTAGAATGACTTTTAAGTCTCTGTGCCACTCATTGACACCATAACTCTTCGTTATTTCCACCTGAAAAAGGTTGTATTCAGCCATGTGGGCTGCTAACCGAGTAAGAGATTGTCGACCACTCCCTCCAACACCAACAAGGAGGGCATGGCTGCGAGGCTGCTTCAGAATACGGGAAATTCTACAAATATGTTCTATAGCAAATCGGAACAAGACAAGCTGCATTGGCTTTTTGCTTATGCTATTAAACTCTTCAAGGTGACTCTCTACAACTAATCTCAGTTGATCCACATCACTTATCTCCCTGTATTTAGTGTCATCTCTCTTAGGGTCATGAAAATCACAAAACATTAAGCTACGTAAATCATCTTCTTCCACTCTGCCATCATTGTTGAAGTCCAGATGCTGGAAAAGTTCATCAAAGTCTTCATGTAAGTCAGTTTTCACTACTTCTTGGATAAATCCAACAAGCCAAGCCCGGTCAGGATTATCCACCAAGCGATCATAATACACTCTAAGAACCTGCAGAAGAAAAATGTAATTATTTTAATAGTTGCTTCTGCTCTGGAATGTATATTTCTTTTAAACAAGACGAAACAAATACAATTCTGAAAAAGTCTGCAAAATAGAAAGTACCTGAAACTTCAATACACAGAAAACCAAAAATAGATACTTAAAATCAATTTGAACAGTTAAACCCAGTAATATGACTTCTGAATTACAATGAAAATTCATACAGAAACATATATGCACACATGTATATATTTATAAACATTATTACATAAATGCATAAAAGGCTGCTGCAAAGAGTAAGGGAACATGTTGGTCATTCCACTACAGCTAGATTGCCTGGAAGTCTGAACATCCTTTATCCTTAGAGAATTGTAAGACATTTTTAGAAAAAAGCACTTCCCAAGTAACTGTTGTTCCTTCTTTGTTCCTTCTTTGGGGAAGGATGGTGGACTGGATGATCACCAAAGGTCTCTTCTGTGATCACTTTATGCTGATTTGATTCTATAAACTAGAGCTAAAAATTGAAAAGGTGACAATTGTCAATGATCTCGCTTTCTTTTAATCCAGGAAAAAAACTCAAATATCAGCTATATGGGGTTTTTTCTTTTTGTTTTTGAAAGGGATGTTTCACTTGAGCTCTTTCAGCCTGTCTATCTTAATACGACTGGAAGACAGACAGCATTTGTTGAAGATAGTAAACTCAATCATTTCTTCTAAAGGAAGCCCAGAAGAGAAAAACAAACAAACAAAAGCAACAAAGAACACCAAATAAACCCCCCCCAAACAACGGAAACAACAGCAAACAAAATCAACATAATCATGTGAAAGCAAGGGTATCAACAGTCAATTTCTCTACTAAGATATGATCCATATTGTGAAAAGGTCTGATTTCTTCTGCCCATACACTATGCAAAATCCTTTCTCAGGAGCGTGCTACCAATTCACAGCTATTAGCCAATAGAAGATGGCATCACGAAAGGATTAATAGACAAATCCACATCTTTTTCTTATTTATCATAAAAATAATTTCTTAGTATTAGGTGATTTACCTCATGAACCCAGAGACGTTTTATCGCTCCTGCAGATTCTGTTGTTTCAGGCCTTGACAGGCAAACACCTTGAATAACACGTGAAAAGTCACGGAGATTGAACAAGTAGTGAGATTTGGCTGGTGTAGGAAGAAGATTCTTCATAGCTTCTTTATAGAGTCGCATGGTTCCATTAACAATTTGTGGAGTCAGTTCTACATATTCTGATGGAAAGCTATAACTGAGAAGTTATAAAAGGCGGTAAGAACAGAATGATTCTTGCAATTCCATCATACTACAATGTCAACTAATAAATAATAGTGCATATGTACATTGATTTACTTATAAGTTTGTGCCAATTTTTAAGTTCTATGATTCCACTTTCTCACAGGCAGTTTTACAGATCTAAGTTCTCTCACTGGATTAACAGATTAACTCTGCAAATCAAATATGGTAACTGCGGCCCATTCTGACAACATTGGCTATGTCAGACAGCTAATTATCCTCTTCTCCTCCCTCATTTTTATGACTAACAGCAGCACCAGGGGAGTCAGGTCCAACATCCCTTGCTATCTCCTGCAATCTTACTCCCTCCAAGGGGCAGAAGCTGTCAAATCACAAACTTGGCCTGGAAACGAGGTATAAGCATCTTCTGGGGCTTAGGTGTCAGAATGGAGAGACAATGAAAGGTGAAGTCCATTCCTAAGAGTGGAGTTAAAAATTATGCAGTAGTGAAATGCCAAATAAAGAGTAAGCCTTCGCAAAGGCTACAGGAAATTTAAGAGTACTTTCCAGTTCAATTATTTGAATCATGACTAACCAAATTCTATTCTTATTTATTACACAAAAAATACTGTGTTACAGAAATATCTCAACTAACTGAATTAGCCTCGGCTAATCCAAACCTCTGTGAGAGACTTTGGAAAAAGATCTTTGAGCCCTGCTTCTGTGGAGAAATAAATAACTTGAAAGGCACAGGATAGAAAAGACTATAATTCCTTTTCAAGAGTAGTGTCCTACAAACATATCTTGGAGACTTCCTACTACCATTATTGAAACACTGATTTTGCCAACACACTGATGTCACTTACCATATTGTTAGATGCCAGTCTAAGATTCTAGAAAAAATTGTGTGCATGGAGTCATCATCAAACTCATTAATAGTAACTGTATTGAAGTGTCGCAAGAATCGTGGTGTTACAGGGTTTCGACCACCACCTAGATATTAGAAAGCATCAACACATAAGAGAAAAATTCAAAAGAAAACAGGAAAAGCCTAGCCATTTCTTTCTAAAATTGATCTTTGATTCAGCTAGCAGGCTCACGCTGAGTAGTACCACTCCTTGGCATAAACTTAATGAAAGCAACCTACAGCTCAGCGTCAATCTGTTCTCCTGTAACCAATGGTGTATAAAATACAGATTGATATAATCCAGTTGCAGATAGATAGATTTGACACTATGTTAAAACTATGTTTCTGTTATAAAAGAAAATTTTAAACCCACGTTCTTGATTTTCAAAGCATCCCAGTCAAAGAAGCCTCTACAAGTTATGCCATATACTTTATTCCATGTAAATTTTCTCCCAGTTCTAGAGTTAGTAGGTTTTATGACTAGATTGTGATCTGGACAATGAAGCTATGTGTGGAAATAAGGGGACATAAACCAGAAATTTATTGGATACTTGTTCCTTCTGTTTGGAATTCATGGCTAAGCTGCTGCACAGCATGTTCAACCTTCTTACAGCAGCAAATTAAAAAAAAGTAGCTGAAGAGTGGGCAATCTATTATACCATCCCTAACACCAGGGGCATAGCAAAGCACAACCCAATTAGCATGGTAAGTTCTTTTAAAACATGTGACTTTGTAGGTCTCTTATGACCCTACACTAAGGAAACTAAAATACTGAAGCCGTTTCCCATTCAGCCACCTGAGACTGCAACAGAACTAGCGATTGTCTGTATTTAACTGCATATGCATTACTAGTGTCTGCTGAGAAATCTGTGTTTTATGCTAAATAGGCCAGTTCATCCTGCCTCTTTCTACACCAACTAAGGTCATCTCTCAGACACAGCAGTTCACAAATGCTACTGAAGTTTACATGTGCACTGACAGCAAAATTACACAAGCAATTGGGATATAAACATGAATTTTACCCAAAAGATAATCACTTCCTAACATAAAATTTATACCTAACTTGAACAAAATAGCTTTCAGTGTTCTTTAAATAGCTTTGTATTTGCTCCAATAGCTCTATTCAGACATACAGATTTCAGATCTTAATTTCTTATTAGAAGAAAAAAAAAAATGCACAGGCTGGAAAGGAGAATATAATTTTGTGAGTCCTGGATGTAGCCCCCTGCACAAAGCTACTAAAATAAGTTCTTCAGACTGAAGCTGAATTGTGATATTCGACACAAATAGTTAGGACCATAGCTTGTACATTTGATCAGTCCATTTTTCACTCTTCGACCAGAAGAGGACTAGAACAAAATCAGCTACAAACTTCTCCTGGGAAAGGACAACTTCACCCAATTTCAGAGCAGTTCGAAGTCACTTCTGCACTATCACCCTGGAACAGGAACGTGGTATGAAGAGATGTTTCAGAGAAAAAGCATTTCTGATGTAAAAAAAACACCCAAACATAGTACAAGTCATGACTTCACCTAAGCTGTGGGAAAAACGAAAACATAAAATTTTAAAACTCTTTCAGAGTTTCCTTCTGTGCGGCTATTCCAGACTGATCAAGTACTTTGAGCTGTGGATGAACACCGCCTCCAATTCACAATGATGGCCAGAAGCAATTTTGCTTCTTTAGAAAACCAGGCAGGTGAAACAGCAGCAGAGTCCTGTCCGATGGGCAAATGTCACCATTCCAAACAAAGGTAGGGTCAGTGGAGAAGGTTCACTGGCATCTTCGTGTGTGTGTGTGTGTGTGTGTGTGTGTGTGTGTGTGTGTGTGTGTGCATGTGCACGCCTGTGCAAACAACTCTGCAAAAGCAGGAACAAGAAGCAAAGCACCAATCATAGCCTGATGAAACACTATAAATGTGTTCACAGCTATGACAAATTTCTAGGGGGTACGTCAGAGACGAAGCTCTGAATGATTCTGTGAAAAGAAAATAAATTATGTTATGCAACTCCTGCTGTAGTAAAGGAAATAGGTTGCATATATTCTCTAAAAGCCAACACAACAGCATCAAAGAAACACTAATTCCTCACTTTAACTGATCAAATGCTTTACTTTTTTTTTTTTTTTTTTTTTTTAGCCAGGTTAAGTAAGGTTTATTGGCTTAGGAAGATCATTTAGTGCTATTCAGCAAGGTTTTGAAGAAGAATAAAATTGGCTGAAGGCCAATGGAGGGTCTCATCAGTCCAAAGGGATTTCATCAATACTTTGTAGATACATTCTGTCTTCCTGAAAAGCAGCTTTTTTCCTGACAGGCTTGTGTAGTCTCTCTGCTGCTCCTCAACCACTCTAACTAGGAGAGTGCTCTTCATGCTGCCTGCAAGGCAAAGGTTCCTTGCATCCTATCTGCAGCCATAAAGACCCACATTGTAACACTATGCATCAAGAAGCATTCAACATTTGGAAACCAAAGAAAAAGGGTATTATACCCATCCCTTACCTGGTGGTCCCATTGCACATACAAGCTGAATATCAACAAGTTTAATCATTGAGCAGTCTTTCAGGTCATACCAATTCCAGTGATCTAACCACTGCCGGAGTAACTCAACAGGCGGTTGAGCACCATACACCTCTCGTGCTGGCATATTCACATCATCTACAAACACAACCTGAAAAAAATAGCACAAGGATTTTGCATTCATTTATTTTACGGAATATATGCCACCATTTTGCTTGTTTCTGGAAACACTGCACATCAGTTCGCTCCCAAAAAAACTGATGAAAGTAATACAAATAAACACATGGTTTTGAAAAGCGGCTCTAAGCTCTGAATGGAGTTGCTGCTGGGTTAAATAAAAGTCGAACTTAGGAAGTAACTGTACTGCTCTAAAGCCATTACAAAGCATACCTGGAGAGGAGAGAAACATTGTGCTTCTCTTCTTATTTCTAAGTGTATTTAGTGAAAGATGGTAAAGTAATACTCAGGAAGACCCACAAAAATCTAAAACTTTAGTGAGACTAATGTTCTGGTTTTTAATCTATCAAATATTACATCTTTCTCAGCACTGCTGTTCCTAAAGTACAGGTCACTGCTGATCACGAACAACCTTCACACAACTAACTCATGCAACCGACGCAAGTTCTAGAAACACATTTATGCTTTTTATCCCCCTTTATTCTCATTCTCTAACTGATACAAGGTAGAATTTGGTCCTAAGAAAAACAGGTTAAATCACAGGCCTTGTCAAGCACTGCAATTTGGGCAATGTACTGCAATAGCTTGAGGTGTTCTTGAGTAATACACATCAGACAAAATTTATCTCTTCAAAGTACATTTACATCTTTAAGACTGGACTAAAATACATTTTAAAAAGAATCACTTGGAGAAGGAGGCAGGGGAAGACCTTAAATTATTTTAACTTTAAATGGACTTCTTTAAGGAACTTCTAACATTAATACATTTTGCTCTTGATAACAAGCATTTCTTAAATAATAGCTAGGAAATACTGACACTAAGGAAAAAACAAAGTTGCAGATACAAAAACTCTACAGGCATTCTAAAAGTACCAGTATTAAATCACACACATCTATCACTGCATTTTAAACAAAACAATTTTCAAATTTTCACTAAAAGCTAAATTTTTCCTTCATCTGGATTGAAAAGAAAAGAAAGATATAATGGAAACTCCTTAGATTTCAATTTTCAGTCTCATTGCAACTGTTCTAGACAGAGGAAAAAACTGTTTGCTCGCTGCAGGGGAAGAAAAAAAGTCTACTCTAATCTCCTTCTCAAGCTTCTCAGTTCCATTGATCCTGAAGTATTGGGCAGTCGCAACAACATGAAAGATCCAAATCTCCTTCAATGCTTCCAAAATCATTGAACTATCCCACTTGGAAGGAACCTCGGAGTTCACCTGGTGCAATCTCATGTTCAAAGCTGGTTTCTCAACACTGATTTCACATCAGCAACAAGCTCACCCATACAGAACTCTCAATAATGTCACGAAGTATGGAGGGGGAAATATGACGATGCTGTTCACAGTTATTCATACCAGAGCTAATACCACATTTTCTTCTGTTGATTACAACAGGATGCCTACTACTGGGCAAAGGGAAAAAGAAGAGAAATGTGAGGATCTAAATTAGAACAATTAGAGTTCTGACAATTTATTTCCAATTGAGCATCCTTTCCTGATATCACCCATAATCAGCTGAGAAAATAATGCATTTACACATTTGTTTGCATTTAAGCACTTCTTTACATGTAGAAATCTATCAGTTACCATTCTTTTCCCGAGAGGAGGTCCAAAAATTCCTCTTCTCCTTTTGTCCAGCTTGGACATTATAATATCCTGAATCTGAGCCGCTGTAGTTTGTGCTGAAAAGTTAATGAGCAGTGGCTTGTAGACTTCTTTATTCAAATGATTTAAAAGAAAATTCTGGAGGGATTGTGAAGAGGAGAAAGTTAAACTATGTACATAGATAAACAGATTTTACAGCACTTTAGCAAGCAGCAAACAGGCATTTTGGTACCATTTTTGTTTCATTTAAAATGGTAAAATAGTAATTAGTCTCTAAGAGAACTCTAATAATCATATTGCATCAGATAAGCCAACATCCTTGAGTAATTCAAAACACAATAATCAACTTAATTTGTCAGATAAAATCTTCTACCTCCAACATAGACATTTTCACATTTTCTGAAAAAAGTCTACCTAGTGTATTGTATAAATTCAGTATGTTAATCTTTTGTACACACACTACTTTATCGTACTAATTAGAGCTGATAAATATTGCCTGTACTAATCCAGGCCCAAAGCTGCAAAAGTATCCATGGGTCCCAATTTTACACCTAGTTTTGAAGAGTGTCCAGGAATATTTCCTTTGAAGGGCATAGCAAGACTGTCTAAAGACAAGCTTTAGCACAATGATTGGTAGTATTTCATAATGCTCACGACCTTCCTCAGACCCTGACATGAGCTGCAAGTTCACCTCTGGGGAAATCTGGTTCCCAGGGAGCACATTTCCAGGCAGAAAGAAGGGGAGTCCTTTCTTACCCCCAGATGAGCACACCCAGGAGCAGACCCCCTTCCATCCTGCCAGCACTTGCTCCAGAGAATTAGTGCACATCAAGCAATGGCTCCAATGACCAGCCCCAGCACTTGCAATAGCCTTGGGACCTTCCAGACCAGATAGGCTGTTGGTTTATCTCCAGTCTTGGAGGAAAAATCTGAGCTGTTGCACAAATGTGTAACAATGACAACTTAGAGAAACTATAGAGCATTGGTACTCAATGGCTATATTTCTTTGCTTGTTTTGATCAGTTCTCAAGTCCCAAGAAATATCATATTATTAACTAGCATGCCAGAAATGAACCAGGCAATAGAAACTAGTCATATTCTTCATTAAAAACAGATGCTTTCCTTATGATTTCTAATATTTCTGACATCAATATTCTGGGAACAGTCTTTGATAAACAGATCTCTTTCCAGTCTTATATTTATTTTCTTCAAAATTATTTCAGAAAACTTAAAAAAAAAAACAAAAACAAACTACACTAAACAAGCCCTAGTCGGTAACTTCACAGTTAGTTTTTAATTACACTAAAGGAAGGAAAGATAACAGACTCAAGAGCATGAAGCCAAATTTATTTCATCTGCTTACAGCATGAACATTCTATTGGCACAGCTCCATTGCCTGTCAGGCTTTAATAGTCTCCCAGAAATATGATGATATCAGGATTTAACCCATGGTTTAATACCTGTCAGATCTGTCTGAAGAATTAAAATTTATCTAAAATTTTTAATCTAAACCATTAGAATAATTTTCTACATTACCCATATTGTTATTTTAATAACTACATGACAAAATTAAAATGAACAAAGCATCACTTGGTGGCTGAAGAGGAAAATGGAAAAGGAAATGGTCTGTCCCAAACTAACAATGATTCAACTATTTCAAAAAGATAAAGTCTGCTTTAAATTATACTGTCTGACTTATCTCGTTAGACAGAAAAAAAAGAATATTTGTAGATATGAAAAAAAGTTTGTTGTGATTTTTTATTCTAATACTTGAGGTTCCAATGCTTTTTATGAGATTATTTCCTTATAATTTCACAAGGTCTGAGAAACATTCTGCATTTGGTTGTACTAAGTCACTATTTACATCAAATGCTTTTAATACTCGCTATCACGCGTCATGAGGCACACTCAGAATTAAGTGTATCTTGCCTCTTGCTTTTGAAGAAGAGCACTTCTGCACATCAGAACCCAGGGATTCAGATCAGCCCCCAGAACATGAGGAACACAACAATTGCCTGGGCAAAGTCTGACTTGGGGCACTTGTCCCCTGTTCCAGAGGATTCTGTCACAGATGGGGACAGAATCTATGCCCCAGAGCTGCTCTTTGCCTGCATTTACTGCCAGGGTTTAAAGCTCTGCAAGTAGAGCAGAGCTGCTATAAGAAAAAACAAACAACAAACAAAACCCCACAAAACCAAACATCCAGCAATTAAAAAAAAACCCAAACACAAAACCAAAAATGCAAACCCACCACTTTTTGCTATGCAACTGCATTTTAGTTGCCCATAATTACATTTCATAATACTCAAAAATTCAGGTCTTATTTTCCCTTCTTAAAAGAAGTTATTAAATTATTTCTCATCTGGCCCTTTTATAACTATATCTTACGTCAGCATTAAAAGTACTTACAGTAATATAGGTACTTTTTCCAGTTCCTGTTGGCCCCACAAATACAGAAGTTTTTTGATGTACTGTCAACAAGTCCATCAATGCCATGTATCGAACAGTATCCAGAGTCGGTACAATTATTTCATTAAACATCATCTCTTCTTGTATAGGAGGAGCTGATTTGAGTGTTTCTACCCAGGGTTCCCAAATTCCTGCTCCCTATTTTAGTTTAGAGGAAAGCCATATATTTAGAATCAACAGGGAAAAGCAGCATAGAACCAATGGAAAAAGAAAAATCAAAGTTCTGTGACTTAACAGATGGGGTTAGCAACCAATTTTTACAAGGATTAAAGAAGAATTTTATAGTTTTGTGTCAGAATGCAGTGCTTTCAGTTGAGAGTACTTAGAAAAAAAACCAAAGCCTGTGCCTGAGGCATGCAGCTACTGAAAGAGAAGGACTTTATCTTGCCTTCTATATCTGTACACATTGTATGTACGTATATATAAAAAATGGAAAAATAGATATATTTATATACAAATTATATATGGGAGATAAATATGTAATAAAATAGAAAATTACTGTATAATCACTGAAACTAAAAAAGTACAGTCAGGCTTTTCACAGACTTATTCATAATAAAAACTTCCAAATTATGGAATTTGAGGGCAGATAGAATTTAGCGCTGAAGCTCCACAGCAAAGCTTTCTCTTTTTGATCAGGCTACTAGGGGACTCTTAAAAGTCTCCAGTAGTAAACTAATATCAGGAGATTTTAAAAAATTGAAAGTAGCCCTGAAACAACTGTATGCTCTATCCTATTAAAAAACAAACCAAACCAAACCAACAAAAAAACCTCACCACAACTATCTTGAGATAAAAATCATATGAAATTCCTAGAGATTGTTCTCTCCTGAAGTCTTTCTTAGAGGGAACATACTCCCACCCCTGAGCACAAAGGCCTCTTTACTGTAAGAACATGTTTTTATGGATTGTGATCAGAAGACATAAGCCTTTACTGTAGATTGACATCTCAGCCACATTCCTTGACAAGATGCAGGAATCACGCATGAGCTGATATCTAGACTGAAGTCATTCTCATTGTACTGCAACAGGACTTCCCAGGAATGACAAGCTCAAAAAANAAAAAAAAAAAAAAAAAAAAAAAAAAAAAAGCATTGGGGAAACACATTTATTTTATCGGGGAGTCTCTGGAGCCTACTAGATCCAGAGTGAGAAGTTTTGTTCTTCACTGGGAGAGCTGCATCATGGATTCACATCTTAATCCCAGGACAAAAGGGATGCAGAAAGAGGCAGAGAAGTAGCTTCCTACAGTAATGAAAGAGTTATGGCCTAAAGCATATCAAGGGCTTCCTCAACCAAAGAAAACAGCTGAAACCCAAAATAAAATACTCTTGTAAGAAATCAAGAATAAAAAAATAACTGCAAAAAATAACTGGCTGACATTTTCTGTAAACTCATTTGGCCATAACAGGCAATTATTCTGGTAGCCAAAAAGCCAGGCTTTGGTACTCCAAGTCCCAGCCAGAGTGCTAGACCAGCGCTAGATTGCAAGGAGGGATGTCTGGCCTATTCAGTGAGAAAAGCAGCAGGCAGCAGAAACAAATTTACAATAACAATGCACACCTTGTAGCATTCATAAAAGATTACTTCAAAATGGAAGTCTACATCTTGTGGTCCTCACCTCTTTGACAAACCGATAATCATAAATTGTTCCTTCTGTTGGAAATCGGGTTGTGAAAATTTTTGAAGGCTGTCGATCAAAACCACTCAACAATTGATATCGTGCTCTTGTCTCCTCACTAATGGATCCAGCAAGGATTTCTCGCACAACTTTGTCAAATTTCAGTCGATCATCGTCCTTACAGCTCGCTCCTACAGACCATATCAGTGAAAACAAAAAAATACCCTAGAAGTGGGAAAAAACAAAAGCTAACGTCAGTACATGAGTTTACAAAGTTAATTACATATTAACTCAATTACATATCAATTTTAAAGAAGAGAATAGTATTTTCCTCAATGGACATTACAAAATATGTATTCTAATGATGAAATACAGGTTTTATTGCTTGTGAAGTCAATTTCACTAAAGTCTGATTTGGAATTCCTTATTCTGCATGTTAAACTGCCTACCTCAAGCCAAGAGAAAATGTCCTGGTCATCCATAGCTTTAACTTTGGCTTCATCAGCAAATTCATCCATCATGCAGTCCATCAGGTTCATTAGTGATCGAACTAAATTTGTATCTGAAGTAGGAGACAGCTCCTGAAAAGAAAGAAGAAATACTCCCAGGTGCAGATGTGTTTTATGCACTGAGAAGAGACTACTAAACGGTGGCATTTTTCCTCACCATAGAAAAAAAAAAAAGCTGTAGCATAAATGTGCCTAAAATACATTCAGAAGTAAGTTCAGCAATACAAACAGAATCCCTTCTCACAGCCTTCTCCTTAAAAGCTGTTTTTAAATATTAATAAATATAAATTAATACGGTGCAAATAAAACCATTTGTTCCTTTGGCACTTGCAAATGCAAAAAATTCATACACCCTCAGTTTCTCAGAAAAGTTCTTTATCCTACCTTTGTATATTTCCGGATAAACTCAAGACAGAGTGGAACCACTCTGTCAAAAAGGCCTGTTATAAATTCCTTATGCACAGAGCTGATTCCTGAATGCATTGTATTCAGCCAAGACATCACTAACGGTCTCCAGCCCAACCTATGGGGCTCCATATAGACCATACCACACCTTGACACCTAAAAATAAAGAAACAGGTTCATGTTATCTTACGGGAGTTCCAACGTTTTTTTCTTATCTACACTAAGTTAAAAGAACATTCAGTGGTAGAGCATACAGCTTGTGGGATGATCAGAAGTTGGGAGAAAGCATACATTTGGGTTCTTTTTCATATAACTTCTATGTAAAAATTCCTTCCCAGCATGACTATGCAGATATTTTATTACATTTACATCACCATCTGAAACTCTATTCATATTCAAGAGGGAATATTTACTAAAAAACAAACGCCACCAGAAAAAATAGGTGCCAGAAATGCAGTGATTGTTTGTTTTATGGGAATTTATATGGCAAATTAAAGATTTGCACATGAATTATTTTCTTTTTCTTGACAGGTATTTGCAAGTGTGGGATTCTGAACAGTTACAGGGTCTTCTGTATATGGAATTTACATTGCATATGTAACTTTTCACATCATATTGTAAAATTATGAAACATTTAAACAAGAAAATGAAGCTACAATGTTTTTTATTTAAAACATAAATGAAAGAAACTCAAACTTGTCATTACTCTTCTCAATTAAGTGTCTTTTTAAAAAATTAGAATTTATATCACAATAATCAGAGACATTTGTAAACAGTCTTTCAAAGAGTGGTACTTACAGTAGCAGGAGAAGCAACTTCTAAATCCATTGGTTCAAAAATAAGGCTCATTTGCTGGGACATTGTTATGATCTCTCCACTCATAAGGCACAACTTCTTATTATCGTCAAGAACAGTGTTCATATTCTCAATCCATACCGCATCCACTGGGCCATCAAAAATCAGCCATTTCCTATCTGGAGTCTGATTTGCAGAAAACAGTTTTAATCAAACATTTGCAATGTATTTTTTAACTTTTACTGTAAAATTAATGTTATAGTCCTAAAGTTATTTTTCACAAAATATAATTGAAAATACTTGGAGTACAGAGTTGTAATCACAAGCAGTTTCTGAAATCACAAGCTATATTCACAATTTAGGTTTAGAACTTTAAAGCATATACTGTAGTTAACTGTAGAAGGTTAACATCTTTGATTGGTTTCTTTCAGTTGTACTTGCAACTGAAGTACATTGCAACTGTACATTGCTTCTGTCAGACTGCAGCATATTCAAATATTTTGACTTACGACACAGTGAGACTCTTAATATAACAAGTTCTTACTCCTCAGTAATACCTACTGCACACTTACCATGAAAGTCAACAGAATTCATTTCAGGAATACGGTAACACCTAAAGATAATAGGTCTGGTATTTTACAGTATAAGCAAATAGTCACAGATATTAATCATGTTTCTTACAGAAAAATATGAAGCAGTTGTACAGTTCTGCAAATGTTATTAGAGACAGTGACCTTTGCACTGATCAACCTCAATATATTATCAATTTATTTAAGTTTATAGGGGCAAAGATTCTGACACTGGAATCACTAGCAAAATGGAAAGTCTCTGTCAGGTACATACATCTTTTCTTACACACAGTGAAAATATTTCAATGGACTTTAAATGGAAGGTCAGCCAGAAGCCACACTCAGACAGCAGTTTCTTCCAAAAGAAACGTCAAGACGCCCATATACACAGAAACCAAAAATTTCGGCTATAATCAGACAAAACAAGGAACGAAAAGAAGGTAGAAAGATTAAATATTCATTTTATTTATAGCATAGGCAAGTAAACAAAAAAATCCTTTAGCTTCATGTAAGGACTTCTGAAACACAAAGCTGAATTCACCAGAATCCAAAAAGCACTTTACAGGGAGCATCCTACAATCAAGGCAAATGGCCATCTCTGCATTCACATGATTAAGCACATGAATCCTACAGAATGGCTGTGCACACAACACAGAATTAAAATCTAAAATGTATAAACGGAAAAGTCATTTCCCCAAATGTTCTAAGGGTGTGAAGCACTTACTGTGGAAGAAGCAAATGCCCGGAAGCTCACTGCTAGGATACCATCTGACCATTCATGTGACACAGGATCAAACTGCCCATAGAGCTGACCCATTGTTATCGATTTGGGATTTAAAACAGTGATCTGAACTTTGTTTTCTTCCATCAGCCCCTGAAGACACAAAAGGAGTAAAATCTGTTAACACCAAAAATGCATAAACATTTTATCAGTTTACAGCAGGAAAGACAATTATCCCAACTTTATAATATAAAGTTGGAAGTCTTATTTTAATATTTAATAGTGCAGCTTGACAAATGAAAATGGATTTTTTTTTTTTTTAATATCATTGAAATGGACATTATGCAGTCCACCAAGGAACCCAAGTTCTATTCTTAGACTTCCAGGGATTACAACAGGCCAAGCCCTTTTCTCTCTACCCCATTTTTCCCATGATTAATGAATAAATATGACTGCCTTAGTACATTTCTGAGTTTGGTGTGAAAATAACCTTATAGAGTTGGCTTGGTGGTTGTTTTTTTTGTTTGGTTGGTTTTCTGTGCTTGTTTTTTACTTAAATCTTGTAAAGATACCTAATTGTTCTTTTTTATTAAACTTAAATATATTCTTCTCTTCTTGTGACTAAATACGACATTTAATACTGCACACATCAGAAATCAGCTGGCTGAAAAACACTATTCTACAGGAATAAATTACAAGCAAAAGCAACAACCTGCAAACACTCCTTTGAACATCTACTTACTACAACCTTAGAACATGAGAGACATGCATGCCTGGTTGAAGAAAAAAATACTCTTTCCTTCCAAAAGCATCCCTAATGTTTTAGGAACTTGAACTGAGAAACCAGGAGTTCAGCATCATTTCATGCCACTTCCTCCCACAGATACTCATAATCTTTCTGTGTTTCCCTTCATGAAATATAAAATGCAAGAAATTTTATTATATAATTTCAAAGGAGAAATAAGTCTGTTTATAAAAAAGTATGATTACAACTCCTTGTTCTGACAGTTTGTATTGAATTCTCATTCTAACATACTTGTTAATTTCACCAAAGTAAATATTCAGAGAGAAATGTAATATTTAAAGAAAGGGGAAAATGGATAGCATCTCCTTGGAAAGAGTGACAAAACTATGAAAAAAACACTAAGTACAGCAACTTTGCCATAGTTGCCAAGCTAAAAAAACTAAAACATGGTTGCAATGCTAAAAAATTAGATCTATAATCTTCAAGATTTACAAATACATTACAGTTTGCTTTTCTATTATTTCTGTTAGCAGCTTCTTACCTCATTCCTCACAAATCTCTCCTCCCCATCTTACTCATCACAATGCCCCCCATTATAAAATTCAGGTATAGTCTGCTAGAGTACTCAAAACTAAACACTAATCAGTTCTGATCAATGAGAAGATTTTATTCAAGATGGTAAAAAGCCTCCAAAAAACCAATTATCATAATCAAAATGAAAACAAAATTGTGTGGATTAGTTAGAGACCAGTTCTGGGTGGGGGGAAGAAAAAGCTGCTATAGGTATACTGATCATTAAAACAATCATTAGTGTTCATTGAGAAGCTTAGTTAGCAGGAAGATAAAAATTCCTCTACCACAAAATTTTTTACTTAGCAAACAAAAAATGGGAAGAAGTGGACAATGATTCACTGAACTAAAAGGAAAAGCAGAAAGTTACAGATTGTTTTACTGGAACGGCAGGCAGGAACATAATTTCTCCTACACACCTAAAGCAAAAGCATCACAATTTAATCTCTAATACAGGAAGCAAGCCACAGCTTCCAATAAATTACCCTAAGAAGAGAGTTTCATTTGATAGCAACACCAATGTGAAAGTCCAGCCAGTCTGGTCTTGCTGAGATCTGCATAAATCTACAAGGTGCTGCCTGAAGATCACCAGGATGGAAATGAAACCATTTTGGTCAGATGTTTGGGTACATGTTCCCAGTCAGACAGCCTGAAGAAATCCAGTCTTCTGAAGATCACTTCTGCTTCATGGTTATTACTATTTTCCTTTGAAGAGCCTGGAGTTCCACGAGTGGGCCAGTCAACCCTCAAGTCTCAAATCCTAAGCACTTCATTTCACAAACAGCTACAAAGCACCTTGGACTGGGTTCACACTCCCTCACAGCAGATCAGACTAGACTGAACATGGAGGTGCTTAGAACCCAGAATACTGAAGACAAGAACTACAATGACATTGTTCTGCAAAAGCCTCCACAGCCCAAGTGTCAGGATTCCAGAGATCCCATAAGAAACAGAAATATTTTGAGGGCTTGAATTTGAGCAAAATTCGGTGTAGCTACAGTACTGCACCACATACATGTTCCACAGCCAACAGTTATTACCCACTTCTCCTATGTCAGATGACAAGTTATTTAGCAGAACAGATCTCAGATTTGTTTCAGGTACAAAATCTCTTCGAAAAATTTAAATACTCTGGTCTAAAAAATAATCAGTATTTGAGACTACTTAGATTCTGGGTTTACATGTGTTTATTATACCCTTGTCAGAAAATAAATTGATGAAGCAGATCAATTGTTTACTGTAGTTCTAAACGGAATAGTCTCTGTTAAGAGAGCTCAGTAGCTCTAGCATGATTAAGCTGGAAATCTGTAAAAGCATTCACAAGGAAAACTCATCATAAAACTTCAAGTAGCTAATTCAGCCCTTGTCTAGTCGAATGAAAGAATTTAGAGAAAACTCGATGTGTAGAAATGCATGAAATGTACGAAATGCATAGCTTTAAAATCGAGTCATCCTATCTTGGTTAAGTTTGGAAATACAGCTTCTCAATCGTATTCTTCAGCTGCTCCTTAAAGTAAATTCTCTATTCAATATAAATACTAAAATACGTTTATAAAATCCGTTTGAAAATAGTTTTTCACTAGAAATATGTATAAACATGGTTAGATACCTTCTCACATATGTCTCCCAATGCTCCTGCCAGAACTCGATAGGCACATGTTTTTCCCCCAAAAGGCTCTCCAACTATCATAAAGCCATGACGCACAATCATCATCTCATAAATCTGCAGGATCTTCATGGTAAATGCATCAGTCATTTGCAAATTCATAGCATCACAGGTTTTTTTGATGGCTTCTAACAGGTCTTTGTAGTCTGGTTTGGGTAGCTTCACACCAGGGAACAAATCAGAAGTAATACCCTGTCCAAACAATTAATTGGAAAGTACACTTATTTTCACAGTAATTTGGTCCAAATCTCACGCAATCAATGCTTTGTTGACACTAGGCAGACTAATATATGTTTTGATAAATAAAAGAATCATGAATTTCACATGTCACCCTTGTCTGAGCCAAAACTCTGACTCTGAGGGAGGACATAGGTTTTTCCCCATTTCTCTCAAGTGTGATATATAAATTAAGGGAAGAAATGAATATTTCTTACAATAAAAACTGAAATTATTCTTAAAAATAATATTTACAACTTTAAATTACATTATAATTGGTGAACTTAAATATTTTTATAATTCTTCCTGTATCTGAAAAGAATTTCAAACAAAGCTACTCTCTTCCAGAACGAACAGAACTAGGCTATTACAATTCCCACATACTCCTATCTTATTGCTGACCCTTAAATCTGTCCCACAATGGAGAACTAACTCCAGTGACATTGTAGTATCATTCTCATTTGCCAGTGTTTTCCCTTGTAGCATGCACCTGTTCTGTACAGACATAACCATCTGCTTCTATTTATTAGCCTTACATCCCTTAGCCTTCTTTTGCCATTTACATGTTGATAATACGCTACTTCCTAATTTCAAATTACAAATCTTTTCCTATTTTAGGGATACACCAACAACTAAAGTATTAGTATGTGCAAGGCTATTTCATCTCTACAGCAACATACATTTGTTGTTCTACAAAAGTGAAAAACATATACTTCATAAATAGATATAGCAATTTCTGTACGCTAAATTCTTAACATTGCTATTCTTATTCTTAAAGACCAAAACTTAGAGAAACAACTGGTGAAGATGTTTCCACTTTCCAAGACAACTTCTCTAAATTTATCTTCATTGTTTCAAAACTTCGAAAATATGACATCTCCCTTAAATGCTCATGACTTGTTTTCAGGAACAAGTGTGCAATTTTGGCAGAATTTTAATTAGATCAGAGGAACAGTGTCCAGAGATATATGTTCAGTTCCTAATTCATTACATTTTCATATAACTTTGGCCAAGGCAATTACCTTTTCTGTGCTTCAGTTTTCTAAGGCTTTTTCTTAAAACGCCTAAAGGAAAGAGCTTTCCTGTTACTTGCATGCCCTCATGCATGTTTTCTTATAGAAATTACCTCATTTTATTCTATAAGAAAATTACACAAAAATAAGAATTTGCACTGAAAATTGCAACTAATACAAATGCTGAAATAGACCTATTACAATCTAAAACAACTTGTGAGACTTTTCATTGTGGATGTATATTTGCACACAAATACCCAGGGCTCTATATGAAGAAATAACTTTTTTTCACATAAGGTTTTTCCACTCATGTTTAAAAATGTACACATGAAGGACAATGTTTTCCCAGTTTCAAAGATCTATGTACACAAGCCCAGATCCTTCCACCTTTTTCTAACAGGACACAGAAAGCTAGCAGCTGACAGCTCCCATTTGCATTGGGCATGGTTGGTTCCATCAGAGGTGTATTGAACACACCTGGCCTGTGCTAACAGATCACAGGTCCAATACCGATGGCACAGATGAGGTCACAGACTAGGGAGCATGGGACAGATAATTTTCTCCAGCTCAGTCCCATACTAATATCAGCTCAGGAAAAGAACGGATGTGGGCCACTTACTCTCTTTACTATTTTACACCTGTTTTAAATGAAAATCCGATTTTTCTCTTATAAAAAGGAGACTACTAGTACCTACCTATTTCAGAAGAATACTTATAAGCTACTCTGAAAGCTTGAATACACAATATACAAAAATAGCATGTTACCACTTCCAGCAGCAGGCTTGGCAGAAACTGTCATTGGTCTTAACTATCAAAACCCAAATGCTTACTACATTTGTTAGGAAGGAACAGTTAAGACTAAGTTTTAAAATAATTCCAGGCTAAATTAAAGTCTGTGGTCCATCTCTCTGATAAACCTGCTCTATAATATTTTTAATGATTAGTATTTTTAGCAAGCTCTTTATGTTACTAAAAATCTATGTTTTCTACCTCAAAAAGTGGTAAGTCATGAGACAAGAATTTAGGTAGGTTGACATCTGTAATGGATCTAAGGAGCAAAATTTCTTCATCTTCCGATGGATATTTCAGCTAAAAGATACAAAAAATAGTGCGAGTTAATTTTTATAATTTCAAAAACCAGATGTTAGACTTACCTGTTTTAGTGAACAGTTCCTGTTGTCCTTCTCTGTAATTATTTTGGCACATTCGGGTCCACTGCTAACAACCTATGTTCCAGGTGGATGTTTACACATTCCTATCAAGGTGTTTGTATTAGGTATCTATAGTCAGGCCAGTTTCACTATAGTTTATGCCCAGTGAGGGGTGTTACTAGAAAAGTGATACTACTTGTTTTCCTAAACCATTGAATTTTTGCTTTCTAATATGTATTCCTTTTCGTCCTAAGAAAGATAATTTCCCCTACTTTGATGTAAAACTTCTGCCTTCAGCAAAGTGGAAATTCTAAAAGCTTGCATACGGATTTCTCTCCCAGGTTATATAACAAAAAAAAAAGTAAAAAAAGTGCCTCTTTTGCCACAATGCATAGCTTAGCTACTGACGGGGGGGGTTTGCAGGAATTTTTTTGTAGCAGTAGAATTATAGGTTGGAAAAAAAAAAAAAGGAAGGGAATTGTAAAATTATACTAGTCAAACAAAAATAACCGAATTAATGAAACTACAACTTAGTTTCTTAGTAAGATGTATTCATTAACCCACAATGCAAGACAAACCAAAATACTACAAAATACTAGATCCTCCACCATTTTGCTTAAAGATCAAAGAGTGATCAAAGTCACATGTGGCAGATATTAGCCCACGTGTTACAGCAAAGTGTTCACAGGCTATGGCAAAGGCAACTGAACCTGAGAAGGAAAACAGAGCAAAGTAGTGGCCCAAAGGCCAAACGACTCCATATATTTCTTCTTGAAAGCTAATCAGCACAATTAATAGGCATGCCATTCAGTGACAAGTGGGACACTGCATGGCCCAGGGAGCTGTCTCTCCTCTTGACTTTCCTCAACTTATGCCCTAATACAGACCCCTTCCATTTTAATCGGTGTTACAGGATGAAATTTTAAACAGTGGCTTGCTGGGAGGTAGAATTGTGTACCTTCTACTACAAAACAGACACATTACTAAGTTCCTGGATGACAAAGAAAATTCAAAACATCATTTACCTTCAGGTTGCCAGCTGCAGTGAGCACTGACTTCACAGCTCTCATCCCATAATCATAATGGTGCTGAGAAGACAACTGCTCTGAACACAGACGATATGTAGCTACAATTTTGACCGACAGAGGTCGAGCAGTAACAAAACCACAAGAATACAGCACAATCTCTGCAATCATGGCATAATCAGGAACCATCATAGCTACTGTTCTAAAGAGAGCCTATCAAACACATGAGAAATGACATCAGAAAAAATTAGACCCCATCACTGTATACAACTTTTTTCTACAATTATACAAAACACTCTTTTTCATTATTTCACTAATAAAGTGACAGTCAATTACCTATCACAATTCTGACTAAAATATATTTAATGACTCTCCATAAATGCTTAGAAATAATTTCTTTTCCATTGTGACAATTCATGGTTGTGGTTCTTCTTCCTTCAAGATTAGCAACAAAACCACATCAAACAACGCAAGCTCTAGAAAGAACAGGGGAGTGTAAACAACTCCCATAAAGAAGTTGATGCTCCCAGACTCCTACCAGCATAGTTAAGCTGCAGCCTCTGCTTCAATTTCACCAGTGCTCTACCAAACAAGCATCAAAATACTTTCAGACAGAGAAAGCTTCCTCTACTTTTCGTACTCTACCAGAGAGTTTTTTAAATTATCCTCTTTCATCTATACAAGTCATATTTTTAAGTCTTGTCTTCACACTAAATGTTAGTGAGTAAGATTCCCAGGAGATATTTACAAAGACTGTACTTTTCTAAGTTTTCATTAATTTATCAATATATTGGCTCAGACTTCCTTTTCTTTCCATAGACAACGGGCAAATGCATTTAAAGGTAAGAAAGGATGTAGCACTTGCAACAACCACTCAACAATACACTTAAACAGAATAGAAATCTCTTACATTAAAACAACACAAGCACGCTCAGATCATTTGTCAGAAAAAAGAAAAAACACCACACAAAATCAAGATTCACTGCTTACACACTATAAACGCTTCTTTGTGTTTCTTGGCTAAGCACCTGAGAATTCAGAAACTAAAAGTGTTTGGGTTTTTTTTTTAACTTTCTTTTTTTTTTCCCTGACAGTCAGACCTTGAATCAAGCAATGACTTCCTGACATTTTAAAACGCAGTTTATTCCTATTTTTTCACTCTACTTACCCTTTTTCATTTCTTTTTTCTTCTGAAATTATTTTTACACTACACTAATAAAAACCAGAAAGTAACCAATATTAGATGTTCTTAAGAATTTCTATATTTGACAAAAAGTTATTCATTTTTGTACTTCCTCTATTAGCTATTAAAAGTCACAAAATGACAAGTGTTATAATACCTTAAGATTATCAGGAAGCTCTGAACGCCCAGCATAACCAGGATTCATGGTAATGAAGACAGCACAGGTCGGGTTCAGTTTCAATTCCGTTCCTTCAAATACTATTAATTCAGACCCTGAATTAATGCCTACGGAGAAACCAAAACTCATGTCATTTCTGGGCAGCTTTTGTTGCATCTTTATTATTTGTCATACGTAAGTAAAAGACATGATCAAAATAACAGGTTACCTCTTTGTATAGTAAAAATCTGCTGAGCGACCACAGAGAGTACTTCCAAATCAATTCTGTTGAACTCATCAAAGCAAGCCCATGCCCCACAACACAACAAACCCTACAAGAGACAAGCAGATGGCCAATTAATAGGTAACTACTTTTGGACATGCTGATCAAACTAATTCTGCAGCAAGAAAAGGCTTTTATGTGCACAAAAACCCCCACCTTGCATCCATGATTCAGAGCACAAACTTCTAAACAAAATCATGCCAGAATTTGTTTCAAGAAGAATTACATAAGTTAAAAACTAAGTTTGCCCGTAAAAAAAAAAAACAAACCCACAAAACTGTATAAACTAATCCCAGCCCCTAATTCTTCTCTTGCATGCAAACTGCCTATCAAATATACACACTTTGCATATTTTACCTTCACAGTCAGTTATCTGACAACTGGACAAGGGGGAAGATTTCAGCACTAAACAAGCCTCCAAAAAACCTACTCTTGTTTAGCATCTATGCTAACAGGTTTCACAGTGAAAAAAGGCAGTTTAGGACTTCTGCATAACTAAAATCAACCAGTTGGTTATGGCATCTTATGGCAAACCCCATTACCTACAGTGTAACTAAAGAATAATTCTCTTTTTCTGCAGCTCTAGTTAATCCATAGGTATTTTCTGAAATGTGCTCCCTAAACGCTACTGTACCATCTCTGCAGCACTGGTATTCTCTCAATTGCATCTCATGCTTTTTTAACAGTAATTCTAAAATTCCCATTTAAGACACAGAATTTTGCTTTAATCATTCTAAATATAACCCCTTCATTTAGCTTATTTTGATGAACTTCCAGCATGTTGAATTTTTTAAGACCAATCACATCATTCTAATGCCACTTGTAAATCACAAGGTGAGAATAATGCCAGGGAGGAAAGCACACTTGCTCTGGTTTAGTATCATTCCAGTCCAAACCAGGACACAGGGCTACAAGACACAGGTGTCCATTCAAGATAGATTTTCATAAGACACAGCTGTCTCCTCCTGAGTAATATAATGACTCTTACCACCTTATTTACAGTTTACATTAAACCTCAAGTCCCCCAAAATTTGCAATCAGCTATTAAAAATGTACTCATTGAAATGACATCTATGTTGCCTATTTAAAGCAAGGAAAATCATGATGGTATATTGCATTTTCAAAGCACAGAATCTTGGTTGGATTCTTACTGACAGTGAGACCTGCCTGCACAATACTTGCATTATATAGTGGCCTGGAAGTGGAGGAAGATACCTTCACAATACCTCAAGACCACTTTAAGTGCCAAATAATTAAAGGGCTTTAATAGAACGGAAAATGACCCTCAAGATTTATCCAAACCTTAAAAAATTTTCCTAACGCAAGGTAATCCAAGCCATCAGAACAATTGAATACCACACATTGTTTAGCTACAGCCTTTGCTAAATCTTTTGTAGTTTCTGTTTTTCCAGTTCCTGCAGGACCTTCTGGGGCACCTCCAAGATGTAGGTGTAGTGCACCAAATAGGGTTCTGAAAACAAAATTTAAAAAAATAATTTAAAAAAAATTGTACAAATTGTCATACTATTTTTTCCAGTTGCTCTAACTTCTACCAGAAACTTCCAAAAATTTTCCTGTCTGCATTTTCCTATAGTGGTATAGTTTTCCAGCTTCTGGCCAGCTGTAATTTACAAATGTGTAGTACTGGTTGAAGTTTACTAGAAGTTTACAATGGAGAACAGCTTACTTTCCACTTTCTACATCTAAATGCTCTTGTAATTTATCACTGTAGTGTCACAAAAGATTAATTTTAACAGAAAGTTAAATTAAAACATTCATACAAGATCGATTCTAGTCCATCAAAAGAAATATATCCCATTCTAATTATACCTATTAGAACATAAAAATACAATTTTGGAGTCATCTATTCTCAGAACTAATTAAAATATCTCAACAAAACCAAATTCCTGCTAATACAGTACATTCAGTAACTTGCAGTTTTACCTGTAGCATCTGTCTGTAAGTGGAGTAATAACCAGCCTAGGGCTATTGCCAAGATATTCATATCCATACCTCAGCCCAGCATTGATCATCTTTGTTTCTAGATGCCCTTCCTAAGAAACAAGGCATTCATTTTACAGATTAAACACAGAATTTTTAAAAAACCCACACCTACAACTCAACACTATTTCTTCATCTCCTAAACAGGCCTGACTTCGTTAGGAACAACTACAGGGCAGACTAGAGACTGCTCTGAGACACCAGTTTCGGTGTGACTCAAACAACAAAAAAAGCCAATTAATTAGATACTAAAGGAGCAACCCCAAAAGACCATTTTTTACATTAACTGTTATCTAGATAAAGTTTCTACTAATCATATTGCAGAATAAAACTGTCTTGTGTAGCTATTTAGATAGCTAGACTTCCTAAAAGGTAAACAGAAACAATCACAAACAATAGCTGTAGTTATGGTCAATCTGATGCCTGCGATACAGCAATGTATGATCCTTACAGATATATTTTTTTAAATTTCACATGCCACGTCTTCTATATTACAGGAAATCTTGTCTTGATCAATTAAAAATATTGTATTCTACCACTACCCACCATAAACATTACAATGTACAAAGAAAATACTATTGACAATAAGTCAATTTAAAACCTCTAAGTGAAAATTGTCATCCATATAGCATTGCCTGTCCTACAGAATCAGAAAATGAAAATTCAGCCTTTGAGTGAACAAGTTCTGTCTGTAACCTCCTCCCGCACATTCAGTAAATGTACTGAGACTCGGCAGTGATGAAAAAAGGAATTTTAATTAAAACTGTTTGTGTCTGGCTACTGGTCATTCCAGTTAGCAATCCATAAAATGATCAGTTATAGGTATTCTCTTAGCGGCAGAAATTCTCACAGTAGTGTAACCTTTCTGTGTCAGCAAGCAAGCAGAAATTGAAAGCTGTTAACAGAAATTACCTTCTAATAGGATTGAGAGGTATCACTTACCTCCCAGTAGTACCTCAGCTGACTTAACCATTCAAAGTCATTCTCATCTCTGACTTTCTTGCTTACTAGAGATGCAAGAACGTCCCTGGCATGAACATCAAGAACAACAAGTGCTCCCAGAGTCACACGATTCTGCTTCGACAGCTTTCCTCGCACCAAACTGACAATGTCCTCAATCTGTCTGTCATTCTGCTCCAGAAAATTCTCTAGTGCCTGCAAAAAATTTTTAGAAGTTAATTAGTTGAACGTCTAGTCTAAGGCATGATTCCTTCTTCTTATATTACTTTTATTTCTCTGTACTAAAAAGTTTCTTCTCACTAAAAGAGTAGTACAATGTCCTCCATTCACCAGTATTTCAATACAGTTTTGGTTTGTTTGTTTCTCTGGTTTTGGTGGGGGGGGGTTTGTTTGTTTGTGGTTTATTTTGGTTTCTGCTGTTGTGGTGGTGGTAGTGGTTTCTTTGGTTTTGTGGAGTTTGTTTCGTTGTTGGTTTAACTTCTATGGAAGTGTATATGAAACATCAATGATACATATATTTGGAAACAAACCAGCATACACTATTTTTTTCCTGAACACAGGAAATAGTCTTTTTTTTTTTTTTTTTTTTTTTTTTTTTTACGTATTTCACATTATGAAAAGGAAAATGCCAAAATGCCACACGTGTTTTAAGGATCTACTGAGTACATCTACAATACATTTTCTATCCTCATGGGACACTATCATACCAGAAAAACACTTTTATGTCTTAGCAACAGTTAGTAACACATCTATAATTAAAAAAAAATAACAAGAAAATGCATTTTTCTGCAACTTTTCAGTTTATTGACTTTTGATTATAGTTTGTGTTGTTAGAATAACCATTTCTTTTACGCAGTAATTGATGGTTTCTTTCACACTAATAGGTTGCTGGTAAACAGGAAAGGCCCAATTAAGTAAAGCACTTGTACCATCACAGTACTTAGATGTGATGAAGTTCTGTACCAGTCAGGCATATAGATTCATTATTTGACAAGGGTGAGGATGGTATACATCTTCTAAATCTAGTCCTAGCCCATCTTCACAAAAAACACTAAACATTAATGAAGGTGAGTGAGACTTCTCATGCAGACAAGCTGTGCTAGTCTGTACCACATGAGTACACCACTGGGCTGCCTTCCCAGAAACATGGGATCTACATGTTAGAGCTCAAAAAAATGTGCTCTAACACAGCACAGAAGCATTGGCGCCTACATCCCAAAGGAAATATTAACTTCAAAGTCTTCAAGGATCACATTTCAGGTAGATCTTTAAAGCAGATTTTCAAAAGATTAAATACTACATTGAACACTTCTTCATCCAAAACACATTACTACCAAAGGCCTGATTTACTACCGCATTATTCGACATAATTTATGTTTTAAATATGCTTACTGTTTGGCCATTTCTGATAGACATCTGTACGTCCATTGTCCAGAAAGTCTGGGAGACACAAAGAACTGTTTGTCCTGGCCACTCTCTTACCCAATTAACACGTGCAGTTTTTGGATAAGCTTCAATTGCCTCCCCAATGACCTAGATAGGAAAAAGCACACTGTAACTAACTACATGTCAAAACATGTAATGTTCAGTTTTATAATCAATTTAGGTTAGATTGTATTCCTGAGAACAAAAAATAAATAAGGGTCTAGATTCAGCCTCAAATTCAAGTCTGACCTACTCAATACTGATATCTTGCGGACAAATCTCTCAAAGCTCAAAAAAACCCCAAAATGTTCTAACATGAACAAAGTGATCACACAAAATTTCTGAGAACTGATTTCACAACACATTCCTAAACTATTCTTGCCACCAGATACTCAATATTTTCTAGCTCCATCTGCAATGAAGCTAGAAAACAAGTACAAACATAATTTAGTTAGAAGTAATATCCCCAAACAGGAAGTTTTTTCATCTATTCATTCAAATAAAAAGCCAGAGCTTGGATTTTGCACATCGTATTAGTTAAACTTATGCCTAACGTCTAGCGTATTTTCTAATAACAGAATGATTAACCTGGTTCTAGCACCACCCAAGGATAACCCAAATGAAATCTAAACTTGCACTGGAAAAATCTTCCAGTGTATATCAACAGGCTACTTTCCTGCCATTAACAAAACCCAAGCAAGAATCAAGTCTTGGTATCAACAAACTCCTCAATACATTTAGAGGGCTCCTTAGACTAGCAGTGCAAACTACCAGAGTTAAAATCTGCCATTTGTTCTGCAGTTCCAAGCCTTTTTGCTTTTAACAATGTAGACACACAATAGCATCAATAAAAAGATACAGCTATGAGAGAAAAATGTGTCTGTTGACATAAAAACTATGTAAATGTTATCTCTTCAGATCATTATAAAAGTTCTGTGGTCCATGCTAAATGCAGACAGATGGTGCTTAAGCATTTCTCATTCATGCAGCTCAGTTTGTCCACATCTGATATGCCTCAAATAGATCAGGTTATTCACTTTTTTTCTGTACTTCTATGCCACTACTGTAATTACACCGTTGTACTATAAGACAGCATCAGGGAAAGTGTTGGCACATTTAATTACCCCACTTGACATTGAAAGGGACCAAAAAAAGATGACGACAGAGATGGTTAAATATAAAACACAATGAGGAGACAACGTAAAGACCAGAACAATACCATTTGAAAAGAAGAATTAGTAGTTTTAAGGCAGTCATAATTAAGAGGAACATTAGAAAAAAAACATGGGCAATCTTTCAATTTAATCTTGCCCCTTAAGACCACATCATGTGTAGAACCATCTCTGGCAAATAAATACTTGGAGCAAATGTTTTTGACTCTACTACTTAATTTTAAAAGAATTTTAGAGATTTTTTACAACCAGAAACTGATACCAGAACCGAATTTTTAAAAAATACAACCTTTGAAGTCTGAATTCATTGTTTTAATGTTCATGCTAGGTGCAAAGAATTAAAAGTGATTCCAGTATGTCTACATGTTTACTGAAGAAATCAATGCTGGATGACACGAGCCTAGAAAATAAGAGGTTAGGACTTGGTACCTTGTGGACAGACTTCAGCATAGCTGCCTCCAGTTCAACCAGCCACTTTTCAACTTGACCTTTAGCTGCTGATGTTGAGATTGTCTCTATGAGTTCCACAGTCTCGCCTTCACTACTTTTCATGTGTGTAATATCTAATACCTCTGTAAATTCCACTCGTGCAATTCCTTCAAAACACTTTTTCAAGTGAGGTTGTACCCTATAAAGCAAAAATAGTATTAAACAGCTTGTGACAATTTTGTCTTGCCAATAGTACCAAAGAAGATTTAATTAAAAAAAAATAAAAATTTCTGATCAGTTCACTTAAAAGTTCCTCTAAGGTTTGTTAAAAAAAAAAATTATCTTTCGTACTTTGCTTACCACTATATTTCTAGAAGACCAGCTTAAAGGTGTAAAATATTACTTATAGCTTCTGTAACATATAAACTAGTAAGGATAAACAAGTATTCTTTTTTTAACTGCTAATCCACCTATACAACATAAAATTCCATTATTTATACCTTCCCAGCAAAATACAGTGAACAGTAAGGAATTTGAGTAAAGCAACCAAGTACAACCTTAAACAATAGCTTGTAATAAATAATTTTGAAAAATCTTTAAGATTTTTTTTTCCTCACAAGATCTCCTTCCCTGTTCATTGCGCATTTCTCCAGGACTGAGCTGACATTTTATTTTTCGGTTTTGTTCTCATTTTTGCATGACCTTACACTGTATTCACTGCATGCTATCAAGTCCGCATACTGAGAATCAAACCCTCTGCTTAGAGTGAAGGTTAAATTGGTCAACCAGATCAGTGGCAGGAATCTTCATAGAGTTAACAGTATAAGAAGGTCTCATACCAAGTTATGCTTTTTGCAGTTTAATCCTGAATGTGGTTGGGAAATAGAAATCCCAGAGAGAGTTAAAACACGGCAAAAAACTTTTGAAATACTTTAATTAGGACTGCCCTGAAGAGGTAAAACTCAAGTCAGTAGTATACAGCAGGGGTGTCAAACACATTTTCACTGGGGGCCACATCAGCCTCATGGCTGCCTTCAAAGGGCCGAATGTAATTTTAGGATTGTGTAAATATAACTACTCCTACATTTATACAGTCCTAAAATTACATTCGGCCCTTTGAAGG
This sequence comes from Pampusana beccarii, assembly GCA_013399365.1. NCBI lineage: Eukaryota > Metazoa > Chordata > Aves > Columbiformes > Columbidae > Pampusana > Pampusana beccarii. The sequence continues at coordinate 924,860 of VWYH01000879.1, read as the reverse complement.
CAACCGCGAGGCTGATGTGGCCCCTGGTGAAAACAAGTTTGACACCCCTGGTATACAGGTTTCATTTGATATTCTATTTTCTACTGGGAAAAATACGGTATGTTCATTCCACTACCAATTACTTAATAGACTTCTGATTATTCTGAAAACCAGTGTATGGAAGGGTTGCTAGTGAAGAAAACAGAACTGAATTTAATTGCCCACATTAAAAATGACTCTGCATTCACCTATAGTAAAATCTAAGCAAGTAGATACTTAATACCATAACTGTCAGTGAGGAAAAAAAGAGAGTTCTGGGCTCAGAGAAATCACATGACAAGACTATCCGAATGCACTGTGACTCACAAATACATCTGTTCAATACGACCATACCGAGTAGGATCTTTGGTCTCTGAGAGAATCTCAAGGAGTTCATCATTAGATAAAAAAAAGAATCTGGGGAAAAACAGGCGCTTCTTCTCCAAGTATTCATTAAGTCCCTTGAGAATCAGCTCCAGAAATCCATTGCACTTCCTCAGTTTCTCCAACATCTTGTCTATCGTTACTACTCCCAGTACCTGTTTGTCCTGGAAAAAAAAATTATTCCAGACAAAAATCTTAATACCTTCTCAAGTAAATCACCACACAGAGCTGCAGAAGTCTTCAGCTAAATAAATCTTTATCTCAAAACCTGCTTTACTTAAACCATTGTCAGGTTTACAATTTACTAACCTTCTTCATTGCCATGGTTCACAGGAAAAATAGTTAGGCAATTAGTACTTAAGTTTTCAAAACATGAACTCTTATTTTTGAAAATAATTTTCAAAACAGGATCAATTCAAACAGCACAACTCCCATCACATTTGTTGAAGTCACATCAGTTTACACTGGCTATTCCATTGGATTACGTAATCAAGCAACAAGAACAACTACAGCATTTTGATGGATTTCTAAAAGCGTACTTCTACGACAACAATGCAGTCAAACATTTAAAGAGTTCAATGCAAAAAAATGATCTTTCCTTCCATCTAAAATTCATAAATATATAGATGAGATTACATTTATTGAGATGACAAAGCTTTATACAGGCAACACTGACACCTCAGTACTAACACTAACTACTCACATGATCTAACAAATAGTATTCTCTGATCCCCATACATTTACTAGCCAAATACATGCTCAAAGATTTTTTTGCTAGGTAAAATATGCAAAGTCATACTTGCTTTAAGAATATAAAAACATAATTATTATTTCTTTTTACAATACCACCCGAATACCACCTGTCTAGATACACTACTAGATAAACACTGGGATTCTTATATTTATGCACTGTGTAGATGACAAAATATATATTAAGACATATAGTGGTTTCCAAACTCTTTCCAGTGCTTCCCAAACTAACCTCTCAATGTAATTAAATGCTTAGAAAAACTGCTACATAAAATTGAAGTTACCTCAGTTAATACAAATATAATACAAAAGAGATTTCGCAAAATACCTAACGGTTGCCCAGCTAAGAAGCATTAAAGAAATACAGGTGTCTGAACATCCGGTTCTAGAATTTAATATGACCATCCTGCAGCCTAATCATCATGACATTCGTTCATCTTGCTCACCAAGTATGGGGTTTCGGGAGCAAAATGAGACACACATCGAAAGGGAGGAAATTATGCAGATTCACGACTGAGGAAGTCAAACCAAGCAAATGCTTCTCCTCAGTTCTAAGTATCGGCTTGGGTTCCCCTGTGACTGAATTTATTCTAGTTCAGCTCTAGTTCAGGCCTGTGCCAGTACATTAAATGATTTGTTAACCGTGAACTGATTCAAACCCACTCCTGCTGCAAGGAAATGGAGAGCAATAAATCCCAACCCCTGCTCTACTTCCCGAAGTCAGAAAATACAGCTTCTGCTACAGCTTCTCCATTACCACCTACATCAGACAGCATTTCCCAAGAAATGGAATAGGGCCAGAATGACCAGAGGGGAGATGGAAACAGAGCTAACCAGAAACATTAGTCAGTCCTTAGGCCTCCTCTGCTCTGCCCAGTGAGCCTGCACCTGGAAGCACACAGCATAGAAAACAGAGCCAGGATTACAGAAAAAAGAGACGCAGGTATCACCAACCATAAGGAACACCCAAGAGATCCATGGGGAGAACTTCAGACAAGTCAGTCTCCTGAGGGTTTGTGAGAACTGCTGACAGCAACAGCAAAGACTCCAACAATGGACAGCAGAAACCAAAGACATCTCCAGGCTATTTCCACTATGAAGAGCTTTGTCAAAGCCCATTACAAATACAGAACATCTGTCCTGGTTTGACTGAAAACGAGTTAATTTTCTTCATGCAGTTAGAAACCTTTCTTTTTCACATCTAATGCAGTCATTATTTGGACTTAGTTTGACAACAAGAGATAACACCCTGGAACAGAGTTAATGTTTTTAATTGCTCTGGTCTGAGAGCCAAGGACATTCTGAGTGCTCTGCCCACAAGTGTGAGGCATCAAGGAAGGAGGACATATGTGGGGCAGAGCTTGACTGGCACCCAGACTAATCAATAAGAGTATTCCATCCCATTAATGTCATGCTTCATATTTAAAGAGAGTCAGGATCTTCCAGTCTCTCTCTTGTTTCTTTGCTTCCTTCACTCTTTTTGTCAGAGCTGGGAGAGTTTGGTTCAGGACATTTAGTTCAGCCTTTTGATGTTTTGCCGAAGCCTTTGGGCCTTTCTGCCTTTTTTCTCTTTTCAGGATCAGCTGCTTGGGAGCAGGTGCTGCTTCCTGGGACTGGCGTGGATGGAGTTTGAGAGGTATTANTGCTTCCTTCACTCTTTTTGTCAGAGCTGGGAGAGTTTGGTTCAGGACATTTAGTTCAGCCTTTTGATGTTTTGCCGAAGCCTTTGGGCCTTTCTGCCTTTTTTCTCTTTTCAGGATCAGCTGCTTGGGAGCAGGTGCTGCTTCCTGGGACTGGCGTGGATGGAGTTTGAGAGGTATTACATCTTTTATTTTATATTCTATTTCTATTTTTTATATATATATTTACTAGTAGTATACTAGTATTTTGTTATTTTATTAAACTGTGTTTATTCCCTTTCGATTCTCTCCCCTATTTGGGGGGGTGGAGGGCAAGTGACCAGATATCATGGTTGTATTGCTAGCTCAGGTTAAACCATGACAACGTCCCTCTCAGTAAAAATCTCTGACAGGGTTTGCAGAACAGTGTCTCAGAGCAGGAGGCTGGGTGACACACGTTGCAAGGGACAGATGACAGCCAGGCCAGGCTGCTGTGCAAAGACCAGAAGGTGCAAAAGGCAGCTGTAGGAAACAAATCCCTCAAGGGATGGCAATACAGATTGGAGCCAGGAACCTGACTGCTGTTCTGCTTCACTTGGCAGAATTTAATAATAAATTCCAAGTTCAGGTTCAGTGCAACAGTTCACAACATTTTAAAGTATTGGCAATGTACATACAGCTTTCATTCCATTCCCTGCTCAAGTTACACATACACTCATAATCTACTGAAAACAACCCAGAATTGTATGTTGATCTAATTTATCTTCAGGGGATACACCTGCCTAATACAATAATCATAGTGCTCCTTTGGACATAAAATACATTCATCTTCTGTTCTGCCTCTTGCATCATACAAACCAGAACAAACTCAATAACTACATATATTTTTCATCTATACATAGACAATTAAGCTTAATTGGTTTTATAAAACAGTTTTTAATGCACAAGCAACCATATAACTATACACTGTCAACAGAAAGAGCTTTTATTCCTTTTCTTAACATTTTTATCATCAAATAGCATAAGGGCAACTAGTAAAGCAAATCAAAGCTGTATCGCCAGTTTTATAAATGGGATTCTCCCTGCTTGCTTTTACATCCATATGAGAAAAAGTCAGAGAAGAAAAAAAAATATGCTTCAGGGATTTTTTTATTTACAGTTTTGCTTAGGCACAAAAGAAAAAGTGAATGCCATCATTTCTCAGTCAAAACCCCAGTGTAATTTATTTTGTCAGTGAGGCTGTCAATTAAAGGAAAAAAACTGTATCAAGAAAATAGTATAAATCAAGTGTATAAAAACAGTTCGAATACTTTGCTAAAAGACCATCACTAGCTCTAGTTTCTAAATATAATTTTGAACATATCAGAGGTTGCAGCCTGTGATTTTTTTTTTCGGCTTTTTTTTAAAGGAATTTAATCCTCATTAATATGCATTGCTTAAATTTGATATTTACAATGAAGGAATAATACATGATTATTCAAATTTGTCACAAAAAGCTAAGCAACTAAAGGAGTTTTTTAATACAACGGCATATAAATGCAAAAAAGCACAAACAGACTCAAGTTAGCTTTATGCTGTAAGAAAGACCACTCATATACACTGGGGAAATGCATTCCTTTAAGCCACAAAACTCAAACATTGCATTTGTGGAAACAGAGTGCCATCTTCTGGAAAATAGTACCTGCTTGTTTAGCCAACGTCAACTTTTGACTGTTAAACGTTGATTCTGGCATTTACACTCTTCTGTACAAATGGAAGTGATTCCTTTTTCTGCCAGTGATAACACAGATCACATTCAAAAATACTTTGATTAGCACTGAATATCTGAATTAGAAGATTTTATCAAAACAGATCATTCAGCACTCAATGTTCAGAAGTAAAATGCTCAACTAAGTTCTGAAATTCTTGCCCTTTTTATTTTTACTTGTCTTCTTCCCCAAAATTAATACTATTGATTTCATGGCTCTATGGGATAAATTCCTAATTTTCTTCTAAATCAGAAGAAAGAAAAACAAAGAAGGAAGGGTGGGCAAGGAGAGTGTAAGACAGAAGGAGAAAAAAGGAGCAGGGGGAAAGAAAAGAAATGAGAAAGAATCAAAATATAATAAAAAATAATAAATAACTTTATTCTTAAGTGATACAGCTGAATTGCCAGGAAATTAAGCAAATGCTTCTTTTTGTATACTACATATTTTGTGTTTTCCTACATCAAGACTATATCTGCAAACTGAAAAAAGCTCAGACCAAAAGCTTTCAGACTGAGTGAATATTTTAGCATCTGTCTTCATGACACAACAGATCTCTGAAAGTTCTGCAAAGGCAGGAGATGGATGAAAAAACAAGCTTCTAATTTTTTCCTTCAAATGACAACCTCCTGTCCCTCCCCTGGAAAACAGTGGGCCTCAGAAATCTCCTCCAGTCTGTTGAACAGTTTAGTAAGTCCAGTTAAAAAAAGGATTAAAAATGAAACGTCCTACTAGAAGTGTCCTTGGTTCCTTAAACATTATAAGAATCACCACACTTGCACTACTGAAGCCAAGAGCATTCAGACCATTTCATCAACTGATCCTAAGGACAGTGCTCACTCCTGGAAAGGGTCACACAAGCAGCAGACTGGCAAGACAGGAACATTTAGAAATGCCAGACACGTGCAGTGCTGCTGACAACAGCCACGTGTACTGGTTGACAGCAGATCAGAATAGTACTTTTGAAACAAGTATCTAAACACTTTAAAGTTACAGAGGCGCCTCTACCCTTCAATAGGTAAATAAACATCCTTTTTCAAAGGGAACAATCCCTGTCAAATTCGACTGATTCATGTCAATTGACCTACAGGGCCAGGATCATTGGTGCTATGTTACTTTGTGTTGGATGATGTTTAATTTTACTCCCCAGAATGGCACATGGCCTATGAGATGAGAATGGCCGACCCGGACTTGTTCAGCTTGGTGAAATGGAAATTAAGAACAAATTCAACTGTAGTCAGGAAAAACATGAAGGGCAACAAGTACAAATCTTTGCTTGGAAGGTTCAGCTTGGACATTAGGAAAAGAAGTATTCATTAGGAAGTACCATGGCACTGAAGTCTTTGGAGGTATCTGCAAGAAATTTCTTTCCTTGGAGATTTTTGAAATTGGGCTAAACAAAGCTGTGCCTGACCTGCCGCAGTGTTGGTAAAAGTGCTGCTTTTAGAAAGAAGTTCGACTAAGTGAACTCCAGTGGCCCTCCCAATCAACGCTTCTAGGATTCTATTGGAAACAATTCTGCAAAATAACTTTAAAAAGTATCTAAGAAAGTGGGCTGGGACGAAACAGAAAACAGATTCCTCTGTTACCAGAAGCAATTCTTTTTTCTCAACATACTACAAATTCACTCGATATTCTTAAGACAGCAGTACTTACCTGAAAAACTGATTTCATTAAGTCTTTCCATATCTTAACCACAGTACTGAATCGTCTCCCTTCCTCAGGCATCTGAGCCATGATGTCAGGAGAACTGAAAATGGGCTCCAAGTAAAGCCAAGTAGCCTGAACCTTCAGCCATTCATCCAGGATGTCCTGTACCAACAGCAGCTTTCTTTCCCATTCCCTATAAAACACCATTAGGATAAACGCATTCATTGATGTCAAACATTTCCAGCAGACTGGTAAGGTACTTTTAGTAACTTGCATCTTCAGCAGCAAGTGCAACAGGTAGAAGTTTTCAGATTTCAGCAGAATATCATATCCACCTGGCCTAATTTCTTGTATAACAAAGTCTACATTAATTTCTGCAACTGGATCATCCAAAAGGCTCCCCTGTAGGATTTATGAACTATGCTTATCCAATAGACTAACAGTATCAGTGAATAAACATAGAACATATTTTAGCATGCAATAGCAGCTACTTTATCATGTAATAGCACCTGTGAACAAACTCACTCTAATTGAGTATGTCATCTGGTTTCCAGCACACACCAAAGCCCAGACTATTATTTCTAACTGTGTGCTATTATATACAGGCTGAGATGGCAAAAGAAAGGCATGAAAGCAACCTAAACTACTAACCCAAAAATACGTAGACATTGTCCTAAAAAGACATGGATTTCAAGTAGTAAACAGTCCAGTGGCTAAGTCACGTTTTATTTATGACTTCTAATTCCAAATGTGGATGTTGAACACAATGGTCTGATAAAGCGTCTTTCAACACTACTGCACACCACTATGCGCAGACAATATTACAATTCAATAGCTACCCGGTCTTTCCTTTTGATAGCCAAACATTCAAGAACCTTCAGTCTATAATTTTTTCTAAGTCTCCTCAATTCTTCTGCATTGTTTCAAAATTACTCACACCACCACATCTGATACTTCTTACTATCTCTCCCATATCAGACAGATGGGATTCTCATCTCTTATGTCATTGATATTCCTCATTTGTTGACGTAAGAAACAAGAAAAGTATTTATTGAGGAAAGAGAAAAATCAGATTAAAATCTATGCTTGAAGATGGAAGTATAGATTTTTTTTTTTTAACATGCAATACTAAATTTTGGAATTTAGTTTTCTGCATTAGAAAAAAAAAAGAATTCACTGCTTAAGGTAGATAAACAAAAACATTTGAAGTCCCTACGCTTTAGATAAAGTAACAGTACTTGGTGACTTTCTATTAGAAAAATTACCTTACTCTCGTTTCATAATGCTTGATGAACGGAGATCCTCTCATAGTCTGAGTTTTGACAATGTGATCATCCAATAATGTCTGAATATCATCTACAGATGACAAAATATGGGTTCCTGTATCTCTATAGGGAAGAAGAGTGAACTCCATTTGATCCCACTCAGAAATCATTTTCGTCAAAGCTTTCTCAAGTGAGTATTCTTTGCTGGCTGCTTCACTGATGGTCTCAAACTTTTCTAAGAAGGATTCAAGATTCAAGTTAATATATGACAAGACAGTGGAGTTTTCAGAGGGAGTCAGCGGTAAACCAGCAATATTTGACATCTCTTCCCAGTGCCTTTCTTGCAAACCAGGATTGCAAATCACCTGGATGAGAGGAATGTGGCATCTGAATTTCTCGACTTTTGATTTAACCTGTTTTGCGATTGCTAATGCATTTGGAGAATTGTTGAGGGATTTCTCTAGCTTATACAGTCCTTGCCAGTAGCTCCCTACATCTACCTCTACTTGGTCTGGATTCACTTCTGTAAGTGAGCCCTCTGTCCAGTCTTCATGTTTCCTGTTGAACTCAACAGCCATTTCATAGAGACGAAGATACGGAGAAAGAGTATTCCAGATGGTTCTGTGCTGAGGGTATTGAGATTGTGGCCATCCAAAGGACTCTTCCTCTGCATTCAGCTGATCAATCTGCGGAGACAGAAGCAAGGTCTGAAATACAAAACTGTCTGTGATACCAAGGCCTCACCACAGGCATTAGAGAGTTTTTCCAGTGTCTTCAACAAGCTCTAAATTCAGTTTTGAGTTACTAAACTGGTCTATTATGTCATTGCTGCCATTGACTGCAGTTCAAGTAATCTTTAACAATAACAGCTCACCACTCATGCCAGTTGACAGAGGAATATAGTTAGAGGTATAAAATTGTACCTGGGCATTCCTCTATCGCTTACAGTACCATAGAGGCTTTAACAGGCAGAAGCATCAGGAATGGTATTCTCAAGAACATAAAGGTATAATTTCTATGCAAACCTATAGAAACTTAATCCACTTGTCCAATATGCAAAGCACTGCTCTGTTAACCCAAGACCACATAGTAACCAATTACTGTGCTCAGTAAATTTGTGGTTTAAATTGCAAATCATATAAGAATATTTCATAGCTGAATCAAGAATTATTTTGGCACATCTCAGTAACTGCGTTATTAACCAAATTCTGGATTCTGATAATACAAATATTAAGATCTACAATTTATCCTGCCAGACTAGTTTAGACTATAACCTGTACCTTCTCAGAAGCAAGTTCCAATTTTGTATTTAATGCTTGAGCTTTCTTCAAATACCCGTTGACTTTCTGAATATCTCCAAATGTGCTAAATTCTTCGACCTGCTTAAAGTAGCTTTTCAGTTCCTCAATAAATTGTTCACAACGTACCTAATTAAACATCAAGAAAGCATATAATAATTTTTTTAAAATCAATATCAATTTCAGAAAAAAAGGAATACCTATGCTGATTTGCTATAGTAGGACACTTTATCCTTGCAGAAAACTCAAGACATCCAACACAGTACCTGTTCCATCCAAAACTACAGAATCTGCCCTGAATCTTACTGTTACCTGCAGTGACTTTTTGGGCAGACAGACGCAACTTTGGGTTATATGTCATATGATAGAATCGGACATTGCAACTGCAGCTTTCTGCGAAGGGCATGGCCAGCAGACTAATAACAGAGAGCTAAATTCAAATGCCTAGTATAACTCAAATTAACATACGTAGCAGAATAAGATTAATCAAATGATAGACAAAGCTAAACAGTTTCACAAGACACACAAGACGTGGTCTTAAAGCCACACAGGTAAAGGATAGCTCTTTCCTCACATATACAACTCAATACCACGTATTTCATACTCAGTATGACTAGTGGTAAATGTTTGAAACCAAGTATCAACCTATACGAAGCAATAACATGATTTGAGATAACAGAGTCTATGCTGCACATTCATTTTTACCACAATAACACTTACCAGCTACTTCTTTAAACATACTGCATAAACATAGAAGCTCGCTATCTCAAGATATGTATGATCTAAGACCAAATGGTGATGAGACCAAGGAGCACAAGAAAACCAAAGCAGACAGCTACATAGGCAGTAACTGTCACAGGTCAGCAACCTCATCATTAGCAATCCTTGTGGAGTCACCCCAGCACTTAAAAAACAGAACAAACTCTACTGGAAAAGCCTAGTCAATAGAATGAAAAACTCTAACAGAGATAAAATACATGTAAAGTATAAAAGATTAAAAATTAGAAACAAACAAAACATACCTGGATCAAGACACGCTTATGTTAAACAACTACCTTATCTGACATTATCCTAGCAGCAAAATCACACTTACAAATTAACACAGATTTTATTTTTTTTTAGCCATCATAGAAATTTCATACACAGCCATTGACTCCAAAGGGACTGCTCATGTGGATACATCAGGCCACACACACTTCTTTAAAGGATCTATCTGAATTTTACTGTTTCACATACAGACAACTATCATCAATAGCACTGAAAGTTCTAGAAGCAAAGAGTTTTCAGAGTACAAAATGTGAGATATGGCTTGTCTTGCAGTACTTGTGGATTTGTGAAAACCGAATGAGTGGAAAGCAGGAAAAAATTATTTAACATCAAGAATAATATAAAAACATCTACTTCAAACTTCTTTGTAAACTGTATGAGGAAAAAAGGTTATTCTATCCATTATTTCATGTCCTATATGCCATTCAAAATTAATAGCTCAGGGATTTTTAAAGTATTGTCATTACAAACCTTAAGATGATCTTGAAATTGAACTGTTTTTTCTTCAATTATCTTTCTGTGCTCTTCAAAGATATCTGGCATCCGTGCATACCAGTGAAAAATATTACTGTTCAGTCGAATGTCTGCTGGTGAAAGGTCGACACATTCTACCAGGAAAGCAACACAACTTAAGGAATCCACTACTTTCTGATTCAGTTCAAGCACGTCACATGTTTCCATTTTCTGCATACAGGCCTGGGGAATAGAAATCAAAAGGGAAGATATTTAAAATATAATTTAATGCTAAAATAATGAGTTGAGGAGGTACAACTTCTAAAGCTGCTTTTTACAAGGAAAATAAAATAAAACTAGAAATACATGATCTGAAAAGGTGTTTATTTGGAATGGCATGGTATTAGCCATTTTTACAGCACAGAATTTGTTAATACAACTGCCTTACTAGCTATTTGATTGAATAAAACTCAAAAGAATATGTGAAGCTGTATGCACAAAGGTTTGGCCTAACGGAAGAAGAAAACCATGTGCTTATCCCAAGCCATTATATATGAATGCTTTGCTTCATAAAGACCAGTGACAAGATTTCCACGTAATACCTATATTGCTAACTAAAGACCTAGATGACTAACAGGTTCAATCAGTGTTCCAGTCAGCCACACTCCATGGACCCTGACAGCAGTGGTCTCCAAGCTTTCTTGATCACACACCCTTATCAGTAACAAATTTTTGAGCACATACCCCCAATATATGGATATTTATCAATTACACCAGCATACTACTGAACCTATTATATACACAATAAAACATGCACAAAAATTGAAATGAACAAGGATTAAATGAAGAGTAAGAAAACATTTTAAATAGGTTTTATTTATTAATTTTAAAGAAACCTTTTTGCTTTCACTAATAATTACAAATACTTTTAGTGAGAGCAATGTGATTGAATATGCTTCATTCATCTTAGCTTAATACTCTGAGATTCAAAGGTCTAGTTCCAAGTTCAGTTTATTTCAGAACCTCACTTTAATGGCTGTCCTAGTTTATAACAAAAAAGCTGAAAGATACATAGCTCCAAAACAGAAGAATTGCATCATGGCTGCACTTAATAAATCACAATCCCATCCATCAACGATGCAAAGGATCATGATCCCATCCACCAATGATGCAAAGGATTTTATTGAAATTGATCCAGAAAATTTCCATCATCCCTAATGTCACTCAGTTGTTCTTGCAAACTGACTGGAAGTTCTTGCATTTTTGCATTTTTAGCATGTGCATTCAAAACCCACTAAGATACTTTATGAGACTTCCATATAGGCTGGAAAATTGTTTCCAAGTTTTTACAGTGTACTGATAAGAGTTTCTTATCACAGAACAATGGAAACATTTCCAAATGCCCATTTTCAGAAGAAAATCACGTGATGGAGAGAGCATTTTGAAGAGCAGTTAATTTCTCACTCATTCTTAACGATATCACCTTCACCTTGAAGGACAGATTAAGTGCTATTATTTTACGAAAAACACCTGCTAGGTAGCATACCACTGACAGCCACTTGTCATCGCACAAAAGGTCCGCAAAAACGAGGAACACTTCCCTTTTTGTAAAAGAAAAAGGCATAACTCAACTTTAAGTTTGACAACAAGGAATTTGCCATAAGATAACCACCATACCTGCAAAAGATTTTCATGCTCACACTGAGTCTCAACACAAGCCATTATGAAGATTCTACAGGGATAACATCTTGTAGAACTTTATGCTCCTGTGGCTCCAACAACTTCCCTGCCATCGCACATTTATGAATGATGCAGTGAATGAATTCACACATGGTGCTCTCTCTGGAACCTTGCCCCAGAATCCTTTTTTTATTCTGGCCAAAACAGCCACTCCATATGTGGTTACACTTGAACAGTTTTTTAATAAAACCAATGCCTTACGGAAAAAGTAATTGACATTGAGAATATATTTTCTTCAACACATCTTTCCTCTAGTGGCTCAGAAAAAAAGTAGTTCGTCATGGATTTCATTATTAAAACAGAATTGAGCAAATACCATAAACTGAGATACGATAAACACATGCATTTTCATCCAGCTATATAGCACATCTCCCACACTGCATCATTTGTTATAATACTTGTTTCTACACATCTTCAGCTATGTTTTCCATGCACCTTCCAAAAGTACTTGCTGACAAAGAAATGCATTTTAGTTTGTCACCATGTTGTTTTTTTCACGTATTATTTCAGCCATTTTTACCACAGCAGGAAGAAGAGTTTCTCAAGTGGCATGTGGCTTTTTCTCCTCCACTAATAGGAGCAGCCTTCTGAGTCTTCTAAGCACAGATCATCACATTTTGTAGAGCACTGGACTGAGTATCAAGTAACTTGAAACTTCACTGAAAAAACTGTTGAGGTTTCTCTTCATGAGCTGGGTGCTTAGTTTTCACTTGTCTTGCAAAGTGTGATGGTTTCATACTCTCATTAACTAATAGCTCAAGGCACAACAGACATTTTGGGCAAGGTTCATGGTTAACGATAGTGGATGTAAATCTGTATTTCCAATAGTCTTCCGGATAATTCTCAATTTTTTTTTGCCAACTTGTCAAATCTGGTTAGACTGTCATTATTTTTACCTCATAATGCGGATGATTAAGAGCTCACACTAGAAATGTCAGCTCTGCCATTTTCTTGTTGATCACTTGTGCCCGCGTTCTTAGCATTCTCTTCAATCACCAGTTTTACGAGGCAATCTTTTTAAGCCACTTGCCTATTCTGTGAGGGTTAGGTTACTAAAAACTAGGTAACATAATCTGTAAATCTTGCCTGGGCACACAAACTGCAATACATGGTAATACGTTGAAAGAAAGTGAATAAGTCAACATGGCACTGTGAATTTCTGCATTGTGGAATGCCTGCTCTTTCCTCAGGATATCTCCCACATGTACGTGACATGGGGCCCTCTGACACACAGACTGAGTGAAGGCACTGGTGCCCATCTCTATAGTCAATACTGGTAAAGCTTAATTCCTTCCTCGCTTTCATTTAGATAGAAAATAAATACTATTTCCTTCACATACTCCAATGGATCATCTTGGGCACCCCCTGGGCTGCATATCCCCCAGTTTGGAGACAGGTGCCCTAAAGGTTTTGGTCCTGTACAGGGCAAGCGACAGCAGAAACAAATGACCATTCTAAACAGGCAGTCTGCTTGCAGCCATGACCTTTTGGTGTGGAAAAAGAGTTTAGCTGGATGTGTAAGAGCCAGGGTATGACATTGAGCCTCACAGCCAAAACACTTGTTCTTTTCTATGTTGTAATACAGAACCAGCACCAGGGACTTGAACAAGGCCAGAATCAGACCTGTAAAGGGAAGAACTTGCATATGCTACTGCTTAAGGTCAGAGCAATTGCACTGATAGCTACTTCTTGCTTGCACTCAGAACAAAGAAGAAAGTACCTTAAGTTCCATTAGTTCCTGTGTATTAGATGGAGTAGAAAGGGCTTTTTCTGATATTCTCTCAAACTCATCACATAGCCTGAAAAATACATGAAATAATCTGTTTGGAGGTGTGTTTTGTGTTAATGATCCTTGGACAAATCACATACATTTACAACAGCAAAAACGCAACCAACATATCCTTTAAGGATAGAAAAAATTCAACAGTGGAAACAAAATTAAGTACATTTCCATACACATTTTCAGTTTGAGAGTTACCTCAGACTCATGTCTTGATGATCTTTGAGCATTTTAGAAATAATTTTTTCAGAAATATTATCAGCTCGCTTTGCCAAAGCACTTATTAATTCATCACAACGCAATTCAAACATTCCTAGACGGAGACACTGCAAGACAAATGTAGCAGTTGTCAGAACACTGAAGAGCTTTTACTCATTTTCTGTCACTGTCTTAAGCAGAATGTCAGGGATTTCACCAAGGAATCTAGTCAAACCATAAAATGCTTTTCAAACTTCCAAGCGAAGAAGAGCTACAGTTGCAAATAACTGTTCTTCTGATCTGCACATCAAACTTCATCTAAAACTTATGTCTATTGCATTTTACCTTGACATATAATCTAACTCCTCAAAAACAGAAGGGCATCCACTGTCTGTAGAAGTGGATGTTGTCTGGTGAAATTACAGAGTTTGAGAGACATCTAAAATACAGTAATCTTGCTTGACACATAATATGCCTTAGCATATAAAAGGGACTCTGCCTCCCAGTGAGTCTCCAAATCCAATGCTTGCTTTGACTAGCAGGCAAGTGAGCTTGGCTTCCACACCCAGAAGGCTCATGACAGGTCTGTCAGTCCCAGTTCTCCAAAACCAAGGTTTGCACTGAGTGCTTGGAGAGAAACAACTTCAGGAAAACCACTTTAGCCTTCCCAGTTCTTTACAGAATGGACAGACAAAGGATTCTTACCACAGAATATCCTTACAGGGACAACAAAACTGGTTCATGTTAAGCATCCTCATTCTGCTTTAGATGCTTGGAAAGAATACTGAGGTGGCTGGACTCACACTTTTTCTTAGTCCTTCACATCTACAAGAAGCATACTCTGAACGCCTTCAGAAGTCCCAAACCAACTTCTAGCAAAATAACTAAGTCTCCCTTAAGTATAACAAGTACACCCCAGAAATGCAAACTATTGAAAACTTTACCTTTTTCTGAAAAAATTGATTTCATTTTAATTATCTTACAGCTAATTATCATCACCTTTGACTGACAACATTCTTAGTACAAAAATTAACAGTAAAATTACATCCCTCTCACTTTATGAATTTAGTATAATTTACCTTCCTAGAAGTATATTTTATTTCCTTAGCAAGTTGCTGGTACTTTATAAATTCCCTTTTATTTTCTTCAAAGGTATGTTCTTCTGTCAGGAATCGATCAATATTTTGTTCAGCTTGTTTGTTTATCAGAGAGCTGTACTTATCATACAGCTTGAGGTGTTCCACAGGGGCAGCACTTTCTTTGATAATTTCTTCTCTGATTCTTTTCTTATGTTCACCTAAGATCTCATCGAGGATAACAGGCTTCAAGACAGTTGATGAGAACTCACCCCTTGGCTTGGGAAAAAACCACACACGCACACACACAAAAAACAAAACATATTTTCAAATGACAGTTATGTCTGTAGCTCAGTTATGTCATGGAAGATACAAGGATAGAAAAATCAACTAAATGTTACTTTAATATCTTTCTAATTAAAGTCTCTACAAAGGTTTGTAGGTTTGTAATCAGACAGCTGTTTACATTTTACTCTCAATTTTTTTTTGAATCCTAACTTATGGATGCTTGCCTCCAACAAGTAAGAAATCAGAGCCACTTCATTCAGAAACTCACAAGTCTACATATTTATCCAGCCCAAGCAATTCTATCAACAACTTTAATCTACATGATTTTTCCTGAATCACAGGCACAACTTCAATTTTGCTATCAACTGATGAATCTGTAACATTAGTAATATGGAAAACACATTCCTGCAATCCTCCAGAAGGTCTAAGGCCTTTTTTTTCCTGTGCATTTAGACATGCTTGAGATGCTTCTTTTAATTTGTCTTTTCACAGGTTATTGATTAGTGCTTTTATAAAGCATAGCATACTACTGAAGTTTCTGCTTGACCGCATGTTCAAGCATATTAACCAAATTGTGGAGGTTTAGTATCTTCATCTAAAATTCTGTTGGTGCTAAACAGAAAGGGCAACAGAACATTCACATGACATTCCTTTAGGAAAAAAACAATTGTTCACCTCCCCCAGCTCACTGGGAAATGATCAAGAGAGGCCACAGGGCATTACTTGCACTCTCTCCATATTAAAAAACTAACACTGCTATACCAAAAGTAACACACAATGCTAAACCATCTAGGTACTTTTTAAAAAAATTACTTCACAAAATGCTTTTTATTTAACCTGGATTGTTTCCTGTTTGACTTAACATTTTAATCTGGTTGAATGCGTAAAACAACGAAAATATAAACTGCTTAAAAATTCAGGTTTAGGGTTTTTTTAAAAGGATAGTCTACTAAAAAGATTCTATATTTTAGAAGACAGTAGCCTTTCCAGTATCAAAACAGAAAGTATTTTCCAGAAGACTGCACAAATGTGCTTAAAATTTAAATGCATCATTTTTTTTGTAGCACATTTGTAGTAGGTGCTGCAGAAAGTAACTCAGAGAGGAAACTAGTCAAATATTGGCTTCTTATTTGCTTAGAGAACAGTGATTGGGCCTTATTAATAAAATTAAGATTATTTGAAAGTGTTCCAAATGTCCTGAAAGAGTATTATAGTATTACTATGCAACTTCTGACAATAGGGCTATTCGTTAAAATACTTAGAAACTGAATGTAACAACAATAGAATGATAATACAAAAACCAGAAGTATCGTAATTTCTTACCCACTTTGAAAATAATTTGGTCTCAATTCTTGGTATATCACTGACAGCATGAATCATAACAGTATAAACATTCAGTAATACATCCTCATAGTCACTGAAATCAGGTGCAAATTTAATACGGTCATTGTCAAGGATGAGCCTCAAGATTAAACCTGGGTGTTCGTAGGCTTCGACTGATTTCTAATATACACGCAAAAAAAAGGAAAGTAAAATATTAATTAACCTAACTCATGCAGGAGAAGTCAAAGGATCATTATTAATTACTCCAGTATACATATTTTACATTGACAGGACTATAATTGCAATGACAGGCCATAATCCTAACAAAAATTCTTGTGCAAGTAGGAAGTATGCTTCTGATAAAAAAAAAAAAAAAAAAAAAAAAAAAATTCACATAAACTGATGTTCATTAAGATGAAATATGTTATTTTTAGTAGGCACAAGAGGCATCCTCTATACAGCAGCCGACAGCTTTTATAACGTTGTGTGCATAGACTGAGGCAGAGTCACTTTACAGTAGTAGCCCTAACAAATGTAGTAACATACAAGCTATTCTGTGTACAGCAGCACACGTATTCAACACCTGGAGCAGTCACTATGAATCTACTAACCTAAAAAAAAACCCTACAGCCAATTTTATTTGCTAAACAAGAATCTGATCCACAAAAATCAGCTACCATGAGGGCTATATTTGCAGAATGGATTCCCATGTATTCCAGTATGAAAATTTGTATATGCTTCCATCCTTGGCGGCATAATTCAATCTTTCATCGTATCTCTTATCTGGATCAGACATCTCTTAACTTTTCCACATCTACTAACGTGTTCCAACTACACAAATATTTCATTAGGAAACATGAGGAAGCAACTTATCGCTACTGGGTAGCACAGGATCAGCATCAGGAGGGATAAGATTAGAAATCACATAGTTATTACTAATCATAACAGAAAACAGCACACAAAGCTCACTTCACTCAGAAGAATATAAAGCAATTACAGAAAAATAGGCACTCTGCTTCCATAACATGATTCCTTACTTCTTTACATTCCCTGCGTGCTTCTCCATCAATTTTATCTGAAGCCAGAGTTCTGTGGATATTTGATGGCAAGGCTGTATTAACAAAAAGCTGAACAGAAAAACAGTTGCACTCCAAGACATCAAATATCAACAAGAAATATTTACCTCTACAACAGACATTATGTGAGCGTAAAAAAGAAATCCTTTCTACTACCTTTTTCCCCCCACAAGAACTATTCTGCCAAAGCATGTAGTAGACACCTACTAATAGCAGACAGAAGGGGTGGTACAGAGAAAGAGCACTAGTGCAAGATGCAAACAGCATTTCTATTAGTGAATTTCTACTGTATGTCTAACTGACTGCAGGGTGTTCTTGAGGATACCAGATTTAAAATATGTTGATACTGCCCTTCTTGTACGACAAAAAAAAAAAAACTCCACTTAATAAAAAATGCATTTGTAAAATATTATTCATTTTTTTCCAGAAAGCACCTGCCACCAGAGTTCATACTTTCTTTTCTGTTCGTTTTTTCAAAATCAGAAAAATAAAGAGGAAACTAATTCTATGTACAAGGATAAACAATGTTGCTAGTGCACATATGAAAGACTACTTACTGCAGGTTGAACAATTAAGTCTGTAAAGTCTTCAATTGAACGCAAAAGTAGATGTTGCAGTTGATGAGTCATTAAAGTGGCAGCACAACCAAAGAAAGATTCTAATTTAGCCATACTGGCATTGCTGGGTATTTGTTTTCGTTTATTGCCGTGGTAAAAGATTTTCTGCACTTCTGGAAACCACCTTAAAATAAGACAATATTTTAAAGTTTTTCAAGCAATTAGGATTAATAAACCTGTGGTTTTAAGTTAATTGCTATATACGTTTATATGACATATAAAGATGCTGCAGTACACCTGTGAAACTGTAGTTCAGTAGGCAGACGGTAGTACTTTTAAATTCTAAGGAATCGTGTCTCTGAAAATGTTCTCTATGATTATGAATTACATCTTATTACATTTAAAATGTAAGCTGTTATGACAGACAATCTGCAATCTTGCATTGGTTTCCTATGTCTTGGGCCACAAAGGCTTCACAGGCAGAACACCAAGTCCCAGGGGTTGTGACGTTCCTTATGCACCCTTGTAACCTCAGGAGATGTGAAGATGTGAAAGCAACCCCAAAGGAATTTTGCCCAGCTGCCCTGCACCAAAAGAATATCGGCTCTGGCACTGCTGGGGAATCGGAAAAAAGCAGCACAGAAGTGTGCAGCCTTCAGTGGAGAGCAGAAAGGTATAGTCAGGGTCAGGAAGAAACGCCTCTGAAAATGGGCAAGGCAATGCAGAACAGAATCATAGACAAGGACAGAAACAAAAACCTTCAAGGCTAACAGCACGGAAAAACAAACGTAAGAGTGTTTGAGAATATAGTGGTTTTGACAGTTGTTTCAGTTAATTAAAACCTGAAATAGTAAAAATGCAGTCATACATAACTGCAGCAATCAAGCATTATTGGTTAAAGAAAGATCTGATGCATACAAAAAACACAGTTTGGCCACAAATATCTAAAAAAGACCTGGCAATGTTGATACTTTAGTTGAAAACTTAGCTGCAGCCTACCGAGTGCACTACCAAGAAAACTGCCTTTCTTCTTTTAATATATCTCAGACTGAATATACAAACATGATATCCAAACACTTTACTTTTAAAAAAAATCTCAGTCATAATCTCTAGAGTCAACTGATTTAACTAATACAATCTTTTCCAGATGACTCTGCTCTCAGAAGCAGCTACAAAACTGAGAATATAGAAACTGAAATTCCAAAGTCATCAATAGATGTTCTACAGAGATACTGTCACTGAAGGAATAACAAGTTAATCTTCTGATCAATGAGACACTTCCTCTGCATGAAGCAG
Source organism: Pampusana beccarii (assembly GCA_013399365.1). NCBI lineage: Eukaryota > Metazoa > Chordata > Aves > Columbiformes > Columbidae > Pampusana > Pampusana beccarii. Next base: position 905,297 of record VWYH01000879.1, on the reverse strand, counting down.
GGATGCAGCAAGTCTTATTACACAGGAAGTTATATCACAGTTTATACTCTAAAATGTCGCATTTTCGATAGTAGCAACATTCTGTTTTCTCATTTATTCAGCACAAGTGAGTCCACAAAATAAAAGCTTTTGTCATAACAGACTAAACCACACTTATTGTTAATGTCCCTCTAAGTAGTGAACAAAATATGTCATACCAAAATTCAGAATAAGAAAACAGCACAAATCATGACAACATGCTCAATATTTACACAGCAGTTTTTGTTCACAGGCCTCAAAGAATTTCACAACACTGTTTCTTTAATATGTATTATTATTATGGGCCATTCCATCTCTCTCCAGAAAGTTTAGAGTTTCAAAAACAGCTGAAGAAAAAGTTAAAGATTTCCTGTAACTTAAAAAATATGTATAAACTGGATCATACTTCTCAGATAGAATCCTTTTGGATTTTGTAATTTCCTTTATGACTTTATACTGGAAAAATGAGAGGTCCTCAGCATCTCGTTTCTTGTGAAATATTTTTGTATCAAGAAGGCGTAAATTTCTGAAATAGAATAGAACATGAATAGTTTAGGAGCATATTCACTGTATCTTGGTTTATATTTTTGTTTCCATAAAACTTTTCATATTTCACATTTCAAAAAAGGGTTTTAAAACATATTTGAAATACTTAATGTTATTTCGAGAAATTAGCTTATATTGTTTCAGAACAACTTAATACAAGCACTGCAGTGCTGTCTGCACGCATGGTCTTAAATTGAAGTAGCAATTACTACATTTGAGCATATTAATAATTGTTTTCAGAACCAGAATTTGCATACATGCTTCTCATTAGGTATAGAAGCAAACATTCCAAATTCTGAATTTGTTAAATAGCACTCCTTTCTAGGACTGGGTGGATTTTTACAAAGATTATAAAACAACGTAAAAATAAATAAATAACCATCTAAACGTAGCTTCAAAACAATTTTCAGTTTTCATATTTTTAAAATATTATGTTGGCTGAATTTTTTCTCCTATACTTAGCAGATACAACAAATTTATTTTTTAAAAAGACAACCACTCCCTGAAACTTCTTACAGCACCTGGCTTAGACAGGTCAGTTCACTCTCTTTTGTATCACCCAATCAAGAAATAAGCAAGCAGTTTGTTCTACTCTGGCAAGCAGAAAATACTAGCCTATCAAATCCCTTGCTAACCAAAAAATAGGGAAAAAAAAAATATATAAGTGCCCTGCTAGGCAAGACAGCAATGCTTCTTTTCTTGGGAGACAAATGGTTTTGAATATTCCTGACCTGAGAAAGACTGAAAAAATACGGTCAAATTTAAACAGAAACTAAGGGACTATACTAAATAAAACAGACTATTTAAAAAAATTGAAGTAATTTCCAAAACTAAATCATTTCTCAAACATGTCAGAAGCAGGAAGCTTGCCACAGTCTGTAAGATAACAAAGGAAAAGTTAAAAAAAAAAAGAAAAAAAAAAGATAAAGAGCTTAGAGAAAGTAAGATCACAGCAGCTCCATTCTGGAGCCTTTCTGTACCAAAACAGACCAAAAAACAAAGTCACAAATTGCCCAGTCCTGATGGCACTTCACCCAAGTTCAAGAAAAGCAAGTACAAAATGGCTAAACTAGTCAACTTTCACATCTAGCTTCTTGCTTGAAACTGCCCAGATACCAAAGGAAATGAAGATGGCAAAGTGTTCCATATGATTTCTGGGGAAGTACAGACAAGGAACCTTGACCTCTACAGAAGAACTCTTCAAAGCAAAGTTAGAGGGAACAGAGACAAATATCTTTGGAATCACGGCTTTTGAACAAAGCTATCGTTTCCATTATCTGTGTACAGATGTACATATTGGTGTAGTCCTAAATTCAAAAGGGCAACTTGAAAATCTGGAGATGTCACCATCCGTTATTTCCATGTATAGACTCTGAAATCACTGAGCAGCTGAAACCTAAGATATATAGATAATACTTACTTATACGAGGTCTCCCATAAGTTCCCAACAGCACGTATTGTAGGATTTAGTGTATGCAAATTTTCTTTCATGTAACGGCACGCTGATAAGAAAGACTTGTTCCAAGGTTTTGGCACTACTTCTAGTCTAAATAAAACAACCACAAACCCAACAAGAAACAGGAGGATGAATGTAGCTAAGAACCAAAATAATTAAACATTTCCTTTAAGATAATTGTTTTGCAGCCCAGAAAGCTGGAATTCAGGGGATAAATGTAGCTTTCCGTTCATTATTCAGATATCAAAAAAGCTTTTGAATACGGCCACTGTATTAAAAAAAAGAAATAATATGAGACATATATTGGCCAAATCCTAAAAGATCTGCAGCCTAGTCATGGTCCCTTGTATTTAGAATGTAGTAAAATCATTTTATGTATAGAATGTATTTAGTCAATTAATACACAATTTTCTACAATAAGTAGTATCTATGTTTATACTCATCACATTAAATTTGTAAAAACTCGTAAATTTAGAGCCTTTTCATAAGCTCAGTTGGTCTGTTTTCAAATTGCTAAAAGCTTTAAGCTATTTTGGTGGGGGCTTTTTATACACTCATAGCTTTTTGCCTTTTTATTTTTCTTTAAACATTTTTGTGTTTTCCTACGGGCAGACTGATTTTACTATTCAAATCTTAAGCACTGCAACCTTTAGGTTGCAAGAGAAAAACAAAAACACTCCTGATCAATGTGTCATATTCGTAATACTTTTATTCTCATTTTCATAATGAATTCCTATTTAAAAATATTCTGATATAAAACTTGTATCCATTTCTCAGTGAATCAGTATTCTATAGAAGACAGAAAAACTAGCTATGGGAAGTTAAATTTTAAAAACTTCAAGTTTTTCCCGTATCTGTCTTACATTTTTTCAAATATTGGTAATGGGATAAAACTGTTTTACCAATTATTATTTTACTACGAGAATTCTGTACTTTGGATTTGTATTTAAGTGTGTGACATAAGCTTATATACAAACTACTGTGATGTCCTACATAGTTCCTGGGAGATATGGAAGATCTACAAAAAAACCCACAAACAAACAAACAAACAAAAAACCAAAACAAACACCCCTCCCCCCCCCAAAAAAACAGATGGAAGACTGCCTCTTACTCAGGGGATAAAATAACAACAATAAATTCATCAGATATTGCTTCTCTTTTTCAGATGCAAATTCCTTCAGTAACATCTGTCACATCCATCCCTTCTATTAGATTGTAATGCTGACCATTTGATATCTAAAAGCATCTACCTCAAAACAGAAGCCAGAAATTCTATAACAAGACCTTTTGTGTTCTTAAAATCACTCAGTAATGCTATCCCCAATATAGAGCCTGGTTGGTGTCAGTAGAAAAGTCCCGTTTCTGCAGCATTTGTAAGATTTCACTCCTCTGAAAGGCTAATTGATTTTACCAGGTTTGGGCTATATCTATGAATGAAGTTTCTCTCCACATTCCCATCTCAGGAATAATTAAAGTATGTTCTAGGAAAGCTAATGCTAGGTCAGCTGACCCACAGAGGACAGATATTTGATCCTGGGAGCAGCACTAAACTTGCTTTCAGCAGACCGCAGACTTTTTAAGGCCAGCGTGAATGGAATGGCCACAGGCCATTCCTCTGAAACAAAGACCACATTTGGCCACTCTAGTATGGAGGTAGCTGCACACTAGAAACCCCAGCCAAGAAACACCAGGCACCCATAACTGTTTCTAGTGCACCTCGCTGAATTTTTCTGAGAAAAAAAACCACTCAGTATTTAATACATGCAGGTTTAAGAATGTAATGAGACAAACTCTCACAACCTGTAAGTAAGACAGAGCTTCAGTGAAAGAACACGACATTGTTCCATTGATTACAATGCACTTTCTACATGAGCATTGGGCCTGTTATATCAAATGCTGGGAGATCCATCCTGAGACTTCTTACTAGCTAAGCACTGCTAAACAAAACTAATTCCAAACAACCTTTCAAGGCAGACACATATTTTCCAGCGTTTTTCCAAATACGCTGTATAATCACTATTTGAATTTACCTAACTAATAACCAAGTCTTATTCACAGCTGACACTGACTGCCACTATTAAGACTGTTCCTTATACATGCTATTCTACTCCACTCCTCTCTGGTTGCTGTTTCTGAAGAAGCATATTTTCTTACTCTGCACGATGAGGTAGAAGAAAATCTTTCTTCTTGTCTTCGCCTTTTTCCCTGGGGTCTCTTAAAACAAAGTCAACTGAAAAAAGTATTAAAAAAAAAAACAACAAACACAAAACCAAAATAAACTTAGTGAAGGAATAGAATCATAGGATCACAGAATTATTTTGGTTGGAAAAGACCCTCAAGATCATCAAGTCCAATCATAAACCTCACAGTATCAACTCCACCACTAAACCATGTCCCTGAGAACCTCATCTACACATCTGCTTGTCCTGGTTTTGTTTAAAACAAGACCAGTTCTCTTTTAGTGAATTTTTCTTTCAGCTAAGTTCTTCTAAGTAACTGCACTTTTCAGAAAGTAGCTGCATGTTTTTTCAGACACTGTTCACTCTGGAGCTGGTAACAGTAGCAATGGTACGCAGAATAGACCCAGGTTTAGAGTTATTTCTATGGCAGCCAAGGTTACTGATCAATTTTGCACATCCCGTAAGTGAAGGGTGTATTTGCAAGGAGGGGCAGACAGAACAGGTGACTAAAACTGACCAACTGAGTATTCCATCCCATACACCCTATAAAAGTGGGAGATCACAAGGGTCTCACTCTCTTCAACCATGGCTGCCATCTGAAGAGAAGCCTGCCTGTTGTGCCTGCGATCAAAGGTCTGATTCCAGACCCTGCATCCTTGAATCCAGTTCTGGTTTACTGTGGAGTCCAGCCCAGGACTTCCAGGTGCCTGCCCTGCAGCTGTGGGAGCAATGCCAGCTCTGCCGTGGGCAATGCTGCACTTGCCCTGCAAAATTCAAGATTGGTTTTGTATATTTCGTACTATTTTCTTTATTTATTAGTAGCATTCGTAAAGCATTTTTAACTTTTCCAACTTGCAAGTCTCTCTCCCTTTTCCTCCTATTACTTTTCCTTAGTGGGAAGGATGAGTGGTTAACAGGGAGCATCTGCTACGGTTTATTGTCACCCTGCAGTAAAGGGTGACACTGTTAAACCCCTCCAGGGATGGTGACTCCACCACTGTTCTGGGCAGCTTGTTCCAATGCCTGACAACTCTTTCTGGGAAAAAACTTTTCCGCATATCCAATCTAAACCTCCCCTGGCACAACTTGGGGCCATTTCTTCTCATCCTGTCATTACTTGGGAGAAGAGACCAACAACCTCCATTCCACAATCTTCTTCCAGGTAGTTGTAGTGAGCAAAAAGGTATCCTCTCAGACTCCTTTTTTCCTGGCTAAACCACCCCTCAGGTCCCTCAGCTGGTCCCCATCAGATCTGTACTCTAGACTCTTCAAGACTCTTCACCAGCTTCATTACTCTTCTTTGGACACACTCCAGCACCTAAAGGTCTCAACCAAAATGTCCAAATCCACAACTCATTGCAATGAACAGTTTTATCTAGATATATATGAAAAGGGAGTTAGGAGAAAGCTATATTGCTAAACAGAGATTTAAAAAATAATGTTTTTTAAAAGTGCTGAGAGATCAAAAACAATGAATAATATGACCCTTGGTCATTATAAGGAAAATAAAATCTGTTTTTTTTTTTTCTTTCCATTAAAATGAGCCTCTAATATCCAAGAGAGCACTTTTATAGAACTCTTCCACACTGGCAGCTCTCAGCAGGGAATGACACTTAACAAGGAATGCTTCTGAATATTAGCAACTGAGGAGAAAATGCAAGTAAAGTCCAAGACAACTACCTGTAGCCTTTTTCACACTCAGAAGATAGTCGTCTTTTATTTCATCAGTCAGGGACTGTATACTTTCATCAAGCACTTTCAGATGTTGTGGAACTAAAGCTAAGATGTGGCCCAGCCATGATTCATCTATTGGGGCCACATTTACTGTATCAATTCCATGGTGAATGTAATAGTGGTATTTCTGCAGGAAAAAAAAAAAAAAAAAGAATAAGATGCATTGGTTAAGGCCAGTACTAGTTATTGTTATTACAGGTTTAGCTAGATATATGCGTTTCTTTAGTGTAGTTGGTGTGTAGTTAGTACTAAGTGTAGTTGGTACTAAGTACTTATTTATGTTGTAAATTACATATACATCACTGAATCTGATGTAAATACCTTCATCAGCCTTACAAACAGCAGTAAGTAGAGTAAACAATAAAAAGGTGTTGAAATAGAAAAATAGAGTACAGTGGCATAAACCTCATTTCATTTCTCTGATAAGAGCTATGAAACAGAATTTTCATTGAAGAAAGGGAAAATTCCTAAAAATCTGGCTTTTGTTTTGGTTTTGCTTTTACAATTCCACAATTCTGGTGAGATGCCTCACCTTTGTACTATCCCCATACCAACCTTTTCCTTAAATACATTTTCAATATATATTTATCTGTCTCACCTCTTCAATGCCACCATTATTATCCACTAGCTCTGGGACTGGGCCATGTATTCAAAAAGAAAGCCATGCATTCTGCAGAGATTTGTGTGGATATGCAAAGTACAGCTAATGCGTTGCTCAGAATATGAATGTATAACCACAAATGCATACATCTGCTTGTATGCCAGCATTTAAACAGGCATGTGAAATCCCATTAATGAAATCTCAGAGCATTAAAGAAAACACAGACAAAGAAACATATCTGCCCAAATTCAAAGAAATGCAGAATGGAATATCAAATGGAATGGAATATCAACTGACCCACGTCAGGAAGTAACACATGATCTATTCCAATCAATTTATCCCAAAATATACCTCAACTATTTTAAATATACATCAATCACAAAATTGTGTACACAGTTGTGTCATACAAGGTCTCTTAAACCAGACTGAACATCCTAGCCCTGGGACGAGGGTAACCCAAAGAGAATCTTACAGATTCTGCCTGCTCAGACAAAGCAGTGCACCCTCCCTTGCAAGTTAGTCTCACCTTCAGCAAGCATATAAAAGATGCATTTATTGCTTCCTGACATTGGTTATTCTCCAGTTACTATTCCATTCTGCAATTCTTTGAATCAGCCATACATTCCTAATGCTCTATTCTCAGCTCTAACACTATAAATCCTATATTGTGTGAAACTAACAGTGGAACAATATGTCACTGTCAGTCATCTCTCATTGTGTCAATCATCTGGTCACTGTTTACAATAAATAACTGGCACTGTATTTCATTTACTACTCTAGAAAACAGTCTTTAGCTACCAAAATATCTTTCTCTATTGGTCTGGAAGAATCTGCGCTTGGAGGCTGGTCTTCAGTAAGGTCTTCCTCCCTGAGACCAAAAAAAAAGAAAAAAAAAGAAAAAAGTATGCATCACACTCATCAAATACATTTTACTGGCATAAGTAACAAAACAAATAAAAGGGAACTGTCAAAACTTTACAATGAGGACAAGACATTCTGATTCCAAAAGAACACTGAAGCATGTGACCAAGTTTGTATTTCACCTGCTAAGGTTCAGCTTTTAAAATTGGTGATATAGTTCATGATCATAGACACGCTTTCAATTCGCAATGCCCAAATTTTTAAAATAATTTTTTAAATGTGCTTTAACTATCAAAAAGGAAAAACACATAATTCAAAGATAAGGAAACTCACAATATAGTGTCAACAAGAGCTCTTCTGAAACGTTCATGTCTTTTTTTCAAGTGACTGCTGCTCTGCATTGTAGAAGTTGATGGCCCAGCAGCTGCTTCATTGTGTCTAGAATCCTGCATCTTGTGTCTCTTGGATCCCCCTGTCAAATAGCCTACTTGCAAAAGATACATTTTGAAATTAAGTTTTCAAAAAAAGTTCAAATGTATTGCACCTACATTTACGTTTCTGAGAGGTTTTCTTCAGTAGTACTAAAAACGTCAACCTTACCAGGTGAATACTCATTTTTTACAGTCAACTCCTCTGACTTGTCATCTTTCTCGTCTTTTTTGCTCAGATGAAAAGAAGGACAAGTCTGCTGCCACCGTGGTTTAGACCTTGCCTGGAATAAATATTGCATATCTTAGTTTTACACTTGCTGTTGGTGCTACTAACACACACTTCAAGACTTCTTAAATACAGTAAATCAAAAAAACTTTAGCCCATAATATACGGCAGTAATAAGGCAGCATAAAAATAATACAATAAACTACTACTTACATGTTGCCCTCAAATTCTAAACACAGAGACCATTAGAGAGAAGCATGTTAAACTTCTACCTAATATTTGTAAACTCCCTAGTATTATACCCTACTTGAATACTTTCAAGCTTGTTCAAATACTCCACTCAATGTTTTCCAAATATTGAAATATAAACAATGTTGCACATACATGCCTACATGATACACATACATAGTGCAGAGAGAGAGAATATACACCTCACGTCTAACTGAAAAAGAACCATGGTCTTTACATAATCATGCTGTGACAGATATTTGAAAGTGAAAGCTTGATAAAATAGCCAATCAAACTACCTGAGACAACTGCGGTAGTAAGTTCTCTGTTCTCTTTGACAACTTCCCTTTGCCACGCAGACTAGGCTTGAGACAAAAAAAAAAAAAAAAAAAAAAAAAAAAAAAAAAAAAAAAAAAAAAAAAAAAAAAAAAAAAAAAAAAAAAAAAAAAAAAAAAAAAAAAAAGGAAAAATCATAAGTAGACATTTAAATTACTACTCATATACTACTCATAAATTACTACTCATATTGGCTATAATTCCTTTTTTTCTCATAAAAATAATTCTTGCAATACTATTTCATATCACTTTTCCTGTTCTTCCTAGAGTACTTCCGTGTAGAATTCAACTTTCTCAAATGCCTTTGAAAAAAATCACAGCTCTGAAAAATTCATTTTAGGCTGGGAAGCATTTATGTTACCTTTTTACCAAGATATATATCACAGCATCACAAGATACCATGGAATAATTCCTTGACTACCACTAGTTGCAAGAGGGACTCGCACAAAAAACAAAAATCAAAAAAATCAAAAGCACTACTCTTTTAATGAACAAAAGATCCATCTTTCCCCTTCCTCTCCCCAAACAAGATAAAATACACCTGGCTTCCCTTTGAATAGAGATCAAGATGCCTGGTGAATTCAAGTACTTTGAACACCAAGCAGGCCAATTGTGATAGTTTTTATGTAGTATTTTGGCAGCCACAGAAAAGTACCCAGTAACTTAAAGCCACAATCATGGCTACAAGCTTCTACTGGCATTTGTCTTCAGCATTTAAGCTTCCTGCAATTCCAGAAATAAACTGTATTAACTAAAATCTCTTCATGCTTCATGTTTAAAAAAATAAAAATGAAATGGGGAGAGGTCTTACAACATAGTATTTCGTACCAGGTTAAAGACTAAAATTAATTTCTGTGCATTGTAATGGGATACCTTCAGTAAAGAGTTACTTTCCTTCGAAACACTGCAGGAACAGCAGCCCAAACAAAACAGATCTGTTTCAATTTGCACTGCTGAAGTAACTAAAGGACACCTGGACAGCTGTAAGAAGGACCATGTTGCTTCTCAAAACCTGACTCGAGGTGTTCACCAGACAGACATCATAGTTTAATTTTCCCAGAGGGGATCAGTCACAACCAGCCTGCAAGTCCTGGGCCAGTGGCCTGCAGGCTTTCTCTGCAAACACAGCTGCCCCGCCACATCTTCACTCACAGAGGTCAAGCACTTCATTAAGCACCAGGGATAACAAAACTCATTTCAGAAGCTTAATTCCAGCTTGCTGCCTAAAGGAAACACAAGGCTGTCCAGCCCAGCGGCCTTTCCAGTAGGCAGCCAGGGACACAGACCCTCCTCCTCAGCCAGCCCGCCGCTACCCGGCCCCAAGCCTGCCCCACAGCCCCCCACCAAGGCTGGGGCCGCACCCAGGCTCCCAGTCCCCGCCTGCCACAGCCGGGCTGAAGGCGGCGGCGCGGGCGGGAATCGCTCGGCCTCGGGGCTGCCCGGCTCCCACCGCACCGGTACCTGCTGGGTCCCCATGGCCGCGACTGTGTGGGGACGACGCTGTTGCCGAGCTACCGCCGCGGCCGCGCGCACAGCCAGTCCCAACGGCCAGGCGCGAGCGGCGCGGGAGGGGCCACGCGCCGCTGGGCCCCGCGGTGGCAGCTTGTCCGGTTCAGGGCTGCCAAAGGCACCGCTGCAGCGCGGCACGGACCCCGAGGCTGGTGGCTGTAGAGAGGCGATGCACCGGCTGGCAAACCGCAGAGAGCAGAGGACACCGGGCAGGGTGTATATCAGCTGCTAAGGGGTCTCTGCAACTGCGGCAGCTGAGCGGCAGCTCGACTGGTATTTCCTAGAGATTGTCAGCTCGGAATAAACGCTTCATTCCCCTTCGAGACCTGCCGATTTCAGGAAAATAAGGAGAATTAAAGTTGCGTTGAGTAGCGCACCATGCGTTGCCGTGCAGGCAGGTGTTCCTCCTCACCTTTAAATGAACCCAGAAGTAGCGATCAGTGAATGCCGTTGCGTGTCTCCAGGCAAAGCCACGTGTGCTCCAGCTCACCCTGCAGCAAAGCTCAGCTGTGCTGCCCAGTCCTTCTCCAGGAAGGATCTCTAGGGGCTGCGCTTGGAGGTCTGAACCACAAGAGCAACCAACCAAAGACTTTTCATGTGCAGCATCATACAACAGCCCATCCTGTGCACAACAGACATGATATTTAAACAACCTGCCACTTCACCCCCAACCAGACAGTAAATTTAAGAGTACAAGAAAATATAAATACAAGAAAACATAAATAAAAATCTCTTTCATGTGCATTGATAGTCAACAGGTGTATTCCTGCATTACGAATCTGATGCTTTGCCCAATCCAAATAAAATACTGGTACATTCCTTCCTCCCTTCAAACAGAGGCAGAAGTATTAAACATGTGCTTTACTCTATGGAATTAACACTACTTAAGCCAAAATACTATGTACAGTGTTTCACTGACCAGATATTTTGGTTTTAATGTAAAAAAGTGATCCTTTAATTTTTAACCAAAGTACCCATTGCCATGCTTTGTAGGTTTTGATGAGAGCAAACAAATAATGTTTGAAAGTACAAGAAATGTAGAAACTTCTCTGTGTACCAAAATTAAAAGTCTCAGATTTGAGTACTGCTTTAAAGATAATGTTTGCATGCAATGGAATTGGAACTTCTTAAATGCCAACAACTTGTGTCTCAAATTGCAACTAAAATGCAATTAGATGCGATAATTCTTTCAAAACACGATGAATTTAACACTTCAACCCACCATGAATGATGCGACATCACACTTCAGGCAAGTTTTCAGTGGGGAAATAAATCAAGATAAAGTTTACAGCTCAAAAAACATTTTAAAGACAAAACCAGGTCTATATGTTTTGTTGTACAGCTTATTTTCCCCATACTTGGCTTCAAAATACAGAAGCACAAATATAAGTAGTGGTTTTGTAAGTCAGAAGTAATTCCCATGAAATACTAGATCTCCCCCTTTGAAAAAAATATTTTTTTCAAACTTTATGATCTCTGTTAAGTCTTCTTGATGATAAATGTGCAAAGTGGAACAGATTACAAGTGGAAGAAGATGACTTCCAGAGGTCTCTGCCTAGTTCTAAATTTCTGTGTCTTTGGATGTGTATTTCTGCAAAATGTAGATATCAACAGCAAAATAATGTCACCAGAGGCCTCTGCTATCAGGCGGTTCACAACACCGCTGGGCAAGCAGCCATCCTCTGCCTGCAAGACATACTCCAGCTCCTGGTACGTCTCCCCCCGTCACCCTGGGGACAGACCACAAAAGGGGAGTGATGGAACTTACTTTGTCCTTGTCCCCAGGAAGCCACCAGAGTGACCTGCTGTCCTCCAAACCATCTGTGTGACATGAGCATGAGGTACAAACTGCAGGCGTCAGGTCAGGACAGCCACAGGGCATGACAAGATCTTCTGCAGCAGCTCTGAGACAAGCAGGGAGCCAGACAGGGAGATGGGCCCCAGCAGGGGAAAAGGCTGTGGGAGATGCCTCTTGAGGATGGGGAAGGTGGAGGTCAGAGGCAAAGTGCCGGGTGGGCAAGGGGAAGGTGTGGGGATCAGCCCATGCCCTGAGGAGGAGAAGCCACGAGCACCCTGCACCCAGTATCACTCCTTGCACAGGCAGGAGCCCTGAGGTGCTGGCACAGTTGCCAGACCAAGGCCCAGGATGGGCCTTGGGCACTTGGGGAACGGTCCTGAGGAGATGCTGGGGTTGATGGCAGAGGCTTTGCCCTGCCCAGGAGAGAGCTGAGATCTCCTGGGGACAGGAGAGAGGGAGCAGTGGCATTAGTCCAGCCTGAGTGGCAGAATCGGCACTTGGGGATGAAGCTTGCAGGAGGGCAGAGGTGCCGTCAGACAAGATCCCCTTCTGCCACAGCCCCCAGGAAAGCCAGTGGCACAGAGAGGAGTCCTCATCCCCCTGCCTCGCCTTGTGGTCTCGCAGCTGCTTTAGCAGAGAAGTCCTGATGGCCGAAAAGGTGTCAACAGCCTCAGGGACAGTTCCCAACACCCGACCTCCATCCTCAGGACTGGCAGGTCTGGGTGGGGAACACCATTCGGGGCTCCCCAGTGCCAGGATGGTAGTGATGTGCTGCAGGGTGCCCAGCGCAGGGGCCTGGGCTGGGCAGGGAGCGGACATGGGGCTCTGCCAGGAGGGGCCAGGAGGGCAGTGACCACAAGAGCCGTCTGGGCCAGACTGTCTCAGAGGTCCCAGGCTGCTCCATGGCAGGCAGGGACAGTATGGAGCCAGAGCGCTCTGTGAAGTGCCTGTCAGCAGGATGTGAGGTGACAGGGATGCAGGCCCCACCACCCTGCTGGGACACAGACACTGCCTCAGCCTCCCAACAGCCCCTCACCTTTGAGCGCACTCATCCTTCTCATGGATGCAGGATCTCCCGGATCGACATTCTGCTCTCCCCAGGTCCTCCTTCTGCAAACACCGTGAGAAATTGAGGCTGCACCAGCCCCAGCAGGAGGAGATAGAACCCAGACTTCATGACCGCACTTCAGGGCACAGTGCCTAGCTGAGAGCTGCGGTGACACGGGTTCATCTGCTGGGGACACACCGTGAGGCAGGGACCAGACCAGGAGGAGTCACTGGTAGATGCCGGATGAGGCAGTTTTCTCCAGAAGAGAAAAATCATGTCAGGTAGCTTCATCGGAGTAGTCTGGGGTCTCTAGCCGGGGTCTCAGGTTCCTATAAGAAGTCAGATGACCCTACAAGTACCTGGGAGGAGGCCTGGGTGGATCCCAGTGGAGGGAGTTTCTTCTAAAAGAGAAAAAGAGCATCTCGTCTATCTTCCTTGGCAGAGTCTGAGGTAGCTACCCAGGATCTTGTAACACTAAAGCAGAGGTGAAAAGACTCCAGGAGATTCCTAGGAGGAGTCTTGGGTGGATCCCGCAGGACAGAGTTTCCACTCAGAAAGAAAAATCATCTTAGGTAGATTCATTGGAGGAGTCAGGGGCTGCTGCCCGGTATCTTCTGTCCCTAAAGAAGAAATCAAAATACTCCGGGAGATGCCTGGCTGGAGTTTGGGGTTCTTCCTAGAGGAGGGAGCTTCTAGCAAAAGAGAAGAATCGTCTTAGGGTAGCTTCCTTGGAGGAGTCTGGGGCAGCTACCCGGAATCTTAGGTAGCAAAAGCAGAGGTCAAAAGACTGCAGCAGATGTCTGGGAAGAATCTTGGATGCAAATTAGGGGTCAAAGCTTCCTGCAAAAAGAAAAGTCTTCTTGGGTAGTTTCTGTGGAGGAGTCTCGGGCTGCTACCCAGGATCTTGGGTCACTGTCAGAGGAGCATATGACAGTCTGGGAGATGCCTAGGTGGAGTCTTGGGTGGATCCTGGAGGAAAGAGATTCCTACAAATAACAAAAAAAACCCCATCTCAGGCAGCTTCGTTGGGGGAGTGTAGGGCTTCTACCCAAACAACTCAGATCTCTAAAGCAGAGGTCGAAATGACTCTGGGAGACACATGGGAGAAGTCTTGGCTGGGTCCCAGAGGAGAAGGCTTCTACAAAAAAAGAAAAATCATCCCAGGCAGCTTCCTTGGAGGAGTCTGAGGCTGCCACCAAGAGTCTGAAGTCCCTAAAGCAGAGGTCAAAAGACTACATGAGATACATGGAAGTCATCTCAGGTTAATTCCAGAAGAGGAAGCTTCCAACAAAAGAACGTGGCACAGGTGAAAAAAGTTCCAATAGCTTAATTTATCTTGATTGACCTGCTCATCAACTCACCTGTGTTTTTACTTACTTTCAAACTTCACCTGCTGTACAGGTGCAATGTATCACCAATTAGTATAATGCCTTAAAATGGAGAGCAGGAGGGAGGTTCCAGGCTGTACTAATTGCAGGCTTTAGAGATGGAGATGTTCTTGAAAGAGCTTGGGTTGGCTTCCAAGATTTTGAGTGATTTTCAGGATATGTATGAATATGAGAACCGTTTACAAACCTTCACAAACTGGCCTTTTACAGAGAACTGCAAGTGCACTCCAGAGAATGTAAGTCTGAAAACTGATATTTTTGATCATGCCTTATTTTTCAGATGCCACTCCTGAATGTGAAGTCATTGTTAAGTATGTTCATGCTTAAGAAGAGTTGTGAGCTTCTGCTAAGCCTGAAGAAGATGAAAAGTTGAATACCCTAACTTTTCTCTTCTCTGCTCAGAAACACTGCAGTAGGATGACTGGCTTCTGCATGTTCAGTTCACTAGTCTAGCTACAGAACTGAAGAGAGTTATTTTTCTTATTTTTCTTTTTTTTATTTTTGCCATTTAGAACTTAATTTCTTGTATTATGTAGTCTTTCTTTTAGCAAATTTGTATTCATAACAAAGAAGCCTGATTTAGAATAAACAAGTACACATCCAAGAGGAAGGATGAAGAGGCAGAATCATCGCTCCTTAAAATTCAGAAACTGAAATTAGTTAAATTTTAGAAAACTTAATGTTTATGTCCCTGCAGGCTTTGGCATGAGCACTAAAACAATTCACCTGACTTGTACTTTGGCACACACACAGGAAACTTCCAGGTTGGATCTCAGATGAGTTGCACTGCGGGAGTTATCTGAGACAGAGTCACATTTGACAACTGAAACAAAGTGACTTAATTTTAGTGTTCTGACCAGATTTGACTCTAAAGTGACAGAAAAACAGAACTGAAGATCTAGCATTTTACTCACCTGATTTATATTTAAAGGTTCTCTATGTCCATGGCCTGATGCTATGTTTGTTCTCTGAAAATATTCTTTACAACCCTGACTCTGGCAGATCTCACACACAGCTACTGCAGTGCCTGTGTCGCATGGCAGCTACTAGATGTGGCCTGGGAGAGCAAAGCTGCTCCAGTCACCACAGCAATGCAGAAATCCCTTCACTACTACTTACAACCTGTTCCTTCTGCCTTTACCAGTTGCTTATCTACTTGCTTGCAGTCCTCACACTTGAAATTTATTTTCCAGCCTGCTCTATGCTGACAGCCATTGTGGGGAAAGGCATTATTTGCAAGCTGTCAGCAGCAGCTGGCTGATGGGAACATGAGCAGTGTGTTGGAGGAGGCTCTAAACTTCTGCCCTGTCACCTGCAGATGGCAAAGGCAGGATTTGTCCACTGTCCAAATGCAAGCAGACCAGATGTGGCAAAATGTTTCTTTTGCTTGATAGAACTGGAGAGCTGGGAACCAAATGATGACCCATGGTAAGCACAGAGGTAGCTATGTTCTTGAAGTATTTCTCCAGACTCCTTGGACAACATTCCCTTACTCATTACAAAATTACTAATTTTTCTCTAACATTTCACGAAACTGAAGCCTACTTGAAGTTTCTTACCCAGTAACCTTGAAATAGTTAATAATTTGTTAATTTTGCTCCTCACGATTCTTCATGATTCTTTTCTTTTGCCTCTAATGAGCATACTTTTGATTCCACAAAGTAGAAAATAGTTTCTCTCCACTTTGTAAACTCTGTCCAAACCTTCCGTGTACCTTTTTGGCTCACAACTAGCTTTTATCTGAGCTCCACTGAGATTGAATTAATCTGTTTTCTGTATGGTACTTTTTCTACTGAGAGACAGTCCAAGTACTGAAGAGACCTGTCTGTGCAGACTTCTTCACCTCTTGAAATGTCACTGTCATGGATTTAATATCTGTTCTTATTCTGAATTTACACTGCAGGGAGGAACACACCAAACGTCACAGCTGTGGCTTTTTGTCCCTTACTAAGCACTTGGATGACCTGACAATGGAGGAGTACTACATGCTGGAGATGACACGGCTGAGAACTTTCCTTGTAAGTCTTAATCCAATAATCTTAATATAAGATTCAAAGCTAGAATGTGAACAAGAGCTTCCATCTCTGAGATTTCCATCATCAGGAAGGAGTGGTTGTGTCAGGCTAGAACATGACTTATCCTGAAGTAACAATTTATGTGTGTTATTGGCTAAGAAATCTGCAGTTAAATGCTTCTCAGTGTTGTCTATTGTCTGGCTTTTGAAAGAATACCTGTTTCCTTTAGAAATCTTTCTTCCAATGACTCATTACAGCAGAAAAAAATATCTTGGGGGCAAAATTCAATCAATCGGTCCAGGAAGCTCTACAATGAGTAGCTTTGTCTTTCTCAGGAGGGATGAACACCACATTCCCTGTTTTACATGTCAATCAGTCTAATTAAGCTTTCAAACCTGAACTCTTTCAGTTATCCAGTTTTACTCCTCCCCACTTCTGGGATTTCATGCATGCCATAGTGTAAATGCATACAGAAGCACACAAAACTGAGCTGCTTCAACTAGTTGATCAAGATTGGCTCATCTTTGATCTATGACCCCTAATCCTTTGGACAGTGAGAATCAAGGGAACCAAGTTCCCTGATGAGGCACAGGAAAGGTTCTGCATCTTACTTCCTGGGGGTTTGCACAAATAAGATCTTTGCTTTGCTGATAATGTTCTGTGACTGTCAAGGTTAAGTATTTAAGCTCCCTCTGCAACAGTGTCAAATCCATAGAAATAGGATCACATGCTGCAGTGGGAGCAATCTGATATTTTAAAAGGTGGACTAAGAGTGAGAAGACATTACCTCACCTGACCAGCAAATGCTTTAGAGCAGCGTTCCAAGGCACAAAAGGGTCTTGTCCAAAATATCACTTTGTTTCTAAGTACAGCATACAGAAAACTTGAAGCGCAGCTGCAAGCAGAGACATTTTGACCCCAAGAATACTGTCACCGATTGCTTGGAGGGCTATGTGCTAGGGCTGATCCAGAGCATGCTACCATCTTGGAGCACCAATGTCCTAATGCATCCTAAGCAGCAAGATCATGTCTCTTCACACAGAGAAGAAAATCAAACTGTGGTCTCCCTCCCTGATGTGATTTAAACTACAGCTAAACAGTAGGTTCACAATTTCCTTTAGCAGAAAAGTATACCATACACCCAGAGTGGTCACTGAACTGAGCCCTATGGGCAAGGCTGCTGGAGGAGTTTGGGAACCAAATGAGGGCAGGCATATGTGCCAAACTGCCCTGCAGCATTCAGCTAGCAGTATGGCTGACCAGAGCCACAAATAGACTTCTCAGCTAGAATCAATGGCACATCAGTGTTTTTTTGAGGATATCTAAATTTTGAATGTAGCTGAACTAGACAGTTAAATTGCTCCGTTGAAAGTCTGGATCTTTTGCTTTGCTTTCAGTGCAAAACTGGCAGAAGCATAATAAATGCTTTTGAAGAAGAAGTCGCTGCAACTCGGCAGCGTCTTGTGGAGAACTTTGTCTCCAAGCATCAGTATCCACCACCACCAGCAGTGCTGCTCCACGCTGCTCCACTTCCCCAACATTCTGAAATTTCATACTGCCAGTCAAAAAACATCCAGGAGAAGTGAAGTGTCAAGCCCGACTCTACAAGTTTCTCTTCTTTATACAGTACAAACATTCCTATTTTTATCCAAGTACTAATATAAAGCTGAACAGTTGTGTGAGGAAGTGTAGAGAATTCCTTTCATAGGCTGGCTGAAACAGAGCTTCTCACTGTTTATACTAAGCCCTCTCTTTCACAGTGACCTTTTCGTTATAGCCAGGTGTGGACTAACAGTAGTCCCACTAGCCTCTGATTATATGAAAAATTGTCTGTGCAAATTCTGGTTTGTAGTAGGTTGACTTTTTTTTTTTGGAATAAAGATTAACAACTATGAGCATCTCTTGTGATCTGTGCTATATTCCATCCTTACAGCTAGACAGACTCAAATCAGAATAGTTCTGCCTTAAAACACTTTCCATAGAACAAAATGGATCAGTGTATCTGCAATAATTGCTACCTTTAAGCACCTACACTCCTCCTTACCCTTAAATTATTTCCCTGGGTCAGACAAAATTTACCATAAATAGTGACATCCACCAAAAAAAGCTGTAGGAGTAAAAATAGCAGGTGTACTCAGAGGGAGGGAAGAAACTAAGTAAATACTGTCATAATTTGTCTACTTTGAAAGCTCTTCTAGTGTCTCTTTCATTGCCCTAGTCTCTGAATTTAGTCAGAATCCAAACATATTTCGAGCCTTCCCTTCAGTCTAAATAAACCTGGAGATGGCCAATTCAAAGTGACCAAGTGTTGATTCCATAGTCTGTTTCCAGGAAGCCCTAATGCTGCATCAGAATGGACTTTGTTTTTCCAGAAGAATCAGTACTTCATGGTATTGTGGAAGACTTCACGTCATTACTGTGCCAACCTATTCCAGTTAATACTTTGGCAAAATGAGTCCATTACACCAATCCATTTCAGTAGGGTCCTTATGCAGATTCTGCAGCAGATGGTCAGATGTGTTGATGAGCTTGGCCTGTGGAGACTGCACATTTAATATTGTCGTCTTCCTTTGGGACAGTCGTGTCTGGCTTATGTCTTTGTGGCTCTTGGCTCACAGAAAAACATATTTCAGCTCTTACCCTTTTTTCAGCCTGAACTCAGGTACGGCACAATAGTTCTGATTTTTCTATCCCTAATATATTTGTCTACCAATACTGCTGTTACACAAACTCACAAGATGCCTTTATTAAATACCTAGCACAGTTGTGCAAAATGAAGATCACAGATGTGAGTGGATATATTTGCAATTTGCATTGCAATATATTTTTACAGTCTGGTTTGTGGGTATCTTTCCCAACTATTTACCTGTCCGTAATACATATTGACTACCTGGCTAAACAGTTACTTACCAGTGGCAAGTCTGTACATAAACTCAGGAGAAGGTAAATCTGGTTCTGTTTACTTTTATCTTAGTTCATAAAATATTCATGCTCATAATCTTTGCAGCTCAAAGACACTGAAAGATGAGCCAAAAAAAAAAGAGGGAATAGTTCTTCTTAACTGTACTGGGGCACTCGGGACTCATTCTCTTTCATGTCTGGGGATTTCACAAGGATTTGACACGTTTGATCTTTAGCTTGTAACTAATTGTCGGAGCTGCTATCAGCTTTAGAAATCACTTTCTACTGACCGGCCAAAAATAGCAGCATTGGTTTTTTGAACCATTGCCTTTATGTGGGAAATCAATTGCACCAAGAGCATATTCTTTTCACAACTAACAAAAATAATAATGTTCTATAATGTCATCTGGTTTGTTTGAAAATGTTAGCACTTCTCACTTGGCAACGCTTCTGGTGCGTGGTAGGGGTGTGTTGAACTTAGTCTCATAAAATACTTGGTTTGAGGAAAGAAATCTGCATCTGGATACTTTTAAAAATTACTACATAGACATGATTTCTCTTTTTAAAAAAAATTGGTTTACTGCAATATGTTGTGTTAAGACAGACGAAGTGGCACTCTTACTACTGCAAGTGCTATTTTAAAGGTTGTAATCTAATCTCTCTTGATGTCAGTTCATGCCTGATAGTTAATCAGAGTTTGGAATTAGTATAGTTTCAACCTATTCTTCTCCCATTTTCCTCTTTGCTGCAATAAAAAGAATAGGTCCAATGAGGTGAGTCTTTGTACCCACAAATAATACTTGAATGAAGAGAAAATGTGTAGAAATGGTGGAAACATAGTGAAGCTTCCTGCAGCTGCCACCTTGTGAGCCATTGCAGCATATTTGTAATTCGGGTATTGCCTGCCAGTGATACTCTGCATTGCAGGAGTGCGGGTGAACCACAGCTGGAAGGTGTCCTGTGTGCGAAGAATGTTTGTGGCAGATGTGTCCCATCAGCAGGACATCTGCAGCCCCACTGCACCTGTCTTTGCTTGCAGCCTGACTCAGTGTGTGGAATCTGCTGGCCCCACCTCACCCACTGGGAATGACCATGGGGAAGTCTGTGAGGCTGCCCAGCACTTGCTGAGCCCCAGGGGTGTGAGGAATTCAGAACAAGACTAAAACACAGTGATATGTCTGTCACAAAGCTGTACGGGACACCTTATTAGCCCTAGCAGTCCTGTCTCTGCTACTCTGAATACGTGAACAAGGAAGGTATTGGGATTATAGTGCGTATCCTCAGAGCAGAAAAGGATAATATGACAGCTTGCTTTCCAGTTTACTCAAGACCAGCATTATGTCATTACCAACAGGAATAAAAATCTTTCTAAGTGAACCAAGCGCATTCAAGAATGCTTTCTCCCCAAGTTGTGAACCTACCTCCTGCCTTTGAATTTCATTAGTATATGCCTTTAAATTGTTGTTACTTAAAGCAATTTAATAAAATTCAACTGCTACCACAATCAGAATAATTACATAAATGTAATTAAACACTTGTCCTCAGTATTGGAAAGCTTGCTCTGAAAAAAATGCTGCTCTATCCAACTTTGGAAAAAGACAAGAATGTCCTATTATGCTGATCTTTTCCGTTTTGTGGCTGATGTTCTGTGTTTTCCAGGGCAAATTTGAGATAGCCGTAAGAATATTTCAGTGCAAATAGAATTAAAATTGTAGTTTTATTTCAGTCTATATATATATGCTAGAGTTTCTTTAAAAATATTTCATTTTGGAGGACCTTTATTAGATTTTGCTGACAAAAAGGTGTTTTCAAGAAAACTACGAGTATCTAATGAACTCTTTGAATTAAACACTAACAGTAACCTTCTGTGAAGAGGTTTAAAAATGCTTTAATACATGTGTAACTTGAGGTAGATCAGTTGAAACTTCCAAGGTCTAAATTGCATAGAAAGAAGTAATTAAGTATCTGAAAAAAAAAAAAAAAGAAAAAAGAGATTTGCAAATACCAAGTAGGAAATATTCACTAATCTTGGTGGGATTAGGATTTTATGTGAGTTTATAGGGAAGTGGGTGAATCTCAAGCATGTAACTGTTGTCTATGTTTTAGTGTTCGAGTCTGAGCAGGGTTTTGCTCTAGACAGTCTCCAGAGCTTCCCTCCCACCTCAGTGGTTCTGTGATTCTGTGGCTGCCAAGTACAGAAATTGTCTGCTCATCCTTCTCTATGGGTGTCTTGTTCATTGTTTCATAAGCAAATGAATGCATTTCTCAGAGATCCCAGTCCTGCAGTATGAATTTGTGAGGCAAAACTTGAATATTTGGGAAGACTGTGTAGGGGTAAAGCTGGTTTTTGTGCCAGTCTTCTTGCCAGTCAGCTGGTTCCCAGTCCTGCTTTAGGAAATACTTTTGTAGACCCCATGTTTCAAGGGGTCTTATAAACCTAAGTGACTATTGGAAAGGGACAACCGGATGTTCAGAAGGGGATTGACTTTACATAATACTGTTGATCATGTTAATTTGCAACTGTTGTAAATTCATGGATCTTACTGTTCCAGCAGCTGTTGCTTTTGGGTCATTGGTAAGCATCTATACAAATCAGTGTCTCTGCTGAAACACCAGCACGCTGCTCAGGAGTAGCTTTGTTTTAGCCCCAAACCTAATCAGCAACATCAAAGAGCTCAAACGGTAGCGTGCCAGTAGATGGCAGCCTTGTTCAAGAAATACAATGGCAATTAACCTTCCCACAGGTTTGCTGTCTCTCTCCTAATCCCACTAAATTTCCTCTGGTGCTCCGTAAAAAAAAACCCACCACTTCCATGAGCTTTGTCTTTAGTCTGGCAGGCACTGGAAAATCACTCCAGGCACCGGCCTGGATGTTGCTCACAGGGTTGCCTCTTTGTGCTACTTCAAACAGAAAATGCAAGCGAAGGGACAAGCTTCCTAGATAAGTGGTCTCATACGCTCCCAGCAGTGAGCTAATAATCTGCTACAAACATCTTTTTAATGTGTACCGACCTGTTCTGTGTCACTAGTAACCTTTTAATAGTGGTAATTTGAGGAAAATGAAGCCCTCTTGAGCATGTGCAGCTGGGTAAAAATATCTCATAAAGCAAAGACAGAGACATGCAGCAAATGGCTTATTTTTTCAAGAGTGAAATGCATGCTGCCAGTAAAATTCCTCTTGAAAGGAGGGTTGAATGTTCTTTAGAATCCTTGTCAATTTGGGTAAGAGAGCAACTAGCATTCAGGCAAAGAAGGTGACATTTAAGAGGTCAGATATTTAACCTAGTGGAGGTGTATCACTAAACCAGCATGATTTCATGATAGTGTGTCTGAAAATGTTAGTTTTTTTGGTCATCCAGTTAATGTAGGATTGCTTAATATAAATTTGACACAGAGGGTAAAACAACCTCTCTTCTCCCTGAAAAACACATCTTCCTGTGCACACTCATTCTCTGTCTCTGCCTGTAATAGCAAATGGAAGGTAGTTCTACAGCAGCATGGTTCAACTCGATCTTCACATTTTCTTGTCATGACAGATTCAGAGGGGTGGCTGTCAGTTCGTGGCAGGCTGAGCAAAGTGGATATGTACCATGTGATTTGGCAAAATTGTGGCTACAAAAGCATCTATTGACCTCTGAGTTGAGTAGGTTCTGTATTTTATGACCTATGCAATCATTAACTTTGAAAATGCATTATGGTATGAAGAGGCACTTTAGAATATTAACCCCTAGAACTGAGGATGTTCTACATTGTCCTATAGTCCTCTTGATCCACACGAGTAATTCAGGAGAGCGTTGGTGGTTGCATGCCTGCATTTGGAGGAGGAGAAGTGGCATGTTGAGGAAAACAACATCTTAAAAACTTATGGGTGGGTTAGTTGGTTTGTTTGTTTGGGTTTGTGATAGTGCTCATTACT
The DNA here is from genome assembly GCA_013399365.1 of Pampusana beccarii. Taxonomy (NCBI): domain Eukaryota; kingdom Metazoa; phylum Chordata; class Aves; order Columbiformes; family Columbidae; genus Pampusana; species Pampusana beccarii. Next base: position 882,105 of record VWYH01000879.1, on the reverse strand, counting down.
CTTCCTTTGGATATAAATAAATTACTGTTTAGTCCCATAAGTGACATATAGGGGTGAGCAGCTAAGTGATTTGAGAGAAATCACAGAAGTACTGTGAAACTAATGTAGCAGTAGGAAGCACTTGGAAGTAGGAATAAAGTTTTTGGCAAATAAACTTGCAGAAAAGTCCCATTTCCAGTAGAGGGACTAGTTCAAAAAATGACTATATTAAGGTGGGGTTTGAGTGATGCGTGGTAATTTTCCTTTCCATTTGGATACTCTTGTCTGCCTTAGCAAACATGCTTCATAAGTCGGCTGAACAGCAAGCCATTACTTCGGAAATTGCATTGTATTGGAAACATGAGGAAGGAAAAATGGTGTTTGGAATGATGCTACTTGAGTGGATGATTCAACTGTCCCTGTTTCCAGCAACCTACAAGCACATTTTAGTGACAGGAGTGAACCTGAAGAGATGTTGGGCTGTTGCTGCTGAAATAAACGAAGATGCCAGATTCCATTCAGTCAATAGTAGCAATCCTGTTTTTTTTCTTTTTCATTTTACTTTGTCCTTTGTAGTTCCCTTGCTGCCATCAAGAATGAAAGGCTTGGGGACAAAAATGCTGATTTTTTCTTGGAGTCTGAAGTTTGACTTGCAAATAAGTTAAAGCTTGAACTTTTTTACTCACCCTTAGACTTTTGTGCTTGCTGTAGATTTTTAAACAGGGAACATTAAATTAAAAAGTTGCTACGTGAAGTATGAGGAAAATCTTTGAGTAATAAGAAAAAAGGATCAGATAGTTAGCGTAAAATCATAATAGCTCTGTTGGACTCGAAGAGAATAAGCTGCTTAACATAAACTGGCAAGCTGACCTGAGGAAGGCACAATAAAGTGACTGTATTTTCTCCAGATGTGTATAGGAAAGTAAAATGCATTAATTATAGACAGACTTGATGAATAATCACTAATGAATATCTTTTTTCTCTCCCTCTTTGACCCCTTGAAGGATACTGTTGTATTTTAATTTCCTTGAATTAATTTATTGGGATTGTTGACTAAGCTTCTGTGAGTGTCTTGCCACCTAGAACTTATTGTGAGTAGCTGGTTGGGATGATTCCTTATGCAATACTCAGGCTGTTTTGGTTATGACTTGACTATCCTTGACTATGTAACTCTTGCAGGAAACCTGGTACTAAGAATTGCTGTCTGCAGAGCCAGTAGAGTTTCAGTACTAAAAAGTTGCTTTAATCAAGGTGACAAAGGTGCAGCATATCAAACATGGCTTGTTGTGATGTTAAATGTCTGCAGCCCATTGAATATTTAATATATTGGGCTACTAGAGAGGATTGGAACACACCTGCTTCCCCGCTCACTGTGGAAAACACACATCTTGAACCAAGAAAGCAGTTCTAACACTTTAAGTCATACATGGTGCTTCAGTGCAATATCCAGCATGAGGCAGCTGCTCATCACTTGCTCCTCTATGAGATAAGATGCATACTTTGTGATCCATCATTGTGTGTTTCTTATACCCACATAGTAAAATAAAAAACTGTTCCTTCTCCCCCTGGCCTCCCCAGATTATTAGAATTTGCAATGTTTTGCGTAATCTCAGGAGAATGGCATAAATTATCTGGCCTAATATTTATTTTGAAAGTAATCTCTTGTTTGGGCTGTCTGTACTTGGACAATTTTAAAGTTTATTTTTGGCAAGGTTTTGATTTTTAAAAAATAATTTTTCTATGAAAGTAGAGAAGACAACCTTCAAACTGGCCAATAAGCCTTAATCCTGTCCTGCTTTCCTCTTGATGATCAGTCTAACCATTAACCACAATCATTTCAGCTACTAAGCAGATTTATGAGAACATCTTCAGAAATAAAATCCTTGTGAGGAGAAAATCTTCCTAGGATGAATTATGTCACAGCCAATGGAACACAGAGCTGAGAAAAGTTAGTAGATCTTCAAAAAAATGCCGCAGATTTATAGCTCTGAAGTAGTTTGGAGAGACTCAAGCCATGCAGGTTTGTTTTGTTGTGTTTTTGTTGTTGGTTTTTTTTTTGTTTTGTTTGTTTGTTTGTTTGTTTGTTTGTTTGTTTTTTTCCCAGGAGAAAGGAAATGCTGTGGCAGTTATTCTGACAAATTGTGTTTTGCTTTTCTTATCACTTTTTCTGGTTTCTTCAAATCTGAGATGATGAAGGCAAAATGGGAGGGCAAAATAGTTTTTTCAGTTATGTTAAAAGGTTGTTACACTTAATGTATGTGCTGGGGTTTTGTGTTTAAAATCTTGGCTGGCTGGATTTTAGTAAGCACTGTTCTTTATTTGTCCTCAACTAGAGTGCATTCAAATTTGTTGGTTCTTTGTGCTGTAGAATAAATAATTCAGTGTAAGAACTAGTGATGGAAAATAATTGTGCTCACCTATCCCCTCTCCTTTTAATCCATTTTTGTGTTTTGTTGCAGTGATCCTCAGTATTGTTTCCAACAATCCTCTTCCCAATGGAAGTATTTTCATAAATATTTTCATAAGTATTTTCAAAATATTTACGTATTTTGTTAGATACTGGTTTCCTGTTGTCTTCTGTGACCAATCACAGTGATGCTCACAAGATATGCAGATAGTGCGCATGTGTATAGGGACAAAAACCTCCATTCATTAAGCTGTGTGCTTTATGGCAGAAGGATTTGCAGCTGAACTTAATAGTTGTAATAGAATGATAAAACAAAAAACGTGGGTTAAGCTGTTTTGGTTTGGGATAGTTATGCCAGTAATGGATAAAGTGTGGCATTTCCACACATCTAACATGTTTACAGTAAGTCCGCTGTTTTTAAAAATTATTTGGATTTCTGAATAAACAATTATCTCCCATGAAAATGGATTCAGCTTTTTTTTGAAGTTGTTCTGTTTCCTTTTAGATTCATTGAGATGCACCAGAAGCCCTTAAGAAGGGCTAAGGTACAAACTGGTCACACTTATGTGTAAGTGATCAGTGTATTTCAGGTATAGAATTTAGGGAGCAGGTTGTCTCTTTGGAGAGTCCATCTGGTTTTGCATCAGTAGGCAGAAATGTTCTGATGGATGTGTTGCTCGTATTACAGCCAAGTGGTTTGCCCTCTAATGGAAAGATTCCCATCAAAAAGTCTGAAGACTGGCTTTTCATATTTCTGGGGAATAAGGTAAAATAAAGGAATTTTACAATGATTTATGCAGCTTGAGGAAAAGCAGAGGTTGATAAAGTAGCATTAATACCATGTCACCTAGCAACAGGCAGTAATAAGGTTGAAAACCAATTTGTGTGTCATTTTGTGCTCAAAACTTTTGCAAATGAGTCTTCTGTAGTGGAACTAGTTAAACCATTTCTGCTAGTGTCTTAGACTTTAGATTTGTGTAGTTTTATCCTTGGTATGTTGAGTTATTGTTTTCATATTCCCTCTGGCCACTTTTATTGTGATCCTAGGGAAGCACTTTATTTCAAGTGTTTATTTAAAGTTTATTCCTACCAAAAACACTTCATGGAACTTTTTCTTATAATTATTACTCAAATTAGGTTATCATAGAAAACCTTATCTTTGTAATATCAGCTTGGGTATTTTGTGTAATATAGACTTGTAAAGGGTATTTTTATTGTTAATCCACTATGAGCCCTCTACATTTCTTCTTATATTGTTTTTTAAACTTAGCTTCTATGCTGCCTTCATCTTCATGCATTTTATAAGTTATTTATCCTTTTGTAGGGGATAACTTCCCATGCAACTCCATCATAACTATAAAATACAGCAATTACTGCCAGTGCTGCTCACGCAGTGGCCAGTGTGAGAGCTGGTTGCTGGCTCGTGGGGCAGAGCACCCAAAGTGCTTTGGGAGTCCTGGGAAAGTTTGGGGGATTAAGTATTTTTTCAGTAACATTGATTTATTGTCTTTATAGGATTTGGGAGACTTATGTTGTCAGATGCATTGTATTGTGTTAATCCTCCCGAGCTGGAACAATTAGGCTCTGAGAATCCCAAATGATGAATGGTGCTGGTTACTGTACTTACAAAGAACTAACACCACTGTCTGCTGTAGCTCCATAGTGAAGAATTACAGGCACTAGAAAGCTGAAGCTTGTTTGTGTTCCTATTTCTGTCCATTACAGATGTTTTTGCAGATTTGGCCATGTTTTGAGGAGGCCAGAAAACTGCATTTCCACACCCTCCCCCAGTGTAGTGGTTGTGTTTTGTTAGAAAACTAGATACTGATTTCAGTATTTGCCTAACCAATTGATTAGCCAGGAACAGAATCACCCTTAATATATTAATTTCATTGCTTGTATAAACATTCTTCTAAAGAAATTTACTTGGTAAATTATCTTTGTGTTTTATTCTAACGAAGATGAAATTATGGAATTGAATTTAGTAATATTAAAGGAGAATGTGCCTGATGCAGTACCCTTTTCTTCTTATAATGGTTCTTGGACACATTTGCATTGGCATTTCCCAAGTATTTTCTGGATAAAGCACATGGTACTAGGGAGGCAGCATGGCACTGTCTGTACCAGGGTCACAAACAAAAATTCTCAAATTGAGGGAAAGAGACTGGAAATAATAAGCAGGCTGAATTATCAAAGCTTGTCATTTATCCCTTTGATCTCACCAAAATCAGTTAGGGGTTTGCCATGTATGTCATTAGTACCAGGAGTTTGCTTTAGTTAGATAAAATTAGCTCTTGCTCTGAGAACAACTCCTGGCAATGATGAGAACCTGGTAAAGTGAATTAAAATGGTAAATTGTTGTGGCTCAAAGGAGGGAGGTGTGCAAGAGGGGGAACTGCAATAGCATTCAGCCATTCCTTTTGAAATGGGTCTCTTTCATCTCATGCTTTACCTTGAAATACGACCATTGCTGTGACCAGTATTCTGAAACATTTCTTAGATGTGTTAAGTGACACTAGCAATGGAAATACCATGTATTTTAAAATCCCATTAAAGTGGAAACTACTAGAATATGTCTTTGAAAACATCTTACCTTTTGTTCACCATAATTTCCCGATTTTAGCGGTCAGTTGTACTGTATTTTTGTTCCTGCTTAGTCTTTTTATTCCTTAGTGCTGAAAATCCATTTGAAAGCATTTTGTACTGTTCAATAATTGTTAGTATTCCTCAAATGTCAGAGTCTCTGTGTAGGAAGCAAGAAAAGAAATGGCTTAACTGTCAATAAGGTTTCTAATACACAGCAACAGATTAATATCGCTAACTCAGTATGTGTCCTCATATTTTGCTCATTTTTGGTCTTCTTGTCCAGCTGCTTGCATGCGATGTTGTCAGGCTACTGTGGTCAAGCTCTTTTTTTTGTTTAGAGGTAACCTGGTTGCCCAGCATCAGAGATCTTTTATTCTGGTATTGTGGCTTTTTCAAATATGTGAAACACCAAGCTGTGCATCAGTCACAGAAAGCGAGCTGCTTTGCAGTGGTGCATTGGATCCCAGTCAGGTAGACATACACATGTGCACACAACTTCAGCTCCTTGCATACAGGAACATTGAGTCGGTGGAGGAGTTTGGACCAGTATTCTGAGTATTTATAGTAGAATTATGTTTTCTAAAGTTAAGGACATCTTATGTTTTTTAAAATTAAGTTACTGTTAACAGCATAATAGAGACTAGCACAATTAAAGCTTATTTTCATGATTAGTGAAGTGGTTGTTTTCTTAAAAGCTTATCCTTCGTAAAAGAAGTAATATCTAATATTGTATTTAGTTGTCTGTTCCCAGACCTTGAGTCTGTAGTCTCTAAAGAACATCAAAATCAATCAATATCTCTTAAGCGCAGTGAAATAAACTTGAAACTAGAAAGTATAATAATAAATTCAATAAAAATATCTCAACCTCCCACATAATCAAAGCATACTGAGAAATTCTTTAGCACCTTAGGCATTTGTTCCTGAGGTAGGCGGTTGGCATCTGGATTATTCGAGTTCAGCAAAGTGGCTTCTGCGGTCTGTAGAGTTTATCCAGCACGCAATAGATCTGGATATGGAACACGTTTAAAGTCTGATTTCCTGCCATAATAGAAATTTGATATTTTAGGAGTTGGTTAGTGGCTGTGATCTGTAGTAAGACTTCCCTTGGTGTGTGTATTCCACCATTAAATCATGCTCCTAGAAGCAGCAAGACTGTTCATGTTTTTCACCATCAGTTTGCTGGTTATGTTCCCTCTATCCTCCTTTCTGGCTGTGTCCCAAATGGCATTTGGGGGGGAGTTTCAGGCTTGAGTTGTTGTTGACTGGGCAATTCTAACTTTTCGTTAGGTTTTGTCTCAGCTTTTTCTCTTCTTTATTCATTTTGTCCAACTACATTTTCACGTATTTTTCCATTGATGTTTTCACATACATGTATTTTTCCACACAAATTATATTGCACTTCCTTTGATTGCATGGAACATGTATGTACCAGGGTTTCCAGGTGTTTTTGCTTCGGCTTTTCTTGCAGGAACGTAGTTCTGAGCAAGTTGCTCTCTGTGGGCCACGTCAGAGAAGACTCTGTATTTATAAAGACAAATAAGGGCCTAATTGCCAAACATACTGCATGCAGTCTATCAGTTACATTAAGTTTATAATGAATTTTCACAATGCTTTTTGTGATAGTGTTAATTACTCAATTATCTATTGTCAAATAACTATGAATATTTTAAGCGGTTGCTAAAGTCTTTTGTTCTATAGTTTCTTAAATGTTGGTTGACAGTGTTGAGTGTGGAATAATGTTGCTGAGTAGATGCTAGCTACCGTGTTTGATCTACAATAATGAAGACAACAATGATTGTGCTGATCTAATACCGAGTATTTAGCTGTGAAAAGCTACTAAAGGCAGAGCTGATTTTCTTTCTCTTACAATTACCTATTTAGACTGTGACTTTCTGTTCCTACTTAGTGTAATAAAAATGGGCAGTATTTTAGACTGCTTGTGCATAGCTGCTCTTTTACAACTGAAGAATTATTTACTTGGTAACTTTCATAGCCTCATGGTTGCAGTTTCCTGCCTTTCTGAGTATTTCTGCCCATTTGATTTTATTTTCCTTCTCTCAGTCTCTTTAAAGGCTCTTTGACTAGGTGGTCATTTTGTCACATGAATGAAATAACTGTACAAATCTACCTTAAATGTACATATTTGCGCTATTTTTGCTTTTCAAAAATACAATTTTAAAAAGTGTCATTTGTGCTGGGAAATTTCACCCCAGTCTTGAAAGACATGGCAAAGTGAGTGTCAAATGACCAGCGTGTCCCTGACGGAGACCACAGCGACAATCTGAGCCGTGCTGCACAGTCCTTGTGCCAGAGTCATTTGCTGTAATGTTTTCTAGTTGTAATAACATAGACTGTGATATTTTTAATATGCTAAAAGCAAATCTGTTCATAAATGCAGATTTAAGAACTGGAAATCAAAGTTCAAAGCCCCACCATTTGTTGTTTTATATAATCTGATAGGTCCAAATTATAGCTTTGATTTTGTAACTGTATGTAAGATTTGTACTTTAATTATAGTTTGTATCTAGGTAGGATTTGTACTTTCAACCGTATTATGTGACCACCTATGCTTGGTTGCTTGTTAAGCATATTTGGGAAGGATCTGTGTTTTGCATCCTGCAATTGATCGCAAACTTACAAAACATGTTATTGGAGCAGGAAACAGAATCCTTGGGAGTGGAACTTAAATCAAGTAAGGAGGGCAATAAATAATGGAAGCTATAGAAATGTTGCTTATTCTATAGAAGTGTTGCTTAGTGTTGCCAAACTAACAAGCTTACATGAGCAGAAATGAACTACACCTGCTCAGCGACTTGCAAATGAGGAAAAGGCCAACTAGTGAACAAGTGGTGAAGAGGATAAATGATGCCCCAGAAGAAGTAATGACCACCAAAGGGACTAAGAGAGATTGCAGTACCTATGGAGGGATGCGAGATGACAGCAAAGACCATAAAATAAGATACCTCATACATATGCAATTAGTTCTCAGAATAGGTGTGTGATATTATAATGATTTAATGAACATGTAATATTTGTACCAATATAAGCCAGGTATGACCAACTAGTCAGCGGTGGACCTATGGAGGGACACCCCCAGTCCAGCCCTGGTGCTGAATAAGAAATGCTACTTTTAAGACCTTAAGACGTGGTTTTTAAGAGTCCGTTAATTTGCCGATTTTACAGTGTCAACCCCCTCCTGCTTTTGTGTAACAACATGTGAGATCTTCCAGCAGGTATGATGCCATGCACTCTGCATCTTTTGGTGTTGCTATCAATTGAATCTACAGATCTTGGTAAACTGGGAATCTGACAGTAAGAGGGATATGATCTGAATGCCATTTCGTTTTGTGAGTGCTGGTGGAGTTCATATTTTCTGAGGCTTAGAGTGGCTCTGAAAAAATTCTGATTAGTAGGAGTTTCCAGTCTATGGCTTGTGAACAGTTAACAGGGCTGTGACAACTGAGTAACTGTATCACATTGTTTATTTTGTTAGTCTGAACATTAATTGTAAAGTTGCCTTCATCCCTTCACCTGTTATCTAATGAGAGCGAACTAAAGCCTGACGATATTTCTCAGAGGATGTCCAGGGGCTGCAAAAATACCAGTTTTGCCAGCAGAAAAGCTCTTTCCTGTTAGTAGGGCTGTGAGACCCGTAAAATGGGAACTGCAGTGGGACAATCGAATGTAGTGAAAGAGGGCTACATTGCAGAATTTGCTACAATGGTCATGCATTTTAAGATTTGGGTTTTCATAGCTATTTTAAGAATTTAAATACTTTAAAAAAATCTACTTGGGGCAAAGCAGAACCCTAAACCTGTGACACTTTTTCCAGTAGGCAAATTATAGGGTCCTACTGTGTTGTAAATGGACCTTTTGACTTTTTAGAGTTTCAACCTAAGGAAAACTTTGGTAATCAAACATTACATCAATTAAAAAAGTTTAAAAGACATGGATACAATTGCTGTCTTTTTATGTGTTTTAGAAAAAAACATGCTAGTGTTGGGCTATGCATGTACTTAAGAGGAGTGGTATGTTTGTCTTCTGTATATGTTTAAAATGCTCTTCATCTTATAAATAGTCCTAGTAAAAAGTGGCTTTTAGAATACCATTTCCCTGCATCCAGGATATTTAATGGACTACTCTGAAACCTCTGTAAAGTGTTTCAGGTTCTATGCAGGTGGCCTGGGTCACAGTGGTGTGGCCATGGTGTGGTGTACATCTTGTGTTCAGCAGCACAGGAGCACTTGACTTGGCTTGTTTTGCCTCAGTGGGTTCTGTTGTCACAGACATCCTCATCTTCAACTCCAGATACATCATCTTGATATGAAAGAATGGAGAAACTTTCCTTCTTCAGAGATGTGAGCTGTTAGAATTTAGATAATAAAAAATATTTTTCCTTTCTGTTGCTGCACCTCTCAGGAGTGTCTGATGGATTCTACTGCTTGCAGGTGCTGTTTCATGTGCCAGTTTATTTGAAACAATTTAGTTTGTCGAAATTGAATCACTGAATGTTGTAGGGAAGTAACAAAAAATATTTAATGAGCAAGGATTAACAATGTTTCATTTTTGTCCGTCAGTACATGACTTGCATTAGCTGTACATTATTTTAGGTGGTAGTGAGAGTTATGACAGGATTAGGGATTTGTCATAATAGACAAACTATGTTATCACAGCTGCCACACCTTTATTTTCAGTATGTCAACCTTCTTCATTAAACAGTTCTTTTAATTAGGTCATTCAGCCTCATCCATAGTATGCTTTATTGTAAACAACACTTAGTAAACTAAAACCCCAACTTGGATGAAGGCAGGGAGAGCATCTGAGTTTGGAACAAATTAATCTGGCCTGTGACAAGACAGGTCAAATTCAATACTTGAATCTGTTGAAGTTAAATAGTGACCATAGATTCTATTACTCTAATGTGATGGTAAAGATTTCTGAGAATTATATTATTTCAAAAGTGATTTAAGTTACTTCAGAGACTAAAGACATGGATTTCTAGTGCAACACTGGAGTAGCAGCATTTGTATGGTCAGGGTCCAGGTGAAATAAATCATTATACTAACTAAAAGCATAAGGAAGTTTTAAATTTTTTTAGCTTATGTAACTCATGTTGAAAATTCTACAGCTTGGATATCTTAATCATCTTGACAGTAGATGAGATGTGAACTCTGTGGTTGAGGATATCTGGTCATTCAGGGGTGCTTAACAATTATCTTGCAAAATGTTCGTGCTTCACCTTTTTGAATTAATCCACTGATGTCCAACTGATGCTATCAGAATGCCAGGTTTTAATTTGACAAATGTAATGCTGAAGTTTATAATCCACTTGAATAATTATCAAATATTTTATTAGCTCTGACACTGCAAATTTTTCAGACATAGTGAACTAACAGAAAAAATTATTTTTGTATGGGTTGAAGCCGTAAGAATCGAAACAGCAGAATTGTTAAGCAAACAGATGATCTGCCTCAGAGTAGCACAAGGTCTTGCTGGAAACTCTGGAGGAAATAGTTCACCATTCCATTTGGAAATAGTCGTAAGATCAATAAAACACCAGAAATTCATCTGAATTGCTCACTACAGGAACATGTTTTGAACATCATCTGCTCTGAGTAATGAGATGTAGTTTTCACTTCTTCGATATTCATCTTGCTTACCTCCTAAGAAAGAGAAGTGATGTTCTCATTAATTATGTGTGTACTCATTGCTTTGCTTAGACTGCTTCTGAGCTGGCTACCTCTATAAACTTTCTGCCACAGCAGATTTAATATTTCATTAAAACAGCATTAATTGAGAACATCCTACTGAATTTCCCTTTCAGACAGCCTGTAGAACTATAGTAGTCCTCATAAGAAATGGGCTCTGGGATGCACTCTGGAAAACAAAGCCAAATGAATTGCGGGCTGGGTGTTAATAAAGTTGCATGTGATGTCCACAGGTGCAGTTACATAATCTGCATGAGGTGCTCTTGCTTTTAGGTCGTATATGCAGAAGTAAGATGAGATGTGTGGTTTTTTTTTTTATTTGCAATCACACAAATCTGATAAAAAGACCTTGATGCACATTTTGCACCAAATTAATACAATATTATTTTTAAAAATTCACATTCCTACAGGGGATATTTAGAAAAGATAATTTCTAGATAAAAATCAAAGAGATATTGCTCTTGAGCCATGCCATTCTTTTTCCCGTTATGTAAAGGAAATTCAGATGCAGCAATTTGGTGTGGATGCATTTTTGGCTTCCCTTTTCTTCTGCTGTACCTGTACTCTTTCCCTTCTCTCTGACCAGAAGTGAAGCTTGTTTGGAAGAGAAAGAGAATGTATTTATTCATTCTCTGAACATATTATTCTCCGAATTAGTACAGATGATTTTTCTGCATAAACTGAATCTCTGCACTGTTGAAGCCTTTGGACAAAAACAGAATTACAAATAATACATCAATAAAAGGTGACATTAGGCTTACCTATGTTCAGGTTTGTCCTTTGACAGCCCAGGATGTAGTAGAAGAGATAAGGAGGTTTTCCTTCTTTTTAACTAAACTGACTGTGAATTGGGAACCAATTTTTTCCCTTTGTGTTCATACATCTCTAAGCAAACTGTGGGTCTAAGGACTCAATGCTCAACTGCATTTTCTACATCTTCTGTTACCTGGTTCTCCTTGTTAAAAGCAAAGGGAGTGGTGGAGAGGGGGTAGAACAGGTCTGGGTACAAAGCAGCCTCTTGTGACCGCTTGGGGGCTGGCAAAATAAGAGAAATTCAGAAAGCAAATATCCTGTCACTGAAAAACATTGCAGTACTGGTAGCTAAGAGCTGTCAGAGAATTTGCTGAGAACCCTTCCAGAACCAAGGTGGGGATGTTCATCCCATATCTTCTGGTGAGGATACTAAAGGCTGGGTTCTTGAGAGCAGAGGGGACAGTTGGATTGGTGGTATGGAAAGAAACTGGCAGTGTTTGCTTTTATGCCTGGAGGAATTAACAGTATTTAAAAATATCTTCCATAATTTAAACCTACTGAATCCTGCTTAAAATGATACAAGTGTGTGTTGTGGACTTCATAAATAATGGCAAGGACTTTTTGCAATTTCCTATATGGTAAGATTCTCACAGGACAATGAATAAAGAAGAAAAAAAAAAAGATTATGAGAGGCTACACAGGCTAAGCTTCTTCCTTTCTACTTCTGGTGTTCCAGTCAAAGCTAAATAATTTCCCTTTCCTTCCCATTGCTGTATTGCTTGATATAAGCCTGCTCCAGTTAACATCAAAAAATCTTATTAAAACTAATGAATTTGTGATTGGCTGTCAAGCCACTGTTATTTAAGACTGAAATTGCAACTCATTGTGAGAGGGTAAATAATAGAAAGCATAGCTTTATTGCACATAAAAAGCCTAAAAGAATTAGTGTTTACTGGAGAGAGGGACAGTGTCAATGGGGGACCCTTTTTAGATGCAAACTTCAGTGTTTCCAGAGTCATTAATCCATATTCAGGCAAATCATTGAAGGACAAGAACAGTGAAGTAGGCAGATACAGTAGACCTGGTTTTTAGTATGATATTAGTTTTGCTTCCCTTGAGCCAGTCATTTGGAGTGGCAGAGATGGATTCCTGATAACAGCATCGCAAACAGCGGTGCAGTGGAAGTGGTTTTTGGTTGTAAGAACTTTGTTTCAGATTTCATTAGGTAGACAAGAACACAATTCTCAAATATTTAGTTTTGTCTATATCTCTTTAATTGGTAAAAATCTGCTAAAAAAAAAATAATATTCCAACTGAATTGACTATTCAACACAGGCAAAGAACTATAAGGAGCCCCAGCTTTTAAACGGTTTATTAAGTTTTGCTTTAGGCATTGCCAAACTGCTACTTGAATAACTGTCAGTTTTAAAAGTTACTATCCATAATAGTACGAAAGTGATCAATAGCACAGATAATATGGCATCCTCTGATATTATGTGATAAAGGAAAATACTGTATGACAATGTTCAAGATCATTTGATTATGGAATTTAATAGAGCTCTCACCTCTACAGTGCTAATTTATAGTCATAATCTGTGGTGAAATAGAAAGGCATCACGGACATTGAGTGCAGCATATGGTTCTGTATTATAAAATTCATGTTGCGCTCTACCCTTTAGCTTCTACCATATGGTTATGATTTAATTTGTAGCCACTTGTTATGCCAGATAAGTTAAAAAAAAAAAAAGTTACATAGTGGTTTACTATTGAAAATGCAGAAAAATGCACTGTGCTTCCTATGCTGTCATTGATCAACTGTTTTTTAAAAGGCTGATCAATTGCTTTTCACTCAGTCTACAGAACACCGTAAACTGATTTTTGGATTTACCTTCTAGCTATTAAAAGGTTCTGTTAGCAGTGATATTGGGGCGAATAGGCATATAGTTTAGCTGGTAAGAGTGAATCTGATGGAAATTTTTGATTTGATGATCGTTATGACAGGATGAAATGATAACTTTTCGGAGTTTCAGTTTTGTAGTAAAAATACTGAACATTTTGTAGATAAACTGTATGGGGGTTGAGTGTGTGCGTAAATAGGTATATGTACCGACTGACTGAATTGAGGCGTCAGACCTGTCTCTACAAGTCTTTGAGTGTAGTTCACTTAATAGTGAAAATAAACAGTGAAATGATCATTTTTCTAACTTTTAAGCAAAATGGTTTTATTATTCTACTGATAGATCAAAACTGTGAATATCTTGAAACAGAAACTGAACTCTTAAATGAATTTTAGCTTTGCTATAACATGGAAGATGTTTGATAATCTGGAAATTAACTTATAAAATTATGAAATACGGTAGAGCAAATATCTCTGAAACTGCAAGTGGATTCTGATGGAGAGCTCGTATCACTGGCTGCATTCTGTCACTTGAGGTGGATTGTATTCAGGGTATTTTATCTTTTGTGTAAAAGTGTATAGAGATCCTTTAAGACCAACAAGTTTGTGTTTATGTAAAACTAAACAAGAAGACAGGAAAAAGTCTAATTCTGGTGTAAATTCACCCTATTTGTTTTACTAGTGGCTGCTATTCAGTTGCACAACTAAATGCAGTTGGACAAGTGTACTGATTTGACTGAAAATGAGTTAATTTTCTTCATGCCATTAGAAACCTTTCTTTTTCATAGCTAGCATGCTCATTATTTGGACTTAGTTTGAAAACAAGAGATAAAATGCCAGCACAGAGCTAATGTTTTTATTTGCCCTGGTCTGAGAGCCAAGGACATTCTGAGTGCTCTGCCCACAGGTGTGGGGCATTGAGATGGGGGGCAGAGCTTGACTGACATCCAGATTGATCAATAAGAATATTCCATCCCATTAGCTTCATGCTATTTATTTAAGGAGAGTTGATCTTCTGGGTTGCTCCGCTTTTCTCTTTGGCTCTACCAATCTCTCTGTTCCTTCTCTCTCTCTGGTGATAGCTGGGAAGTTTTGGTTGGGATGTTTAGCCTGACCTTTTTCTGTTTTGCAGAGGCCTCTGGGCTTTTCTGCTTTTTTTCCTCTTTTCTCTCTCTTTAGGATCAGCTGCTGGGACTGGGCTATTTCCTAGGACTGGCTGATCAGCATAGTCATGAGGAATTGCCTTAAGTATCTTTTATTTCTCTTTTATATATGTATTTACTAGTAGTGTATTAGTGTTACATTATTTTATTAAACTGTGTTTTTCTCAATCCGAGTTTCTCCCTCCCCATTTGATTCTCTCTCCTTTTGGGGGGGGGGGG